>NJDC01000616.1:35109-60192 GCA_002245475.1 Calephelis virginiensis | reverse complement strand
CCTCTACTAAAAAAAACCATTCGAACAGGAATCAATAAAATCTTTGGACGTGGTTTGGACCGCCCCATCGAAATTGAATTTTTCAAAAAAAAAATAGTAATCGTTTGGAGCTAGGTTCAGGTGGATGTTTTTTTTACATTCCAATTGATGCTCTTCTAATTGAGAGGCCGTCTGTTGTGCAGGCTGTGGTCAAGCATTGTCATGAAGCAGCAGTGGCGTAAAGTGTATACAACAATCGTCTGCAAAATGCTGCGATTTAATACACTGTATTTAGAATTTGGAATTCGGAAACCAATTCTCTCGTCTGGTTTCTTTAGACCAAATTAGAATTTTTTACTTTATGATCTTGTGGATACCTGATATAAAAGACATACTTATCAAATTGAATTTTTTTATTCATTCGAGTAATTCCCACCTGAACTACAGAATATCGTTGAAATACTGTAAACAAATTAGTTTTAAAATTGTCCCAGTCCTTTGAAAGTTTTATGACATACTGACCCCAACATCGCCTATCGGAACCAGTCTTGAATTTATATCTCCCAGATAACCACCTAATGCACTTAAAAGAATTCAATAAAATCGGCTCAAATATATAAGAGTTATTCAACGACGTACAACAGCGCCCTCTACCGTTCAGAAGTTCAGTTTTCCATCGTGTTAGTCCGGGTCCACTGACTAAAATAGATCACTTGCCCCTCTGCCAGGCACCTCGTAAGAAGCGAGCACAGGTAAAACAGGTAATTTACAACAAGATCACTGGTGATACAGTGGTGTGCAGCAACTTTCCTGGGTAGTTATCCACTGCCTTACCCATTCTTGCTACTATAATGACAGTGTCACATTCCGATTCGGAGGGTAGGGAAACCAGTCGATTTGCACAATAGGCCTTACATTCCGACCATAGGACAGCAACGCACCTTTAACATCAATGGTGTCTATAGGTAATGATTATCTGTTACCATTAAGAGAACCGTGTGCTTGTTCGCTGCCTTCTGACATGAAAAAGAGTAACTATCCAGAGGCCAACTCAAAAGTACACAGAGTAAGAAGATATTTATTGTTTCTGTCAGTGCTTAAATTTATCGATAAAATACTTAAATACTTACATAAAATACCGGTACAAGACTGGTATCCTATTCAGGATAAATAAACAAAAATATCGATAAAATAGATTTACACATTAGTCCATCACTAGCTGTATACAAAAGAAAGTGATAGCTTGAAAATCACATGTGTAAGAAAGGGATATAAACCCGCACCTAACAATGACTGACCAGTATATGATGAACTCCGATAATTTTTTCTATTTCTCTAGATTTAGAAATATTTACCATAACATTATTCTTATACTTACTTACCTAAAAATTGGTTTTGATAGCCATCATTCCAGACCAGACCAATTAGATAGAATAAGATATCGCATTAATTTTTATGACCATTATCTCTATTTTTTATTTTGTCATGTCGATTAGACTAAGTATGACAATGCCGACAGAACAACGAGCGACAGCTTGCAAGCTACTGCTTTAGTTATAATTCGATAGTAATTAAGTAAAAAGTCAATTATACAAACGTTAAACTAAATTCGTTTGAGTTAGTCAACAGGGGATTTGAAGTCATGTGGAATTCGGCTTTCATTTTTTTGGGCAGGTATGTCTCTGATATGATAGAATAATTATGAATATCAAATTATAGTATCATTTTGTAAAATTGAGAGGATTGTATAATATTGCAATTTCGAAAGCAGCACCAGAAGAAAAGAAAGAAACACCACAGAATTTCTGTAGCGCTATCATTTGTATTGCATCTTAAATAATAATCATAAATGTAAATAAAAATGTTTTAATTAAATTATATTTTAATTTTAATGGTGCTTCCGGTGGTTTGTTTAAATCATTATCATTTTAATATGTTAATTATGTTTACGTACGACTACTTTTTCGTTTTTTCTTAGAGCATTAATTGCAGACTTTTTGTCTTCATTAAAATGTTTGTCTGGTTTTTATTTAACTAAGTAGAGTACAGACGGACACACGTTGAGCTTAATACCTTTACTCCCGGACGAAATAGTGTAATTTTCTTTGAATAGTAATAATAATAATAAAGCTTTATTTGATTCCATATAACATGCATTAAATATCAAATATTATATAATTATTATTATTATTACATTGTATTATTCTTTTAATAACAATAGTTCGATATTTGGTTGACTGTTCGTCCAGTGGCATAAAGTATTACAAGTTAATTTAGATTTTTTTAATATATGAATCTTCATTCTGTGGCACATCAAAGAGGCTTTCGGTCATGTTGACTCAAGCTTTAAGCATTGTTTGCAGGTATGTATTTTAGAAATATTTAAATTGTTTAAAAATTTCGTGGCGTTTGATATGTTTTTTCACTTTTCATCAAATTTATTTTAAAGGTAATAAAAGACAGACAGGTATTTAAAGATGACAAGAATAATAATAAATGTGTTGAATTTCTACTAATCTGAGAAAAAGGGGTGTTAAGGTCCACAATGGAAGTATATAAAACTGGAAGCAGTCTATTTACTAATTCTTTGAAGACATTTAAGAGCAATATTTTGCGATAATTACATGAGTAACTCTGTGGGATTATCGTTTTCCTAGTTTTTGGGTAAACATCTATTGGCGTACGTCGATGATATCAAATGGCTAACGCAATTACTTGTTTATAACTTCACATAAACAATTGAAACCTTGTTTAAGAAAATTAAGAACTTAAAAATTGAAAGTGAAAAAATAAATGCTATAGAAAATACCTGATACTTCCCTGATACTTCAATAAAAAAATTATGAAATAATTTTTAGAAACCCCTATACCTTCAACATTTATAGAAATACACTTTATTAACTCATCTACGAGTACATTATAAACATTTTCAGGTTTTGCTACTTTATAATCACAAATCCGCTTGATACCTTTTCAATGGTAATAATAATAATAATAACAATAATTCTGGAGATTCCTCACTCTGTCGCCTTGACCACTGACGGTTTAGTTTTAAGACCACCGTTTTTGGTAACCTGTTTTTTATGTTTATATTTTTAATATATTTTTTTATGTTAAATGTATAAACGTAGGAAATAAGAGATACAGTAAATAAATGATAATAATAATAATATAAATATCTTTTTTGTACACAAAACGTTATCACAAACATGAACATAAAGATAATACAGTACAATGGGCGAGCTTATCTCCAGCAACAGAGATTATTACCAGCTGACCCGTAAAAAGGAAAAACAGAAACAAACATAAACGTAGACAAGTGTAGATACACGATTTGTTGACTATGAAATACTTAACCAAATAATAATAAATATATATAAACAAATATGTAAATATATACATAAACATATACACGATATACATGAACATAAACCTACGTAAATAATGTACACAAATATAAGTATACATAATTATATACATAACTAGAAATACAAAGAAAAAACAGACGACGATTAAAAAAAATCAAATTTGTGAGAAATAGTGCTCTTTTAGTAGTTTCTTAAAGACAAATAATGTTTCACTGGCCCGAATTTTATCAGGTAAAGCACTCCACAGCTTAACAGCACGAACAGTGAATGATTGAGAATAAAAAGCAGAGTTACTAACAGGGAAACGTAACAAGGTTTTAACATGAGGACGACAAGGAGATTCAGTGGAATGTAGGAACTGAAAGGAATCACAGAGATAACTCGGGAAATGCGGATTAAAAAGGATCTTATATAAAAGACACAGTAGATGAAAATTACGACGTAAGCGTATAGGAAGCCGTCCTAACTTAGCCCTGTAACTCGAGACATGATCAAATTTTTTGAGACCATAGATAAATCTAATGCAAAGATTTTGTAGTCTTTCTAATTTGTTAAGCAGTTCTTCAGTAGCGTCAAGAAAACATGTGTCAGCATAATCTATAATAGGAAAAATAAGGGTATGTATAAGCGAAATTTTCGTTGTAAGGGGAAGGAAATTTTGGAGGAACTTAAGAGAATGAAAAGCATGATGAACCTTTTTACATATATTGTTAACATGGAGATTCCAAGACAAATCGGAGGTAAAATTTACACCCAAGTTCACTGCAGTATTAGAATAATTAATAGGCGAATTATTGTACAGAAGGGAATTATTGTATTGGAATATCTGAGTTGGTAATTTTGCCACGCATGTAGCGACAAACGAGCTAGCCCAATTATAAATTCGTTCCAGATCCTCGTTCATACTCTGAATTGCCTGAACAACATTCTCAACCGGAAAATGTCTGTAACGTTGTAGATCATCTGTATATAAGTGAAAGTGAGAAGATATAACCGAAGTGACCGCATTGATGAAAGTAGAAAATAGGAGTGGAGAAAGAACACCACCCTGAGGTACACCTGCACTTAAATTAATCCAATCTGAAGATGATTCACCCGAAAGAACACACTGTGATCTGCCACGTAAATAAGAATCAAACCAATCTAAAACAGAAGAGGAAATATTTAAAGATCTGAGAACTCTCAACAAAACGTCCCAATCTACAGAATTTAAGGCACTGCTAAAATCCAAGAAGACAATAACAGTTAGAAGTTTTTTATCCATAGCTTGACGTATATCATCGGAAACACGAATTAATGCTGTAACAGTGCTGTGCCCCGGACGAAACCCAGACTGGTTCGCATGTAATAGTTTGTTATATCTGAGAAATTTTGAAAACTGGGAGTGAACAATGTGCTCGAGTACTTTTGAAAGAAAAGGTAATATGGCAATAGGCAATAGGGCGAAAATGAGAAACTATAGAAGGACTTACAGTCTTGGGAAAAGGAATAATATTAGCCTTTTTCCAAACCGAAGGGAAAGTATTTGTTGATAAAGAATGATTGAAAATATCAGTAAACATCCGAAAGCACAATCCATCATTTCCAATAGCTGGGGAACTGATTGCGAGTACATGTTTCTTGACTTCTTCCTCACTAACGTGTTCAAAAGAGAAAGAAGAGCATGAGGGGAGTAGAACAGAGGACAAATTCGACAAAGTCAATGATTTTCGGACGTCATCTAAAACAACAGGTGGTTTCGAAAAGTGTGCATTAAGGTCATTGAGATTCAAACAATCCACATAAGTTGCTTTAGATTTACCAATACCTAGAGATCTTAAAAAATACCAGACTTTACCAGAGTCGGAAGTGGATACTATGTCAAAGATATAGCGACGCTTAGCAGATCGGCAAAGCTTGTTACATTGATTCCGCAACGATTTGTAAAGAGTTAAAATACAATCAGTAGGGAATTTTCTGTAATGCCGATTAGCCCTATCTCTCCGCTTCATTACATCCTTCAGCTCTTCGGTGATCCAGGGAGCAGGGTTATGTTTTACTTTAATACTTTTTATCGGCGCATGTTTGTCGTAAAGTCCAAGGAGTATAGAATAAAATTTTTCAACTTTGAAGTCCGCATTGTCCGATTCAAAAACAGGTAACCAATCCGCTAATAGCACGTCATTCCTTAAAGCTTCTAAATCAATATTCTTATATGAACGGCGAAACGTATACAAGCTCCGTTTCTTAGCTGATCGTACTTTGTAAGAAAGAAAGATAAGGTCGTGATAAGAGAAACAAGATGGCAGCTGACCATGACAGCGAACACTCTCAGGCTTGGAAACTATTATCAGATCAAGGAGAGACGGAGTACAGTTTGGAGAACGATGTGTGGGGGAAAGAGGTAACGAATGAAGATTTACAAAGGAAAGAACATCTAGTAATTTAATAGAACGAGAGTCGTTTTTAATTAAACAAGTAAAAGATGTAAAATAAGCCTTTATTTTGCTAATTCCGCGTAAGCAGTGTAACCGTTGTGGCAAATAATCCTCCAAACGACACAGAATGTGACAAGCCTAACTGACGTTCCCACCACCCACCTCCGCGACCAGAACACGACTATAGGAAGAGCTCGGGAAACAATATAAATTGTCACGTTCTTTACATGTGACAACCCTACCTAAAGTTCCCACCTCCCACCTCCGCGACCAGATCACAAATAGAGTCCGAACACGGGAAACAAAACCACTTGTCACGTCCTTCGCCAACTTTGTCGAAGCACTCACCACAGAGAACACCAAATCGCACTCGACGTACGTTTCGCCTCTACACCGTACCGTACAAACGACGACACACGTGTGTCGTCGTTTGTACGGTACGGTCGAATTCCTGAGGATGCCTCGGTGCAAAATAAAGGCTTATTTTACATCTTTTATAATGGATTTCCGCAAAGTAACGCCTGATTAAATAAAAAAAAAAAATTAAACAAGTATTAAAATCACCCAGTAAAATTATGTGTTCATATAACGGTTGCATATTATTGAGTAAATTGTCTAAAGTAGCAAAATATTCAATAGACATGGAAGGGCTGTAAAACACACCCACTAACACCTTAATATGGGATCGTAAAAAAACTTCTACAAACATATATTCAGCAGAAGCACTATAAACACTTGGAGAAAGAGAGACAATTTTATAGGAATAATCTGCTCGAATATACATTGCTACACCTCCGCCACCCATACCTGTCCTATCATTTCGTACCAAACCAGCAAAATGATGCTTTTTTCACTTTTAGTCAATCAAAAACTAGGAACCTACATTATATTAATTTATCTCGCTTAGTTTTAATGCTAGCGACTTTTTAGTTGACTCCAAAAATGGGAAAGGTTATCAATAATGGGGAATGCTCTGAGCAGTTGTTTGGTTTAATTTCTACCTTTTGACTTCGCGACAGAGTTTAAAGTATCATGCCCATCATCTTGATGCGTGGCGATCTACAACTGTGCGATTCCGAAGACATTTCTAACCTCGCACAACATCTTTGTGGAATCATTTACCGAGGGCGATATTCCCAAACGATCAAGACTTAGGAACCTTCAAGAAAAGAGCGTACTCATTCCTTAAAGGTCGGCAACGCATCTGTGATACTCCTGGTGTTGTGGATATCCACTCCACTTTCCATCAGGTGACTTACTCGTTTGCCTCCTCTTGTATAAAAAAAATACCACCGAATGCTTTTTCATCTTTCAAACATTTGTTACGCGATTACTCTACTGATGACGAACAAATTTTGATGACAATTATAATTCTGAACAGGCCCCAGATAAATTTTATCGACTTCATTAATTATGACTTACACACACATAAATATTTACGCGCAGTCCCTTGCGGATAGGCAGAGGGTATTGAGTTCTTTCTTATTTTTATTTATTTATTTATTCTTATTCTTACCACATTACCTTACCGACGGAGCTCGGAAACATAATTTTAGAGATAAAAAAAACATGGGTTGCACTCCGGGAGTGCGGCAGAAATGAAAACTTGAATAGGTTTACGTTGTGCATTTTTGATATTTGGGAATGGTTTTGGATTCACACTGCAATCGTACAATTCGTAAAATGTACTAGTACACCGTATTAGTACAATACAAAAACAGCAATGAATCTACGTTTTATTTTAGATCTCGCGCAAGCGACCTGCGCCGACGTCTTGTTCGCGCATGCGCAGTGTGAACAATTTTTTACATAGGCAAATAGTCTGCTCGCCCATTACACGGGAAAAAACGTATCAGTAAAATACACGTCGCTTAAAGCCCTCGTCGTTGGGTCGTCAATCAGAGATTAACTAAATTATTTAATTGATTTTACTGTCTATGCTATCCTCCAAACTGGATCACTTCAATGTGAACAATGACTTATTATTAAACATATAATCTACAGCTTGTCGCTGGTAGCAGGACAAGTAGATCTCAAGTTCGCAGCAGGATTCCAGTTCGGAGCTGCCACCTCTGCTTACCAGATAGAAGGAGCCTGGAATGTTAGCGGTGAGTATGATTTTAAAAATTTAAACATCTGGGGGCACGGTAGTGACCTCGCGCCAAGACAAGCAAGCATAGCACCCTTGCACTACCTACCTTTTCTCGAAGTGTTCTGTCGTTTTTTTGAACCCTCATAGAGTTGGTTTCCGATGTACCAGATTTTTTATATTCTCAAATATGATGTTAATAATAAACTAATTAAAAATACAAAGTCTTGATTAAATAGCTCTAATACTTTAGATTTTATTGATATATAAAATACACCGATTTCATCACCGTCACACTCACTGATACACTGATGATAATCAAAATGTATGACTACTCCTAAGGTGCTAGAAAGCTAAAATGTGGTATGTGATCTAAGTTAACAATACCACCAAAAACGTTACTTACTTCAGAAACTAAATATTCGCATCATCTCCACGGCGCTAACGAAACAGCGAAGCCATACATTTTTACCAATATGTAGAATTTATGAAGCTAGGAACGGTAGAATTAGGCTATGTAGATTCGAAGCTTGGCTCTACATGAGATTGTCTTTTTCACAGGGCAAACCTCAGGTGGCCGTCTTGGCAACATTTTAGGTGAAATATTTGGGTGGGATTCTTTATTGTACACGATAAACAAGGAATGCGAACCAGATCTTAAAATTAAAGTTTCAATGCAACCGGCAGTCTTATACAGGATGTCCCAAAAAGTAGAGTAGTGTCTAGTGGAATTCCAGAGACGGACATCTCTTGGGGTATCCGAATCACCCCTATGTATGTTCTGCGATTTTGCACAGTTTTCGTATTATTATTTTTTTATGTAAATTCATATTAATTTTGAACCTGAATTATTCAATAATGACGCAGAAACCGATTAACATATATAAACAATAATATGGGATTCGAATTATGTAACCTCCTTTTTTTGTAAGTCTCTTAACAATAATAAAGCATATGTAATTAAATAAAATTTTATATAAACATTAAAATAATTGCACATCAAAATATGGTAGAATATGTTGATATACTTACATATTTTGTAACATCTCATTAACACGCATATTCCGCAAATAAATAAATTTAATTTTATTTATTTTTTAATTTTTAGGCAGAGGCGAAAGTACATGGAACAGAATGATCCATTCTGATCCCAACTCTATAGCGGACGGTACCGACGCGGATGTGGCATGCGACTCCTACCACAGGTGGAGGGAGGACGTCCAGATGGCTCACGACCTGGGACTTCAGTTTTATCGGTGGGTAAAAAAATCTTTTGTTATTTAAGGATTTCTATTTAACTTCATTTTTTTAACTTACTGATTTCATAAATAACTTCCATTTTAATTTAAATCCTCCTAATTGCAGCATGGTCACATTTTCTCAGAACTGTGTTACTAATAATTTATAATTCATTGACTTCTCGAGCATTTAAAGACTTAGATTTAATAAATTAAAAAAAATATATTAAATTTAAGTTGTGCGGTTAGGGTTATTATAAAATTTCAGAATATTTAGAAGACAGAAATGCTTAAGATTAATTGCTTGATGCTTCTCATACCAATCTCTACAAATTATGTATCTAACCCGTTTTTGTAAATTAGATTTATAAGAAAAAGACTTCTTGAATTTCTTTCGCCGGATCTCCTCAGTGAGTGACGGCTTTCCGATCGGAAACTTCTAAGTGCATGGCTGCAATTTCGATTTAGCGATAGTTTTGTTATATCAATATTGACGCGCACAAGTACCACTTATAACCCATGTGATTCTAATTTATTTTAAATTAAAACACTAACTGAATGTATCTACATAGATACTCTGTCGTTTGTGATTTGATCGTTGCCCACGATTCCAAGTCAAAGTCATTATTTATTACAAACATTGATAATTCCCCAAGGCGTACGAAGCATTAGGGCTTTTGATCACTTATCCACTGACTTTTATGACGTTAATACACTCTTAATATTTTACTTTACGTTTGTCTGTAGTAAATTATAATACGCTTCACAGATATAAAATTCACCTTAGTAATAATAATCTATCTATATATCTACACTAGCGGCCCGCCTTGGCTTTGCACGGTTATGAAATATACATATAAAACTTTCCCTACAATCACTTTATCTATTAAAAAAACCGCGTCAAAATCCATTGCGTAGTTTTAAAGATTTAAGCATACAAAAGGACATAGAGACAGAGAAAGAGACTTTGTTTTATACTATGTAGTCTATACTAATATTATAAAAAGGAAAGGTTTGATTTTTTGTTTGTTTGTTGGTTTGTAATGAATAGGCTCTGAAACTACTGAACCGATTTCAAAAATTCTTTCACCTCTAGAATGCTACATTATCTCTGAGTGACATAGGCTATATTTCTAACTAGAAAAAATTAGGGATCCCTACTAAAAATTCAAAAATGTAACACAAGGTGTAAAAAAATTTGCTATAAAATGTCTGTACCCGCTTGCGCTGCAAAAGCCATTGACAATAGCAGTATAAGATGTTATACAATATTAAAGAACCTATTAATATATACAAAAAAGTTCTCGACACTATATGTATATCTAACTATTACAGTTACATCAATATAACTACTTTTATACATTTTAAAAGTTATTAAAAATAGTGGCCATATTTGGAACATGTCATCTATATCTTCTTATTAATCCTAAACTAAATAAATCATTTCATATTGAAGACTGTTTTAATACCTTAAGATTACTTTTTTAATTATTCAAATCGAAAAGTCCAGTCAAAAGATGTTACAAAATTAAAAATGTAATTCTTAACAAAATATTTACCTACGCTAGAAAATTATAAAACGCGCGCGTGGTGCGCGACGGCCGACGACACCACATGAGTTTGTATCACTCTAGCGACTTAACCTGGCTTCGCTCGGGTAATAGAATAATAGAATTAATCGGGTAATGTAATCTATACTAATAGTAAAGAGAAAGATTTTATTGTTTGTTTGTTTGTTTGTATTGTATAGACACTGAAGCTTCCCGGCCGATTCGGTCAATTCTTATTCCAATCTAAACCCGCATTACCGCTAATAAAAATAGGATTTTACCTCGGGAAAATGCTTAATTCCTACGGGAAAACCGGTGATAGGACAGCGGGAGTAGAAGACAAGACAAGTTTGTTTTTAATAAGAAATGTTTTTCTTGGGAAAATTGGGAAAAAACACGGAAAGTTTTTTCATATTTTGTTTGTTGCAAATGGTTTTGAGGTTAAACATACACATTTTTACGTAATTACGTAGCTTAATTCTGAGGGATTCTAAGAATATATACATATTTTATCTATTTTTATTACAGAAATCGAAAGATATTACAGTTATTCGCCAATTTTTATTTTGCCGCCATTTTTCGCCAAACGTGCTGGCAATCGAGCGGGAAAATCGCTTTTGCTTTTGAACTGTTGAGGGGTTATCATTTTGTGTTGAGTTAGGTGGCACTGCTGTCGACATGTAAACTACAAAACAGCCTTACCGATTGGGTTGAAATTTTGTTAGTGTATTTTCACTGTTTCACAGACATGTATTATGCAGAGCAAATAAATTTTTCTATACATGTACGTCAAAATTAATCGCCGTAATGTAGGTAACTACGAGCATACTCAGAACGTTTGACAGGATAAATACATCAATTATAAGGAGGAAAGATTTGATTGCTGGTTTATTTGTATTTAATAGTATTGAACATTATTTTACGATTGAAAGCGAATACTGTCCCTAATGAACATAGGCTACTTTTTAAAGCAGGACTACGCTTCATTCCTACGGGACAACGGCTAACAGGACACCGGGTCGTAAAAATGATCCTTCTGTACTTACCTATTTCACATACCTAACTAACTTGTAAACAGTTAAACAGATTTGAAATATTAAATGGTTATATCGATAGTTTCCTGTATGATTTCAAAATACAATTGGAACCGGTAGGTGGAGCTGCTGTCGGCATATCATCTACACTATAATCACGGTAATATTATCTACGCAGTATTCTAACTTCATATAAAAGGACGACGTGCGAGCTATACCTACGCGTTCGGATCAGGGCATGCACGCGGCATGCTACAATAGCAAGTGTGCCGCAGTGACGAACGGACGGTGTGCTGGTTTTCAATCAGTAACTGCGGGAATTTTTACTCGAAATAAGCACAAGTAGCTATTTAACATGACAAGTAGAATATATTGTACTGTTTTTGGTTGCATGAATTCCTCGAAATCCTCAATAACGCACCCAGAGATAGCTTTTTTAGATTATAGATTATTTTTATTATTTAAGGTACCGGGACTATAGTAAGAATACTTCGCAAACTTTTTAATTGTACCCAGCGATGATGTCGTGAAATACATAGACAAAATGGAGGCTATATTCCGAACTTCACTTAAAACTAAACATATAAATTGTAAAGTAGCTTCAGGTATCTATAATCAAGTAAAATATATTCCTTTTTCTCCTCCTTGTCTATGTTTCCCAAAACAATTTTACATCACACTGTATATTCGAATGCGGATTTTTTATACACTCAAATATAATAACAAAGCATTTCGTACATCTCAGTTAAGGCACAAATATTTTTCGGTCGCAAATTTATAACACCGATTTGTAATAAAGTCACATACATAATCATGGTTTTTTAATTAAATCTGTCAATCAAAAAACCACTTGCATTTTTATTGCACACTTTCTATTCAACTAACAAAGTATTTTAGTAATCATAATAATACCTATCTGTGCTAATATATAAAAGTAATAAATTTACAATCTCAAAACTACATAGGTAGGTAACTGTTGGTAGGTGACAGAGACAGCCCTATCTCATGTTCACGTACCGCGCTTCTGTAGGCACTTATTTCAAGGACACGGCCGAGTTACAATACTGTATAGATAATATTACCGTGCTATAATGTTATAGAGGAAAGATTTGATTGTGTGTTTGTTTGTATTTAATAGGCTCCGAAACTACCGCACCGATTTGAAAAAAACATTTTACTATTAGAAGTTGTCAATAATGCTGATGCACATAGGGTTTCTTTTTATAATATTGGAAGGCAAACAAGCAGACGCATTTCCTGATGGTAAGAAGTTCACGCCGCCTAGAGACACCAAAGTTGGTAATGGTGCGTTGCCAACCTGAGGCCGGGATGTTAGGCCTCGAGCAAAATTAAGATTATCGGCTACCTTACCCTCCAAACCGGAACACGTCATGACGTTATGGCGGCAGGAATAGGTAAGGTGGTGATACCAATGCGGCTGAGTCGCTGCAAAACTCTACCATTTAGAGTAGAGTAGAGTAGGTGCCTTATTTCTATGAAAAATTAGAAATTTGTCCACCCGTGCGAAGCCGGGACGGGCTGCTAGTGATATATAAAACTGAATTCCCATTTCCCGTGGTCATCGCATCACGTTTGAATGGATGGACCAATTTTGCTAATTATTTTTCGTTGTGTTTCCTATTACCAGGAGAAGGTTTTTATGAATAAGAAAAACTGGGTAAATGGGAAAAAACAGTACTTAATTTTTTTTAACAAACTGTTAGTAGCTATGAATATCAAGTGATACGAAGTTCGCCGGGTTGGCTAGTAGGATATAAGATTTATCCTTTGCTTTGCTTTCTATATTGACCGCATTGCAGGGTACAAAAGAAAATTTATCAGATTTGCATGTAAAAATTTAGCACATTGCTGTAATTCTGATAAGAACTAATGCAAACAAGTAATTCAGTATCTCCTTCACTTCACATTTACTTGATTAAACACGTAATGTTGCCAACCTCATATATTAATTGCAAATAGTTTCGAGCACGTTAGAATGACTCAGACTACAGAGTATAAATCAAAAGAATTATTAATTATACCATGTTCTTGGACTTTGCTTCACCTTCTTTGTGTAATAGATAACAATAGGAGCATTCTTTAATTGATGTCCCCCTGTAGTTTTTCTGCGTCTACTACAAACTTTTTTTTAATTTTCATGCCAGGCTGGCTGGAACCTCTCCCAGGTTCCGGTTATTTTTTTGTCGCCTTAGCGGGGAGACCAGCCGGGCGGGGTGCCACTAGCTATATTCATATTATTAATATCATGATCTTTGGTAAGATCCTGTTGGAAAATAAGTCAATGAAGTTTAAATTGAATGCGAAATTAGGTTTTCCTAAATCTTAACATAGGTACCATTATCTGGTTGGCAAGACATCGTTATTTAAAATCGTCGGTGTTAAATATACAAATAGATACAATTAGAATGTCTATTTGTAATGCTAAAATAACTGCTACATGTACATAAATTTGCTAAATAACATGTTTTGCATATTTTGTCCGTCTGTCTGTTTATTCCGGCTAATCTCAGAAACGGCTAGACCGATATTGATTGGTCTTTCACTGGCAGGTAGCTGAATTAATAATATAATGAATAGTTAAGGCTACTTATATTTTAGAATAACTTAATCCTAAAACTTAACTATACAACTTTTTTAATAAATTCCAGGCGGGTCAAGTTGTAATGCAGCTAGTTAATAAATAAAACAAATAATAAATGGCTGTGGACAAATCATTCAAATCGATCTAACCTCAATCAATATGCCTGCCTTAATTAAAGATACTATTATACAGAAACACTGAAATAGGCACCTACTAGCTACCAGTATAAATTTAATAAACACCCAGACCCTTAAATACCGACGCCGATATTCATCACACAAATGTCTGTTCCTGTCAGGAATCAAACGCGCGCAGTTAGTCGGTGGAGTTAGGCGTATACGCTAACCCTCAGCCACAACGGCGCTTTTGTTAACCTATTCAAATTATTTTAGAACTTAAAATATTATTGACAAGTATTGTAAAGGATTGTAATCTTTCAGATTCTCCATATCCTGGTCTCGCATCCTACCCACGGGTCTACCCAACCAAGTCAATAAAGATGGCGTACAATATTACGATCAGCTGATCAACGCTTTGATCGAGAAAGGTATTGAACCCGTGGTCACTATATATCATTGCGATATGCCTCAAAAATTGGCCGATTTGGGTAAGTTTGTTTTTAAATTGATTTTCCTTTATTTTGTAGACTTCTCTGCGGTTTCTTCTGAGATTAAACTAGAACATGGGTTAGTTGGATACATGTATTTAAAAAAAATATATATCAGATCAAAAACTAATTTCATACGTAAACAAACAAACAACTCGAAATTCTTAAAATAATTAGATCAGACGCGTCCTTATATTCCATTTTTTGCTTGAATGTGGTTTAAATACACAACCTTAAATTCATTATGCTTTTCTTGAAAGAGGAAGTAAGCGAAAAATCGATTAACACTATGAAAAGAAATTTCCTTCGCATACGAGTGATATTTTTTCCGAAGATCTCCAAGTCGGTAGGGGTCGAGGAAACTGCAATCAGTAATAGGTTCCTTAATGGTGTAAATCAAGGTGGAAATTTTATTGTTCACTCACTAAACTAATTTTATGTTATTGCTATCTAATTTCAACGACAGTAATAGCAAGAGACAAAACACTTTTGGCGTTGTCAGATTAGGCGTATATGAACGCCGTGAGCCAAGATGGCGAGGGTCTGAACTAAGGTTGTGGCGCTTATCCCCATATGGGATTTAGCAGCGGGTATCTAAATAACCGTGCCATGCTCAGCAGCAGAGCTACTCTGGTGAATATCGATCAATTATATCTTAAAATGCTGTACTTAACTCCTTCGGTAATAACGTTCTTATGTAGCGTATGGATACATCTGCGCTAGAATATCAAATAGTTCGCATTTAAACTGGCTCTGCTAGAGAGCAAACTCTGCAGCAGACCCACAATACAATACAATACAATACAATAACTCTTTATTGTGCACCAAATACAGATAAATTACAAAATACATCAAATAAAACTTAAATTTTAAGATACACAAAGGCGGCCTTATCGCCACGTCAGCGATCTCATCAAGGCAACCTTCGAGTATCGAACAAAATTTAGCGAAACACCGTGTAATGGCAAAAATGCATCTAATACTAGACAAAAAAAAACAAAAGCTTGATTTAATTGTAGATATTAGAATTTTGAACAGGCAATAAAAGTCAAATGCATCCTTAATCTCAGTGAACGTAGAAAGTGACGCTTTAACATACTTTTGAAAATATTAATATTTGGAGCTCTCCTGATATCTACGAGAAGAGAATTCCAAAGCCTCACTGCTTGCGAGGTATAAGAATGGCTATAGTAACAAGTGTTACGAGAGGGAACTTGAAGAGTATAATTATCACTGGACCTGAGAAATTTTACCTAACTGTTACAAAACTTCAATATCTCTTTTAATTAAGCGCCTATTTATTTAAAAGAGAGATCAAAGAGAATATAATATAGGAGAGAGAGAATATGGCAGTTCCGACGAATGTTAATAGGCAACCACTTGAGCTTAGCACGAAATTCGGAAACGTGACCATATTTACGCATGAAAGTATGAATCTGAATTGAAATTGAATCTGAATGAGAAACAAACATTTTGAAAAAGCTCGAGTTTATTTATTTGCTCAACAGTGAGATTTACATAGCTAGTGTCAGCATAATCTAAGATTGAATGCCTGGTAATCAGCAAGCATAATCTTGGTAGGAATCGGGAGCAAAAACGAAGATGTTTCAACGAATTCCAAACACAAAAAAAAATCCTACTGACTTCCTGTAGTTGTTTAGTCCATGGAAGAATATTATCAATAAAAAACCTAGATTCTTAACGCAGTTACTTTATAGGATAATAACATTATTTAATTTAACAGTGGATACACTAGACCAATTTATCTTATTAATAAGTCCGGGGCTACAAAATATAATAATGACCTGAGTCTTGATTGGGTTAAGTTTAAGACCAAAAGATTTACTCCACATTTCGATACTGATTAGATTATTATTAATAGCAGTAACAGCGGTTTGAAGTTCTGAGAGGCGGGAGTGGGTGTAGATTTGAAGAAAAGTACTGGGGGAAAATCACTGTACCGATGCTTCATACAGCGTTTGTTTTGAAACATATAATAATTTTAATGATTATTAGACAGTAGAAAATTATTACAAAAGCCTTGTTATGTTATGTTAGCAGAAATTAACATGATTTTTATTCCTCCTATCATCTTTATACATACATACATATCTTCACGCCAAGTCCCTTACGGGGTAGGCAGAGAGTATCGAGTGCCAGACCTCACGATCCTGACAAACCTGTCTTGCTTCCTTCACATGCATAACCCTTTTCATACAAACGCGCCGGTTTCGGAGAGTCTTGACACCACCCTCGGATAATATCCGATTGATTTGATCGTGAAATGTCAACCTTGGTCTCCCCGGGTACTTACATCCATCCACATTCGCATTGTATATCTGCTTTGTCCATCTTTCATCTGTCATTCTTTCCACATGACGGAACCAGCGGAGCATGCCCTTTCGCATTTTAACACCAACACTTTCTTTCAATCTCACTCTTTCTCGGATCTCACTGTTACGAATGCGGTCAGCGAGCGTTACACCACAGATTCACAATATCATCTTTATTATATATACAAAGTGTATTTGACACCGTAACGAAAACTTCTGTGGTATTTTAGATACAAATCAGACTTCAAAATTCCGTCTATAGTTTTTGTCGAAAACAAGTGGTTAAATATTTAGCAGTTTTTGAAATTTTTTGAAAAATTCATGAAATTTTCGACACAAAGTTCCAACTACATATGCATGTCTATCATGTATAGAATCCACAGTCGCATTTTTCGTTTCGTTACGCTGTCATTTACACAGTGTATAAAATACTAAAAAATTAATCTTCATCATCATCATCAGCCGGAGGACGTCCACTGCTGGACATAGGCCTCCCCCAAAGAGCGCCACAAGTCACGGTCACCAGCCGCTTGTATCCAGCGACTCCCTGCGACTTTGACCAGGTCTTCTGTCCACCGGGTGAGAGGTCGTCCAACATTACGTCCTACGGTGCGGGGCCGCCACTCGAGATCCTTTCTTCCCAGCGGTTGTCGGTTCTGCGAGCAATGTGGCCTGCCCATTGGCACTTCAGCTTGACAATTCTCTGAACTACGTCGGTTACTCTCGTTCTCTTGCGGATCACCGAATTACGGATCACATCTCGCAGTGAAACACCGAGCATAGCTCTCTCCATATTACGCTGAGCGACTCTGAGCTTATTTAAGAGGCCCACATTTAACGGCCAACTCTCAGTTCTGTATGTCAGCACCAGTAACACACACTGGTTGAAGAAGACTTTCGACTTTAGGCTGTGCAGTAATTTGGACAAGAAGATACCCTTTAGCTTCCCGAACGCTGCCCATCCGAGTTGGATTCGGCGGTCGACCTCTTTCTTGAAGTTGGATTTACCTTACTGAACAGCTTGACCTAGGTGTATCTACTAATCAACAACTTCAAGAAAGAAAGAAAGAAATTAATCTTCAACTATTACTATTTCCACCCAACTTCCAAAAAGATCATGAACAAGCAGGCAGATTTTTTAAGGTACCTATCTATTTTTTTCAAATTGGTTTAAAATTTAAATGCGGTCAGAATTTAAAAGTAACTTCATTTTGTAGAATAAAATAAGGTCGCTTTCCGATGTCGGAGTTCATCTTAACGATTATAGGATATTATAGGATCTTTAAAACTACAGAACCGATTTTGATTCAGTTTTTATATGGATAAAGTAATAGAAATCATCGTACATTTTTATTTAATTTTGTAGGTCGTTAAGATAAACTCTAGTGTTCTTATATAGATAAAATGATTCAAAACAATATTTATATTTATATAACACAGAAGTTTGTCCAGCAATGTGAAACTGCAACGGTCTGCTAGTCTTTTTTAAAGTAAACACAAAACACATGTAATACGAGGAATAAGTCATAACATTTTGCTAATGTAAGATATCAAGGTGTTTGTAGGGGATTTCTACGAACATTTAAATCGACTTACAATTATTATATTGTAAATGGATGGAACAAAATGGATCAACGAGAAAGTTATTAAAGTTGTTCAGTGGAAAGGTGTTTAAATTCAATATTAAACAGTAATTTGTCGTATTTTAGGCTATCAGTTGTAATTACCATAGTGTTTGAGTCGCCAGAAAAACTTAACAATTTTTTAACAATAAGGTTTTTGGACTTGATTAAAAATTCCTTACATCATTCATAATAATATCATGAAAGTCAAAGTTTGGCGGTCTATTACGATTTTACAAAAACTTGCTTAAATAATGCACATCTTGTGCATTATTTAAGCAAGTTTTTTAATTTCATTTGAAAAAGTTGTTACTTTTACCTTACAGAAGTAGAAATTGGAATGGCCAATTTATCAATATATATAAAAATGAATTTGCGTGGTAATTAGTTGCATCACACCTTAGCGAACGGACCAATTTTGCTTATTCTTTTATTTTGTGTTGGTTATTGTGAGGAGAAGGTGCTTACGACGAGAAAACCCGGTAAAATGGGAATAACAATACTTTATTTTTTCCATAAAAGCTGTTAATAGCTGCTAATGTCAAGCGACACGAAGTTCAACGTTACGGGTCGGCTAGTTAACA
Organism: Calephelis virginiensis; assembly: GCA_002245475.1. NCBI lineage: Eukaryota > Metazoa > Arthropoda > Insecta > Lepidoptera > Riodinidae > Calephelis > Calephelis virginiensis. Next base: position 40,769 of record NJDC01000616.1, on the reverse strand, counting down.
ATCATTTTTTGCCCATGATATAATTACTGTAAAAGTATTTGTTTTCTTTCCTTGACAAATTGATATGATTCATGCTTGGAAGATGCTTATGAAGCAGGAAGAGACTCATTTTCTCGATAACTAAACTGTTACTTAAACGGCCACTCCTAGCTCCAGTAATTATTGCATACAAGTAAACAAAAGACTATCGCTTTATTTTATTAGTGCAAACGAGCTAGTGCAATCCGTGATAAACATTTTCCAGGAGGCTGGCTGAACCCTGTCATTACGGATATATTTAAAGAATACGCTGGCATCTTGTTCTCCCTGTACGGTGACAGGGTTAAGACTTGGATCACCATAAACGAGGGCGCCCTAGAATGTGATTTCGTGAACAATGCAGGGACATATCCTCCTGGAAGAAAAGAGCCAATTATGGCGCCTTTTTTATGCAATAAGAATGTTTTATTGGCACATGCTAAGGCTTGGAGACTTTATGATGTGAAGTACCGAACTAAATACGGACATGGTTAGTATTTAATTTTAGTATTTGTTAATGCTTGTAACTTCAATCGTGCGAATGTAAGAGCCTGGATTTTTATTTCAACTTAAATAGTAAAATTCATGCTATATTTAAAATAGTCGACTGTCTGTTACGATACTCTGAAAGAATGCACGAATCATGTATACTTTGAAGAAGTATCTTCACGTCCGTATACCCGAATGGGTAATCAGAGGCACAACCAGGGCACTCACGATTAGCCGAAAACACTTAGTCCCACAATGTGATAGGTGGCAACCCTATCGCCAACCGGGCACATATTCAATCCCGGGCAACATCATTTTTGTTAGGAACTTGAAAATATAAAATTTCTAATATTTTTGTTGCCCGACCCAGGAAGTTAAGACCGACTCCGAACCGCTAGACCACACAGGGGACACTAAAACTAACAAATACTTTGTCACGCACTAAAATTAGAATATTACTCATTGTTACACTTCCATCATCTTCAAGTTAAGCTTCACGTAAGCTACTCGTCGATTAACGTGACAAGTTATCCACGATCGCATTTCATCACATCCGAGTAGCGCTAACCAACCCATAATTTGGCCCGTAATTAACTTGCCACTTTGAATGCCAAGAAACGTATTTAATCGACGAGTAGGTAGTCACCGCGTCCTTATCCCCATTTGGTCACCAGATGCCTCGTGCGTAGTTGTCATTACTTTTGTTGCTACTTTTGCAAAGAGTACTTATTATTAATAAAATGTATTTGGTTAAGAACATTGAAGAACAACTGGAAGAATTTGAACAAGTTTTAATGCAACGAATTCCCGGTTAATCCCGATCTTGACGGTCCTTCAAACCTAGCATTAAACTGGGTTTCTATTCCGTACCACACGTTCGCTTTTTTTCCATGTAGTGGCTTCAATTTGTTTTGATTTCAATCACATCTTTAAATTTTATTATCAAACTCGCTAATACGTCATGTTCCTTCATTGTGAAATTTGCACTTCTTACTATTTTCGCAGGGTTCATAATGTTTTTTTATTATATAGCAAGAAATCGCAAATGAATTGAACAAAATAATCGGTATTGCAAAAATGTAAAACATACTTTTAAAGTGTTGTTTACAAATTAAATTAACAAGCGTGACGTCTAGATAACTCTTTTGACGTCTGACGTTTGTGACAGTAATGACAATGGCATTAGTAAGAACAACCGTTCCTTTCGTACACTCGTTCGTTTAATTATCAGTTAAGTGGCAAGTTGTTCACTTACACTTTGCCTTCATTGGTGGAACTGAAGCAAATTACTCGGAATTTTTATAAGCTGCTTGTATGAGCGACAAGTAATAAATCGCCACTTTACTTGATGATGGTGAAAGAGGCCTTTAAAATATTATAGTATTTACATAAGGTATCTACACACGAAGCGATCTTACCGCTGCTAATCGAGCTCTGCCAGTTAATTTAAAGTGAAAAAGACAATTAATGTCTTTAAAATTAATTATTAAGCTCCTAGTTAACCTTCTCTCAGTTTCCAACTGACATATCATAATACACGAAAAAACTAGTGAGATAATTTCACTTGCGAAACATCTAACGCTTGCTTGCAGCCGGATTAAAAACCGACTGGACTTAGTCATTGTCATTATTAATGCAATATTATAGGTAATCTCGCAATGTCCGGTATACCAATATGGATAAAACCAGGCACAGCCAACGATACCGAATTAGCGGAACTGGCCCGAGAATTTGGGGTAAGTTATTTTATTGAATTATTGATACAAAACGACGGTGCCTTAATACTCATAAAGTACGACAAACGGCATATCACATTACATTTTTTGAGTACTAGTAAAGACAACATTGTATTATATATTTACTAATGTCTAAGTTTATATTTACTAATATCTGGTACGAGCAATTGTCTACGATTTAATCCGTATATTAAATATATTTAAGTGACACCTTATTTAAAATGCTTACAGTAAAAGTACATTCACGCCCATATTCCTGAAAAAGTAGACAGAGGCACAAACAAGGCTCCTACGACTTGCCGAAGACACTAAGGCCCACAATGTGCAAGCCTTTCACAAATCGGGCACATAATATTATTCTGTGCAATGTTATTTTTTTTTAGAAAACTGTTAACACACACTTTTTTTTGTTGCCCAACCTGGGGTTTGAACCCGGGACCTCAAGAAGTCAAGTCCTATGCCAGACTGCTAAATCACAGAGGCAACATTTTTATTTTTTACTTAAATACTTAAAAAAGAATAATGTAATTGGAGTCGGATTCTTGCAGTTTTCCTGTATAAGTATATCTTAATATCTCAACGGGTACTTGAGGAGAATCTAAATAGTTTTAAATGGAATTTGAATCATCGCTCATGAAACTTAATATCTCGTACATCATCCAAAAATCAAGATAGAAGATGAAATTTATTTTTTCAGATAGGAAGATTCTCCCATCCAATATACTCTAAGGAAGGTGGATGGCCACCAGCTATCGAAAAGCACATGGCGGAGTACAGCAAGCGACATGGTTTCCCATTTTCCTTACTACCCGCATTTACGGAAGATGAAATTAAGCTCATCAGAGGTAAACATTTAGTACCACCAGAAGACAAATTTTTGATAAGAAATAAGAATCTAAAAAGATACTAAAGACTTTGATAGGACTTTGCCACACTAAAATTAGGATACGAAAAGTGTTTACAAGTTATCTCAGTTTCAGAACAGGCACACAACAATGATAAAACAATAGTACAAATTCGGAAGATTGAGGTAATTAATTACAAAAAATGCGTTAACTTATTTAGCAAACAAAGAACCGCAGTGCCTTTATTCAAATCGGATAACATTTCTGACCCGACAAATTTTCGACCTATTTTGATTATTACACTTGATTAATATTAAAAAAATTGTACTCAATCAAATGATAATCATTTTAATGTAAAAAAACTATACACAAATAGTAGTTTAGTTTTACTAAAGTTTGACTAACCAGAAAGGCAGATGTGGTATTATAAAAACAATATTTGAAGCATGGGAGAACTCGCCTGATGAACTAGGTGTTTCCCATGACCTCTCTAAGGCTTTTGACTGTGTTTATCATCATACCTTACTCAGTAAATTGCACCGTTACAGAGCTCTTGGTGTTATGATATTGTACTTCAAAATACTGTTCTATAAGGTCTTTATGCTCTATAAGGTAAATTGTTCTTCTGTAGCTGCGGTAACAATGGGCATCCCGCAATTCTCAATTTTTGGTCCATTTTTGTTTATTGCAAAGGTACATAAATGACTTACCTTATTATTATAAAACAGTCATTATATTGCGTTGTTTCGGGATGGCACGACTTATGTTAATTAAAGTAAAAACATTAATGAGTATGAGCAAGTATAAATTTGAGACTAAAGTTTACAGGTTCAAATCCTTTCTGGGGCGCAATTTTTTGAAGTGAAAACTTCTATAGCGGCATTGCGAACTTTTTTTGGAATGGGTAAAATCTGCTAAACTAGCGTCAGGACACGTGACCTGATCAAAAATTCATAAGACGGCGCAGGGCGCTTGCGCGAAAGTTCGCGTTGTCATGTTTGTGTACGATAGCGCAATAAATGAATATTGTATTCTAACACATAAATGATAGTAATTTCATATTGATAATTAAAGCGATTCGTGCAAAATTATTCCAAAATATCAAAAATGCACAACGTTAATATTCACGTTTACACCTCTGCTGGCACTCCCAGAGTGCAACTCGTCCTTTTTTTCTTAAAAAAATATAGAAGTATGACTGTATCAAAAGTCAGATACCAATGTCCAACTGAATGGATCTACACTGGAACTGGTCAAATCCACTGGATTCTTAAGCATCACAATGAATTGACATGACAATTGGTTCCATTTAGAAGGTACACCCATTTACAAAACTATCCTGTAATCTATATATTAATACATGATGCCAAAACTTTGGACCCCTTTTTACGAAAATTGCGCGGACGCAGGAGCATAAAATTTGGCACACTTATAGTTTGTGTGGAGGAGAAGTGCAGAACGCTAATATTTTTCAATAATAATGCCTATAAAGTACATTAAATCAATAAATAAAACATTACCCACATTACCATACATTTGACACACACAAACAAATATATTGATGATAACGATAAAAAATCACAGATGGCGCACTATAAAGTTTTGAAACAAAGTAGTTGGTCTTGAGAAATGAAGATGCCGTTCATATCAATAAGATATTAAAATTTATTATGGTCGAATTTCGACCAATGGGCGACCACTAGTATCAATAAAAAGGAAATTTATTTTATAAGAACATAAGTTCATTAAAGAAAATCGACGAATACGGAGTGTGTTTTTATAAAAACGATAAATTATGAAATTGTTTTATTTTTCAGGAACGTATGATTACTATAGTTTACATTATTACACAACGTTTCTGATCAGACCGGTTCACGAGGGAGAGAAACCAGGAGAGTGGTTCATGACGGGCTGCGAACATCTCGACGCCATATTATTTACAGATCCAAGATGGCTGTCAGGAGCTTTTTATAATTTTCGGGTATTTTTTCATTATTTGTAACATATAGCTGAATATAATAGTTCAAAGATTGCAACAGAAATTAAAAATGCAAAGGCAAATTTATGTTTTTAATACTCCATTTACTTCGTTTAATTTATATTAATTTTGGCTCAGATCCTTAAATTTTAGAAAGATTAGACCGCGAAGAAGAATACATGTCTCTTTTTATCAAAATAAACCTTAAGAAATTTACGTGGAAAAACAGAATTATTTTAATGCGCAGGCAAAGTCGCTACTTTTTTTCTTTTTTTAAGAGGCATGAAATGGCTGCGAGCCGTTGAACGGTTATACAGGGCAACTTTGAATGGATCGGCTAAATTTTAATATAGAGGGATAATGGTTTATAATATGGTAATAAATGCATTTCAAATATTATTGCTGAATTTTAATATTTACTTTTATAAACATTTATTTAAAACAGTCCGCCAAAATGCTTTACTTATTGTCACGCTACGTCGTACCTAGTCATGACGACACCAGCCTGCGATTGTAAGTGCGGTCAGTGCGAGCCAGTTTTACGTTTTGTTTAAGTCATACAGTTTGTATTTAGCGTTGGATAAAACTTAAAAA
>NJDC01000616.1:0-20943 GCA_002245475.1 Calephelis virginiensis | reverse complement strand
GATTCGAACCCGGGACCTCGTGCAGTCAAGTCCAACACCCGGACCGCTAGACCACAGAGGCGAAGAGGCGTGTTTAAATTAGTAGGGAGAAGGCAGTCCTTTTCTTCCACTTCATATTCTTCTACAGTACTTTTTTGCGCTTTGAACAGCAGATTTTGAATAATTAATTATTAGTTAATATTTTACAAAGGTATCTGTATTATTCATATCACCATCGTGCACAACAAATTGATCCACCGTTCTCTTCATTAGCCCAGCTACTACATCTGGCGCACCTTTCATCATGTCCACATTTACTAAAGTTCCATAATATTATGTTAGTCACAGGAAAACAGTAAATACTGAGTTGGGATATAATATAAAAAAATCTTATACCGATGCTGGCTTGATGACGAATCCGAAATAATAATACGATTCAACAGTTGAAACTGCCTTTTTAATTTCTTCGAATATTGGGATTAGGTGAGCCCAAACGGCAGCTCACCGAGATGATAAAGCGATCTACCGAAAGGACAAAACTTTGCGTTGATCATGAATCAAACCCGATGTTATATACCTTGACACCGACTGATTTTTCTCATCATTTCGCTGTAAATTATCACATCGGTGGTAATAAAGACCACAAAGGCGATCCGAGGCGAGAGATCCAGCTTATGATGGCTTGTACATTCAAATATTTCTCTACGTTCCGGATTTCATGTTTTACATTTGGTCACTTAATACTGTGTACTGTTGTATCTGCAATTTCTAAACTACAAAACGAATGGCTTGGAAAAAATATCGGATAATTTCTAAAGCTAATAAATCCCCTTTCTCACGGGAAGTCCTTTGTAAACGGAATAAAACGTTCTTCGAAATATAGAGCCTCTACGTGCTAAATTTCGTTAAGATTGGTTGAAAATGATCATCTGGCATGAATCGCGGTCGAGATACAGACAGACAAACATTGAAAATTCTAAAATGCTAAAAATATGTTCTGTTCTGCTGCAAATTATTATTCGCCTGCGCCTATTTTTTTATATCTTCAATGCACAGAATTCACTCTTTTACAGTTTTGTTAAATGTATTGATATAATACCAGAACATTAAATACCAATTAATATTTTATCTTGTAATAGAGATTGTGCGAGAGAGATCCAATCCTCTCTATGTATGAGACTCTCACATGGCACATTTTCACTACTTTATAATGTTAAATAAATATGTTCTGTATTGTGATGGATGAGCGTTTAATTACATTAAGTAAAAATAGGAAGTGCTAAGTGCCATTACGTCCAAGGCTATACATTAGATTGACTTCTGTTAGGTACTGTCTGTTTTTGTGGTGGTATTATATTATGTATTGGATTACGTAATTTTTGCCTACCGGAATATTCTAGATCTTTATAGAAACAATCTAGCAGTAGAATTAAGAACTAGCCACTGTAGACCATTCGATCTCCAAATTTTCGACACTACTACCAAATACTAATAATAAACTAAGATGAAAATTAATCGGTCAGTAAGTCAATATTTTCCTTACAAATGTGTGATTTAAAGACATATTAATTCTAATTGAAGTCTCTGAGTGTCATATGCCCTATAGTGTGTCAATATACCCGATGAACTCGGGTTTGACGTCCGTCACAGAGTTTGACCTATATTCCTTCCATTATACGCTCCGCGTAGATGCGGACTCAAGTTTTGGACGATCTTCGTCTTAGAAAGCCCTAGTTGCGTCGGCAGCGAGCGACGAGAGTTACGGGCAGAGAGTAGCAGTTTTTCTCTCTTGAAAGGCGTTTACATAGTATTACAACTCTCCAAATGACGGAAACCTGTTAAAACGAGTTATTTATGTTAAGCGTGAATAAGAAATTCCAAATCCAAAAAAGGACAAAGAAGTTTGCAATAAAACGATACAACAATAAAAGATTTATAAAACGATAAAAAAGCAATTTAAATAAAATTTTATTTTGTTTTTATTGTATTTTGAATTGTTCATCTCTCTCCTGGTGGTGCCCTCCAGGTGTGGAGTCTCATTATAAACTGGACTGATCTAGAGAGGGCGCATCTTATTTATTAATGTTTCTTTGCAAAATCATTAATCACTATATTGTGGGATTTAGTGTATTCAGCTAGTTGTTTGTGCTTCTGCCTACGTCTTTGGGAACACAGACATTGAGGTGCTTTTCAAAGTCACTATAATTAAGTACCTTCTCACGTGAGAGAATTCCGTCAAGGAACGTTACATAGAGAGCGGTCGTTACGAACATCTAGTAAGCTTGCACATTCCGATCCGGTGGTGCCAAAAGGCAGCGACGCACCTATGTTATCGTGTCTATAAGCTGCAAGTTTCTTTTACCATCAAAGGAAAAAGGTGCCTGTTTGCTGCGATTCGCTGGCAACAAAGAGGGTGGTAGTATCTTATAATTGTTATTATAAGTGAGTGTATTTCTTCATTCAATGCTAAAAAAATGTGTATTGCGTATTTGGTCTGGTCATCAAAATAAAGCCTTTTATTACAGGAAGGGGTGAAAGTACATGGGACAGGATGATCCATTCTGATCCCACTTGTATAGTGGACGGTACCAACGCGGAGGTGGCATGCGACTCCTACCATAGGTGGAGAGAGGACGTCCAGATGGCACACAACCTGGGCCTGCACCTCTACCGGTCTGTAAATTCCTATTTACATTCTTTAGATATTTTATTCATTTCGAACATGCTAAACATTTTCTGTTTTTGTAATGTGTGGAAATTCTCATGGTTACTCGCCACTTTTTTGGCGAAGTAGTAGGTATGTTGGTTACCAACTAAAATCACACGGGCTACATGAGTTCGCCTGTTACCCGAACTGTGGGAATGCTTTCGCAGAATCACTAAACAGAATTCGCAAATGCAGATCGTCTGAAGTACCGCGCACACCAATTCAGGGTTTCAATGGAAACAGGCACCTGTGTATTTATTGTGATCCAATGACGCTGTAGGTGGCAAAGCCCACTCTTCTCCTCCGCAAGCACCCCGGGTACCGAGCTACCCTTCACTACAAATATTGAGGGGATTAGTAGCCTTAACCTAAATCCTTTAAATTATTACGATTCTCTGTAAACGAATACATATATTTATTACAAGCCCCATGTGGGCTTAGAAGAAAATATCGACTTCCAAATGTCTGCCTAGTTTACTTCACATTAATCACCCTTTTCATACATAGACACCGCTGTCCCTACCCTTGGATGAAACCCGAGCGATTTGATTGTGGAATATGAAGCTAGCTCTCCCCGAATTCAAAGATTTATATAAACGTTCGTATGGTATATCTGCTTTGTCAATATTTCATCTGTCATTCTTTTCACATGACCAAACCAACGGAACATGTCCGTTCTCATTTTTATAGCATCATACTTTCTCTTTAATCTATCTGTTATGAATGTGTCCGGTAAATGTTAAGCCACATATTTTTCGTACCGCTCTTATTTCCACCGCGTTTGTCCCACTTCATGCTTTTTCTGACATGACCAACTTTTGCTTCCATAAAGTTACAATAGGGCTGCCAGTCGCATTAGTAGATATGGTCCTGCAACGACTTACCCGCAATAGTAGCGTTAGAACCACTTCATCTATTCTTTCCATCACAACATACAAGACGAGTGAGTTGCTCGTCGTGGTTATCTTCTGAGTGGAGCAACCAGTAAATTTAGTTTTGTACATTAAAGGATAGCGCCGACTGTCGACGGGGTGGAGCGTGTTTAGTCGCAACGCATTGCAGTCGCATTGCAAAGCACACTAAGGCGGGACGAGCCGCATCGCATTGGCGGATTTCTGTTACTGACTACTAAAGAGTAGAACAAAAAATAAAGAGGCGATTCGTCTTTAAATTCGTCAGTTATGGAAAGTGACGCCTGTAGCAGTTGTCACACAAAACTTTAGCACTAAAATAGCATTAGTGCTCTATTCTTAATACTCAATAGTGATATCGTGATCTTTGGTCACTATAAGCCACATCGGGAAATGCTTTACGCATTTACGCATCCCCACATTCATAGATGAAGAATAAGCTTTGAACTCCTTTTTCTCGAAGACTTTTTTTTTATATTATCATGAATCCACCTAGCAAATTTGTAAGTATATTATTAAGTGGTTTTTGAATATTTCAGATTCTCCATATCCTGGTCTAGAATCCTACCCACAGGTCTACCCAACCAAGTCAATAAAGATGGCGTACAGTATTATGATCAGCTGATCAATGCTCTGATCGAGAAAGGCATTGAGCCCGTGGTCACTATATATCATTTTGATATGCCTCAAACACTGGCTGATTTGGGTAAGTCTGCTTTTTTAATCGCAGATATCTCCGCTTATTTCTAAAACATGAGTCAGTTAAAAATACCTTCCAAACAAACATCTGGTCATCATAAACTTTCATTTCATACGCGAATAAATAAACAGCGCAGAACTCCATTATGGCATTTTAAAAGTAAAAGGGTATATTTTCTAAATTATCTTCCAAAAATCCATCTCATTTTACAGAAACCATTTTTATTGAATTTAGTATAGATCCTATAGGTCTATAGCTCTAACAATTAGTATTTTTTGTTTCATGGTAATCATTATCATCATTTCAGGAAGTCTCGGGCAACAAAAATAAAATTTGTCTTTTAAATTTTCTCATAAAAACAACGTCATCCGGGAATGGATAAGTCCCCGATTTCGCCTAGAGACACCAAAGGTAATGGTAATGGTAATGGTGTGTTGCCAACCTGAGGCCGGGATGTTAGGCCACGAGCAAAAGTTAGTATAACGGCTACCTTACCCTCCCAACCGGAACAAGTCAACGGCAAGCATTGGACGTTATGGTGGCAGGAATAGGTAAGGCGGTGGTACCAATCTGGGCGAGTCACTGCGAAACTCTACCACCTAGTAGAATGTCACGGTGTTAGTAATTGTAAGCCTATGCTCGCCTTTTACGAGCTGCCTGGCAAGAAGGAAGATGGTCTATTCTGCAAAGGAGCCTGGACCAACACGGGGAAAGATCATATAAAGAGAATAATTGGATAAGTTGCAGGAAAAGTGGACAAAACCACACTTCAAGTTTGTCTATATCATTCATGTCAGTAGCTGTAATGTCAAGCGATACGGAGTTCATAGGATCGGCTATTATGTTATTATAATATACTCATCGCGGTAATCCAGCTAGATCAGAGCATGTCAGAAATGTTATCTTTTCGGCCAGCGGTCGGCAAAACGCGGCTCGCGGTCGGCAAAACGCGGCTCGCAGGCCGCATGCGGTCCGCCGACGTCTTACTTGCGGCCCATGATTGAAAATAAGTTACAAATATTAAAATAAATTAATAAATAAATTCATTCACGCTTGACCGTATATATACGGCGTATAGTGTAGATTCAGCCTTAAGAACGCGCTTCTCTCCGCGCATTTTCTTTTTTTCTACGGGACATGTCACATGACCAATTATAGGCAGGTACTTTTGGCTTCTAGGATAAATATTAAAAGTGTGGCCCATTTTGCCGCCTTGTGACCCGTGCCTGCTAAAAGGTTGCCGACCGCTGACTTCGACGAACCTCGATGGCCCAGCTAGACTTGTTAATTCCAAATATATACTTGACTTTCAAATAAGTTAGTAAACAGGCCGCATGCGGCCCGCCGACGTCTTACTTGCGGCCCATGATTGAAAATAAGTTACAAATATCAAAATAAATTAATAAATAAATTCATTCACGCTTGACCGTATATATACGGCGTATAGTGTAGATTCAGCCTTAAGAACGCGCTTCTCTCCGCGCATTTTCTTTTTTTCTACGGGACATGTCACATGACCAATTATAGGCAGGTACTTTTGGCTTCTAGGATAAATATTAAAAGTGTGGCCCATTTTGCCGCCTTGTGACCCGTGCCTGCCAAAAGGTTGCCGACCGCTGACTTCGACGAACCTCGATGGCCCAGCTAGACTTGTTAATTCCAAATATATACTTGACTTTCAAATAAGTTAGTAAACAAAAATAATCTTTTACTTTTACGATTGGTACAAGAAGGCAATAAATCTCCGGAAATCCAACCTTTTCATTTTCCAGGAGGCTGGCTGAACCCTTTCATTACGGAATTATACAAAGACTACGCGGGGATCCTGTTCTCGCTGTACGGAGACAGAGTTAAGACTTGGATCACCATCAACGAGGGTGCTCTAGAATGTGATTTTGTGCATAACACCGGGACATATCCTCCTGGAAGAAAAGAGCCAATTGTGGCGCCATTTTTATGCAATAAAAACATTTTGTTGGCACACGCGAAGGCTTGGAGACTCTATGATGAGAAGTACAGACTTAAGTATGGCCATGGTTTGTACTGAGTTTATGTGTCACTTTACGGTTAACGGTCCAAGTACTTACAACTTCAACCGAGTAAACAATACTACCTGGAAGTTATTTCTAACTATTTTGTCACTACATAGTATAAAACAAAGTCGCTTTCTACTGTTCTGTCTGTTCAAACAGAAAGCTTTATAATATGTACTAGTGGTCGCCCATGGGTCGAAATTCGATCATAATAAATTTAAATATCTTGTTGATAAGAATGCCATCTTCATTTCTCAAGACCAACTACTTTGTTTCCAAACTTTTTATTGCACCATCTGTGATCTTTTATCGTTATCATTAATATATTTTTTTGTGTGTGTCAAATGTATAAGTAGTGTGGGTAATGTTTTATTTATTAATTTAATGCACTTTATAAGCATTATTTTTTAAAAATATTAGCGTTCTGCACTTCTCCTACAGTATAAGTGTGCCAAACTTTATGCTCCTGCGTCCAAAGTTTTGGCACCACGTAGGTATTAATATATAGATAACAAGTAATACATATATAAGTAGTAGATAAGTAAGTTTGTCCACTCGTGCGAAGTTAGGACGGGCTGCTAGTGGTTTACTGAATTACTCATGCATACTGAAAATAATCTGCGAAATGTTAGTAAATCCTGATCAAAGTATTGGTATTCGGATAATTGACTTGCGTACTGCAAACCCAAAAGAATGTCGTAATAACCCTTTCTTGCAGCTTCATATGAAAACAACTAGTATTTAATAATACCAATAAAATATTTACAGGTAAGCTCGCAATGACCGGTATACCAGTATGGGTAGAACCAGCCACACACAACAATGCAGTGTTAGCAGAACTGGCGAGAGAGTTTGGGGTAAGTTTTATTATGTGATTGGAAACCTAACGAGCCAACGGACTTCCTGGCGGTAAGAAATACACACAACTTATAAACACGAAATATTAAAAGCCTCTTGAGTAGATGAGTTTACCACTTTAACATATCCTTCAACGGAGCAAGATAGTTGTGAGTACTTACGTTATGTTGACAACAGTCGGTAAGAAGGTAGTGGTCGAGTTCGTGGTGCTAGCGATAAACTGAAAACAAATCTGTATTAATCAATTTATTACACTATTGTAATAACTTTTGTATTTGTATTTATTGCTTTTGTATTTAGTACAATTTTGTAATAAGTTACTTTTAATCAATAAAGTTGCTTTGCGGCACAACCACAGACTTACGAGGATAACGTCGTAATTATATAATAATATAACCATATCTTAATAGGGTATGTAAGCCTATTCGCGTCCACGCCCCAGTTCGCGTCCATTTCGCGGACACCGTTTAAAAAACTCTTAAAAATAATTGTACTAACAAATTAGGGAAATTAAAAGTCGTTTCTGTCTATTATTTATACAATATATAAGGAACATACATACACAGACAAAAGAACTGTTCGCATAATTTTTCCTGTTTAAAAAAAATAATTAATCTTACCTATATAAAAAAGTTTTGTCAATATCCATAATTTTATTAAAAAAAATAGTGAACCGGCGCGCGTTTCATACGTATTTTTAATGTTTTAAGTTTAATTAAAGATTGTATTTGTTCCTAGGCCTTGAAAATGATTAAAAGAATAAAAATATTGATGATTTTGATTGATTATTTTATTTTTTAGAGTTAAAATGAGGTGGACGCGAACTGGTATACTAATATTACGATTTAGCCAGTTTGCGTCCAGGGTGGACGCAAACTCATTTTTCTATTTCTAACTTGATCCTTTATTTTAATGTAAAGAAATATGTCATAAGGACGGGGTTTTATTTTAATTTTACCATTATTATTATGCTTATTTGAATAGCCAATAGAAAAAGATATGGATGTCGAAATTCACCTGGACGCAAACTGGATGGACCGATTATACTATATACCAGTTTGCGTCCACTTGTTTATTTAAATACTAAATCTCACGTAACTGTTTTATAAAATTTAATCAGACAGTTATAGATAGGTGGTAGTCGGTAGAGTGCATTGTATCATCCCATCGGGATTAGTACCCACCACTGCTCCGGAATGGAACAAGCGCATTGAACTTTTTCTGCCTTCTTCCACTTTTACACAAGCAGCTGTATGATAAATTTTAAATACATAAAGACAATTATGAAAGTATATTCAGGCTCGTATTCCACAAAGAACTTGACAAAGGTGCAACTAGGACACGCACGATCAGCCTAAGATACTTAGTTCCCAAATGAGATAGGTGGCAAACCTATTGCCAACCGGGCACATGTTCTATCCCGGATGACGATGTTTTCATTAGAAAATAACAAAGATAAAGAGCATTTCAATAATGAAAGAGGGAACACGATAGTTAGGAAAAAAAATTAAGGAAACTAAAAATTTTTGTGAAATGGACGTGCTTGATGTGAAATCTGTAAAAGAAAATTTACTTACTACCATCTTTTCAAATTTACTTGTCCAACAAAATCTACTAAATATTTTTAAATGTCTGTATTCTAGAATTAAGATATTTTGAATAAAAACAGAAAAATTATATGACCTAGTGGTGACCTGTCTGATATAAACAATCGATGATGTAATTTTGGGCTCCAAATCATCTGAGCTGCAAACGGTAATGAACTAATGAATGTTGATTGGAAAGAAAAAGGCGTATCTACATTTGAATACGAAATAAAACCAAAATAGCATATGAAAGAGATGTAGCCAGAATGTATTTAAAAGTTTTAGTAGACGTAGTAGTGTTGGAATAAACAAATGAGTTTGTTTGTCCAGGTAGTGCTTTTAGCAGGGGTAGATAGTTTGACTGCCATCATTCGTAGCAGTGAGATCCGAGAAAGAGTGGGATTAAAAAAGTGTTGGTACAATAATGAGTAAGGGCATGTTCCGTTGGTTCATTCATGTTGTGAGAAAGATTGCCAGTACAGACATATATTGCGAAAGTGGATAGATGTACTTAGTTACCTGGGAAGACCTAAGTTGACTTTCCATGGTCAATTTTAACCCACGGCTAACTCTTGTCACCACAATCTCCACGACCAGCTTTTTATTGTATGAAAAAAGTAATTATTGTGAGGGAGCTAGTAACACTTGATACTCGATATTCTCTGCCAACCCAGCAATGGATTAGGCGTGAACATATGTATTTTATACAGTAATAGTTGAAACCCAATGTTTCTTTCAAATTTCTTAATAAAATCTCCCCTTAACCCCTTTATAAGTTGGTGGACGCAAACTGGTCCATGGATGGACGCGATCTGGAAATTGTGGACGCTAACTGAGTAAATTGCCTTATTTCGGTTATTTTATTTATTTTATTTTTTCCGTTATTTAATCCGTTACAAGATCATACTTCATAAAATAAAAGGCATATCGATAAAAAATATTGCTCGTATTAAATATGTCTCATCCCTAATCTTACATGTCTGTATTTAAATATGACGTTTTGTCATTGCAAGGGCCAATAAGAAACCAGTTCCGCGCTTCCCCGCACCTCAGCTATTTGCCAGAATTATTTCAAAGCAAAATTATAAAGAATAGGCGTCTATTGGGATGTATGGTCGATAGTTGTTTGTTGTTATTTGTTCTTGTAATATTTTATTTATTTTTCTTTTTAGATTTTTTTTATTATTTTTTATGTTTCCAGACACGCCTTCCGAGCCCGTGGTTAAAATATCGTTAACTAATTTGAAAAAGCCCTGTCGTCGTTAGATAGCAAAGCCGTTTGTACGCGTACACAATTCGCTCAACAGTTATCGGAAAACTGTGTTTCTCAAACTTTTTTTTTATCGTCAAAATTTTATATTCATTTTAAAAATGTTCAAATGCAAAAGGTGCGAGGCCATTGTTAGTGACGTAGCGAAATGCTCAGTGTGCGACGGTCATTATGACTTTCCTTGTGCTGGTATTACCGAAGCCGGGTGGAGAAAACTTGGTGACCGTAAGAACACCTGGAAGTGCAGTAGTTGCAGAGCTCTCAGTCCAGCAGCTAGCAAACACAAGACTGATAAGTCTAATTCGTCGGAGATGGAAAACATTATGTCGAAGCTAAGGCGATTATCTTCACAAAAGGAGTCGTTACCATCTTTAATAGAGAGTGTCAAGGCCACTCAAAATCAGTTAACTGATCTTAAAAGTATGAGAAATGAAATTTCTGATATGAAGTGCTCAGTTCAGTTTGTGCACGATTTTTTTGCGAAACTCACCAGTAAAGTGTCAGGTCTGGAGCAGGAAATTGACATTCTTAAAGGATCGAGGAATGATATCACGACATTACAGGAGAGATGCAAGGCACTTGAAGTTCAACATCGAGTAAGTGAGCAGAGATCAAGAATGAATAATATAGAAATTAAGTGAGTTCCTCAACATAGCTCTGAAAATCTGTATAGCATTGTTGAAATGAAATGAAATGAAAATTATTTATTTGCGGAATATGTGTGTTAAAAAGTTGTTATAAAGATATTTAAGAATACAACATATTCTACCACATTGTGGTGTGCAAATATTTAGTTCATTTTAAGAAGTTACATATTTCTATAAAAATGTACATTTAAATCGCAGCCCTTATTTACATTTTAATAAACATTTTATTTATTTATGAACATAAGATTCATAATTTGTTATAAATTAATTTAAAGGTAGATTCATTTTTAGTCCTGTCTACCGTACACTACCACCGTTTCCAAACCTAGCCCGTCGGGAGAAGAAACGGCGAAACAAACTCCCCGGCAACCATGATTTTATTACTTAAATTAGGCTTAAATTTATTAAAAATAAATATATATATTATTTATTTACGCTTGTCAGCAAGAAAATCTTTAATCTTCTTTCGAAATCTTTTTACTGGAAGTGATTTCAGACTATCAGGAATTTGGTTATATATACGAATGGACATGAAACATACATTATTTTTATAAATATTAAGTTTTTAATTAGGCACATGTAGTTTCTTACTATTTCTGAAGTGTGTAATTCTTAATACTTCAGCATTTGTTTGAAACAAATGATGATGTTTATTTACAAATACACATACAGCCAAGATATATAAGCATAGTAAAGGTAAATTGTTGATAGAATTGGTGTTATAATGCAGTGTCGTATACCCAAAGAACAAATTAATTATATAGCCCGGGTTCCTACGCGTAATGACGGCCACAATGAAACTATCATTTATTCTGTACTCAACAGTTACTTGAAGCAGGATTTTATATCGGCTGCTAGAAAGTACAAGAACCTAACTGTAGGTGACCTTGGTCTTCAAGGTAGCAATAAAGTTCATATAAATGACCATCTAACAATAGACAACAAATTGTTGCTTAATAGAACAAAGATTTTGGCTAAGGAACGGGGTTATGAATATGTCTGGGTTCAGGGATGTAAAATTTTTGTTCGTAAAAATCAAACATCTCCTAAACATCTTATTGGAACGGAACAGGATTTAAAAAAGTTTTTTTAGATGGAATGTCACGTCAACTTCAAAATATTATAATCTTTGTAACAATTACTTCATACAGTTTGAGAAACTCAGGTAAACATTACTTCTATTCAAACACCTGTCATAAGCCTTTTGTTTGCTTATCGCTCAGTGACATGCATTCATTACATCCTATTTGCAATTATACCCACTCTTCTTATGTGTATAAAGGTGTATTTTGCTTGGGTTACTTACTTGAGTGCGAAAACCGTAACATCGAATTTTGTTTCTTCGAAAACCTTTCAACGATATCTTGTTACTGCGATGTTTCGTTACATCGAAAAACTTTACCGCGAACGAGTTTACTGTGAAGACTTGTTAAATCGATGTTTTGATACTGCGATGTTAAATTACTGCGAAAACTAATTTATGAGTACATCGACTTTCTTTTTCACAAGTAGTTTCTAACTTTACTTTTTAATTTCGTAAATATATTTAAAAACATAGAACCCCATGTCACACGGATATATGTCTAAGTAGATAAATATTATGGCAGACCACTGTAAATTATGTTGAATTCATTTTTGGCTATTTTGCGCTTCTTTGAGAGAATTTTTTAGGTCCATAAATAAGTAAAATACATTTTCATAAACAACATCTGTCTTGTTTTTTATAATTAACAACTAAAGGTACAATGTCGTAAATAAATAGAAAACCAGGTAATTAAATTGATAAAGTTCTTTATTCCACCTTAGCTAAAATGTTTGGAGGCAAATACAACGATCTGTGTTAGCTTTGCGCAATGGTAGTGATAGTGTCTTTTCACTGATATTAAGATACGTAATTTTTCTGGTCTGTCTTCGGTCTAAAAAAGTTTCCTGACGCATTCAAATTCTCAAAGAAAGTTTACTACCAGAAGAAGCAAGTAACATAACAGAGTGGTTTGAAACGCACTAAGTATGTTCTGGGAAAACATTTTTGTCAAGTCATTAATTCACAGTCACTTCAGTCTCAATTTCAAAATCTTCCCTGATGTTACTGCCACAGTTGTGGTCTATTTAAAATGAACAATCAACTGTGATTGTCCTGAACCCATAATAAAATTGAGCCATGGCATCAAAACTTAATAAAAATCGACATGGCCTTTATGAAATTTTAAAAATTTTATGAAACTATTAAGAAAATGAAGAATGAGCAAACTGCTACCCAGGCCTTTAAACAAGCCTTATCTTGTATTCCAAATACACCACCCGTAAAAATGAGAGACCGTTAACATGCACCTTCCAAATTATGCGAGAAAAGGTACTCAATGAATATAGTTACATTTTTAAAAGGTTTTAGTACGTGTGTATACTAAAATCTTTTAAAAATTATAACTGAAAAACTATAAAAAAATAACTGGCCTACTACAGGGCTGAGCAATTAGTGTCCTAACTTCAGTGAAAAGACACTGTCACTGCCATTGTGCGAAGCTAACATAGGTCGTTATATTTTCCTCCAAACATTTTAGCCAAGGTGGAATAACAAACTTTTATTTAACTACCTGGCTTTCTAATTATTTACTACATTGTACCTTTAGTTTTTCGGTAATTATTAAAAACAAGAAAGATGTTGTATATGAGAATGAGAAGTAGAAGTATCTTCACGCCCATATCCCCGAAGGGGTAGGCAGAGGTACAACCAAGGCACTCACGACTAGCCGAAGACACTAAGTCCCACAATGTGATAGGTCCTATCGCCAACCGGGCACATTTCCAATTCCGACCAACATTTTTTTTTAATTAGAAAAATCCAATTTTCTTTATTTTGGCCGACTCGGGATTCGAACCCAGGACCTCATGCAGTCAAGTCCAACACCCGGACCGGATGAGAATGTATTTTAATTATTTATAGACTTCAAAAATTCCATATGGCCAAAAATGAACTCAACATAATTTACAGTGGTCTACAATAATATTTATCTACTTACATATACATCCGTGAGACATGGGGTTCTATGCTATTAAATATTTTTAATAAATTTAAAAGTAGCTTTTTTTAAAAGTAAAGTTAGAAATTATTTGTGAAAAATGAAATCGTTGAACCTATTTCTATATTTAGCTTTCACAGTAGTTTAACATCGCAGTATCAAGACGTCGATTTAACAAGTCTTCGCGGTAAAATTTTTCGATGTAACCAAAACATCGCAGTAACAAGACATCGTTGAAAGGTTTTCGAAGAAACAAAATTCGATGTTACGGACTTCGCACTCAAGTAAGTAACCCATTTTGCTTACATACAATGGCTTGCAATTTTAACTTTGAATATATTTTTATTTTAATTGTAAACTATAAATGTGGCAAATTTCATACTTTACTACATTTCATAAAGATTCTAAGCGATGTAATCCGAGATATAGACTGAATTTTTATGCAAATTTTGAAGCATACTAATTTGAGAGCATTTCATTCGTCTCGTCTGTTTCTGATTCCGTGTGTGTATAACTTGATACTAATAATAGTTTAATCTGTGTACAATAGACTTAAAGCTATTGCTTAATTTAGTTGCACAAAAGTAGGAAATCAATGATAAGATATTTTTTAAATTTGCAATAACATATAAAAAATTACGCTCGACTACGTTAGTACAAAGTCACATAATACACTGTACGCCACGTGTAAACGCGTTGCGTATATTGGCTACTAGATGACGTTGTTTTTGGCTTGTATGAAAAATGTTATGTCATTTGTTCGAACGGGCGTATCCTTCCCTTTGAAATCATTGGTGTTGCCTTATATGCGGCTTCTATGGGGGATGTATGGTCGATGTATTTAGTAGATGGTTTATGTGAAGTTTGCATAAAATCGATCTAGTGGTTTTTCATTTATCACATTTTTTGTAACAAATGAATTCAATGAATGGCGGATCGTTTTGTTATTGGGTATTTTTCTGTCAAATTTAAACTTTTTTCAGATGGGGATGGTGCTGTCATATTGAAACCTTTTTCAGTTGTTTTTTTGTCTTATGTCATTTATGCTGTTGTGTTATATCATATACGTAGGGAAGCAAGTACCGGGCCGCTAGGCTAGTACTATAATATGTATATAGTCTTTGCTAATATGGATTTCTTCGTGGGTCAGTCTGACTCAAGTTTCGCCAATTTTTCGAACAAGCGCACCGCTCTCCTGAAAGTCTACCGGCAACCTTACCTTTTTGATCCGACAACGACAGTGCCAAACACTGTTATAATGGAGGTGAGAATAGGTAAGGCGGTGCCTACTTCCTTGGCAAGTTGCTGCTCAGCACTCTACTGCTTCTACCAATGGTCTAGTTGATAATGACCTATTTGAACTAGCCCGCCTCTTACGAAGCTGCCAGGTTGGAAGGTAGATGTTCTGTTCTACCAGGAGACTTATTCCAACACTCGGGTAAATGTGACAGCAACGACTGAGCTCTTCATATAAACTTAATTATAAACTCATTTGTTTTGGCGTCATACTTCCATCAAATTCCTATCAATGTTTTAAATGCGAAACTGTATACTGTTTCATTTTAATTTTATCACATGTATGAGTAAACTATTACAAAAAGTGGTCATGTTTTCAGATTTCTTGAATTTTTTTTATGTGAGATTAGGAGTAAAGCAAACAGACAGATTTTCTGCTGAAGAGAAATGCATGTCACCTCTAGACCTCAAAGGGGGCAAGGGTGCGCATCAACCTAACATTGATTGAATAGAAATTGAGAAGAATACATAATGTACAGCTGTAATAGCTATTATCTGCTAATTTAGAAAGAAGATACAATTTTCAGGTAGGAAGGTACTCTCATCCAATATACTCCAAGGAAGGCGGATGGCCGCCAGCTCTCGAGAAGCATATGGCTGAGTACAGTAAACGAAACGGTTTCCCATTTTCCTTATTACCTGCGTTTTCAGAAGATGAAATAAAGCTTATTCGAGGTAATCTTCCAATAGCATAGAATAATATCAGAATAGATAAGTTTCAATTTTAGTCCTTATTACTTGCATATAACCTTTAAGTTAGTGTACAAAAGTGCTGTTAAGTAGAATTGTTCGATTCATGCAGAGTCTTTGTGCTGGCGTGTACTACTTCCATAGACTTAGAAACTGGCAAGGAACATGTTAAAGTCTTCGATCAAACTGAGTGGGGCTGCAGCTGACTTTTCAAGCACATCACAAACCAAACAAAACAATACATTTCCACCTCCGAACTTCGCGACAGAGTTAAAGTATCATGCCCATCATCTTGATGCGTGGCGTTCTACAACTGTGGGATTCCGAAGACATTTTTTGCCTCGCACAACACCTTTGTGGAATCAGTTACCGAGGGCGGTATTCCCAAACAATTATGACTTGGGGACCTTCAAGAAAAGTGCGTACTCATTCTTTTTATAGGTCGGCAACGCATCTGCGGTCATTCCCGCATGTCACCCCCTAATTTGTCCCCCCCCCCCCCCNNCAGGAATTCAGAAAACAAAATTCCCGTTTGTCACCCCCTGATCTAACATGAAACTAACTTTGAACGATACATAGAAAAATAACTATTAGGAGTTACATATTTACGAAAGTTAATTTTTTTTACAAAAAATGAATCAACAATCAATTTTAACTTTTTACATTTTCAAAAGCAACATTTTTTAAACATAAAATTTTCATTCAATATAATCAAAAGTAGTATGTACTAATCATAACTATTATTTGTAAAATCAAAGATGTCTTTTCGAAGTTTAATTTTAATTCACTAGATCATAATCACAGAATACTTAACTTTAATTTACCTAATTAATTTTCAATTAATTTATTTATAATATTTATAAATTGGGCTAAATAGTAGATTGTCCTATTGATGAGGCCCTTCTATTATGATTTTATCCAAATAGAACAAAGAAACCTACTATATTCTATATTTTAAGCAGTTGAAACAATAAAGGACGAGTATTTTAATATTCGGTAATGAATTTATATTAATAATGTGTAATAAATTGTTAATTTTACGATGGAAAGGTAAGGTAAATTATTTAAGTTACTTTTAAAAACTTTCTAAAATATCTAATTTCAAACCTTATGTAAATTTAATTTATTGTAAAAGAACCCTTAAAGATATAACCCTTATAAAAAAAATGTTGATGAATCAATTCCCGATTGTCACCGGTTTGTCCCCCCCGGTGTCATGCAGGAATTTTTTTCAAAAGAATTCCCACATGTCACCGGCGGGGACAAACTAGGGGGTGACATGCGGGAATGACAGCGCATCTGTAATACTCCTGGTGTTGCGGATGTCCGTGGGCGGCGGTGATCACTTTCCATCAGGTGACCCACTAGCCTCCTCTTGTATAAAAAAATACAACTTTTTAGGGTTCCGCAGGCGAATAGCAAAAACAGAACTCTTATGGATTCGCCGTGTCCATCTGTCCGTCCGTACATCTCTCCTGCTGTTAGAAGACAACTGTAGCCTGTAGATATCTTAGAATAAAATATTATGCCTATTGTGCAAATCTACCGGTTATCCCACCATCATCACACTGTCATTAAGGTTGCAGGAAAAGATAAGGTGGTAAATCCCTACTTGGGCCAGCACAGCAGGCTCTACCACTAATGATCATGTTTCCAATACCACGTCAAAAAATCTTTAAAGCTTTCGAAATGCGAGTGAGGCTTTGATCAACTCTACCACGTACACAAGATTTTGGTGCCTGGCCAGTGGAAGACAAGACTATACTTCAAAATTAATTAAAATTCTTTCAATTTTCTAACAGCCAATTTCACCAAACTGGTATAAGTTTTATTCCAAGTATAAATGTGCAATTTACTCTTGGATAGCCATATTTACGCTGCACCAACTGTTTATTCATAGATTAAGAAGTTATACTGGAGATAAGAGTTATCCCGCCGATTTTGAGAGAATGAGGATTTATACTAGGGATAAAAATGGCTGCCTAATATTTAACAGCTGTGGACTCTCCATTGTGAATTGTGACCAACGGTTGTTTGTTAGCATTTTGTGTACGTTTATTGTCTTTAAACATTTAGCAAAAGATATTGTATCAGTTTGTAAGGTATCATGTTTTTTTAAAAAAACTAGTTTCCGAAAGTGATAGTGAAGACGACGAATTTAAAGGTTGAACGACAAAATAGGATAACTTTAATTGTTGCGATGACGAATACTTAAGATGTCGTTTATCAAAGGTAGCAGTCTATTCTCCGTTGGTACAAATTAAATGTCATTTGGAATACACATATAAGGTCAATTTAACATGGGATTTCATATTCTTAGACAGTTTCCACTTTCAGGTGAGTAGGACACTACACAACAAAACATTTTAATTATAAACTAACTAAATATTTAAGTATTAAGTAATAATAATAATTAAATCATCAAACAAAATAAAACATAAGGCAGTACATCATCTCACAAGTCGGTTCAAATTCTAATCATTAATGATTACTGACATTAATTCACAACGGACAAGCAAGAACTGACGTATGATAAACCTACTAAAGTAAAATATACGCTAATGGGCCGTAATGCTTATAAGGAATAGCGTACCTACTTTGGCCGTATTATACGCTACAAGGTGCCACAGATAAAGCAACATGTTATTCTACAGAATAGTTAATCCAAGAATTGATATAGTACGATTTTTGGCGCCATCGAGAGAAAAGATGGTCGAAGTTTTTTCATAATTATTGAATTTCGTGTTAATAATGAGTGAAATTAGTCAATTGAAGAAATTAGCGTATCGTATATTTCCTCGTGGCCGCCAAATCTCATTACTTGAGCTTGTGTAAAAAGGCCACCGCTTTACCCAAGAGCCTGACATGACTTACTAGCGACTAATGACTTAATATAATTTATTAAAATTGATGTAAAATTTGATGTAAATTTCTACTTGATTAATGGCAAAATACTAACGAGATTGCCAAAACCTAAAGAAAGAAGAAGAATTGATACACGGAGAATAGAGCTCGTGAAACGTAAGTTGAGTTATACGAGAGTAAAATATGTAAGGCACAACTTTATTACTGGTATAGCTATTCTCAGTTTAAAACAATGTTGGTGAAATTGGGGGTAATTTAATGTTTGTGTTCCTTTTCGGAAGGAGATTATATAATTATCGAAACCATTGTTACTTACAAAAAACCAGGTACAGAGCGCGATAAATCAATACGGTACATAATAGGTATATGTATTTGCAGGAACGTTTGATTACTATAGTCTGCATTACTACACGACTTATCTGATCAGACCTGTTCATAAGGGAGAGAAACCCGGAGTGTGGTTCATGACGGGATGTGAACATCTCGACGCCATCTTGTTAAGTGATCCGAAATGGCCGTTGGGACCCTTTTATGACTTACCGGTATTTTTTTATAATTTATATATTTGTTAGATATGTGCTTGTGTTATACTTCTACATGTTTTTATGATATTGGAAGGCAAACAAGCAGACGGATTTCCTGATGGTAAGAAATTCACGCTGCCTCGAGACACCAAGATTTTAAAGTAATGAGACATGACTGTTTATGATGAGTCATGCATTATTTTAAGTAACTCAAATCATATTTTGTAAAGTCAGACAATAGCTTGATGCAAACAAATTAAACTTGACTAATGGCAGATACTAACACTCACTCAAAGTAGTGACGAAAAAAATATTTTTATTTTAATGCCATCTGGTGTACCAAGACAAAACTAAAAAGCAAAGCTGCTTTTTCTGGATACAAAACTGAAATGTACTAAGCGATAATCCTGTGGTAGTATCGACGATATAATACATTAACATGACTCATGCTCTTAGTTTGCCTAATCTAATGCAGAAGTTGGGGAGTTTAATATAACTGGTATCAAAATATTTTCATCGTCTCATTTGTATGACGCTTTGTGGTAGAATATGTTGGTAAAATTATGTATTTTTTAACAACTGCTTGACACACATATCCCGAACGTCTAGCCGACCCGGCAAATTTCGTTTACTTAGCACTCCATACTTTCTGTGAACACTGCAGGTGAACTTTGTGTGAAGATATGTTATTAGTATTTATGTATATAATGACCATTGTTGACATTCCAATTTCCACGATCAAATCGCTCGGACATTATTCGGGAGTCGTGTGAAGAAACTCCAAAATGCCGGCGTGTTTATATATAAGGGTAAAAAAGGTAAGAAATGTGGAGGAAGTCAGACAGATTTGCCAGGATCGTGAAATTTAGCACTTGATACACTCTGCCTACCCCGTAAGGAACTTGGCGTAAAGATATGTATGTATGTAAGAAATTTGTGAATGTTTGTTCAAATGTTCCTCTTTATTTCGGATTTCAAGTTATATAATTTCTTTACTCTGAGTTTCATTATGTATGTATTTCTAAACTACATAACTTATGACTTATTAAAAAAAAAAGACTTTCTACAAAGCACATACTAAAAATCAACAAACGAATAAAATGAATCGAACTACGCATTGATAAATTACAGCCAAGCTTACATTTTGCCTTTCACTCCTCTACCAGGGGTATCCCTTCAGTAAGCGGGATAAAAAGTACCTAATAACCTTTCATAAGAACATAAGTCATAAAGTACCGTCAACCTGGCTTACTTTGACTTCAAGGGTAACTATGACAGTTTTTGGGGCTACTTTAACATTGCCTCGAAAAGCCTCCCTGTTAACGCGTGCTGGCACTGACAAGAATGGCCTTCGACAGAAGTGCGGGGCGTGCGGGGAATCAAGAAGAGACAAGAATCAAGAGTAGACATTTAATCTACTGACATTCAACAAGAAATACTGGAGGATGAACCTGTGATGATGATGATGAGTCACCTTTTGATGGTCCTTCTACCACAGGGTTGCTTTCAATCACTAATGAACTCCCTGCAATCCTTGACGATATGATCCCTGAGGTAGAAACCTCAGGGATTCCCTCAACTTTACCTGAACTCCCTGTAATCCATGATGGTCCATCTACCTCAGGAATTCTCTAACTTTGAATGAACACCCGGAAAAGGATCAAGCTTCTTCGGAAGAAGATACTTCTTTAGCTCAATTCGTCTCCTTTAAATTCAAATTCAAATTCAAAATAGCTTTTATTACGTAGATCCATATAAAGATTTTTGTAACGCGTCTATATAATTCTAAAAACTACCACCAATCGGAACGCGGTCACTCACTGAGAAGATCCGGCGAAAGAAACTCAGCGGGCTTGT
>NJDC01000614.1:66348-105074 GCA_002245475.1 Calephelis virginiensis | reverse complement strand
AGTTTTCAAAAATATATTGAGAAGTCACCGTTAGAATTTTTATTTCTTTGAACTTTTCCCTCAGGGAAACTCTTGGGCCTAAATTATAAATTGCCCGTATAGCCCTCTTTTGCAAGACAAATATTGTGTTTACCTCGGCCGAGCTTCCCCAGAGAAGTTTTAGTTTAAATGTTCAGCTAACTAATTTTACCAATTATTTTCAATTGAAAAAACACATTGCTCCAAATTGATTTTTTAAATCAAAGTATGTTGAGCTGCATATAAAAATTAATAATTATGGTCTTTCAACAGTATATAAATTGATTGATACGGAAATTATTTGTTAGAAATTGTATTTAAAATTGTCTGTAACTTTATTGTTTTTTTTAATTTTGTCACCAGAATGTTATTTTAGTTGTTATTTAAAAAAAATGTGGTTTCAGGTGCATGGAATGTAACAAAGATGGACAGAAAGAAATATCAGCCATCAGCAGGTGTAAGGTCGAACGGAAGCGCCGAGCTGGTGACAAGGGCCGTTTGCAGCTGGCGTTCCCCACTACAGTGCCTTATTCGCTTCCTACACACTCAATGCATTTTAACCAAGTCAGTCGCAACATACCAAACTTGCCAGCTACAGTCACTCACCCAAAGGACATCCATCCCTTTATGAGCAACATGGATGAAATTACTTATTGGGTGTTCACAAAACGGGCACCTTGCCTTTTAAACTACGACAACCTGATGAAAAGTAAAAATGAGCTAGCCCATTGTTCCAATGCTGCCCCTATAAGTATTCCTAGTGATAAACCTACTCCGAAAAAGAAACGGAAAATAGAGATTCTTGATGATAATTCAATACCCTCACAAAAACAACAAAATGTATTTTTTGAGACACCACAACAACCGAATGAAAAGACTGCCAAAGGAAATTGCAGGTCTCCTAGCCATGGCTCTAATGTAGATTTTAATATTAGAAATTCCATAGCTAAACCTAAAAAGTTACAAAAGAAAGGAAAGTCAGCACAGAAGAAAAATAAGGTTATAACGTCAACACCAAAAGCTACGAATTTGAGAAGGAGTTTAAGAAATACACATCAAAATAATAGCCATTTAAATAACTCTATGGAAATTTTTGATACTATTATCAATGGTAATCAAGATGCTGGAGAAAAAATTAATGACAACAATAACAAAGAACATGTGATGAAGCAAAAAAACGAAGTGACAGTGAATGGACAATTTGAAGACATTAGTGATGTTTCCGGCTTTACTGCTAATTATATTCGATCTACAAAGATACATTCTACAAAACAAACATCAAAATCAAGAAATAAAACACGGGTCTTAAAAGATAATACGCAATCAGAAACAGACAAAATTGTATTGTGTGTAAATAAAGCTATTAATACAGATGGGTCGAAAGCTGTTCTAAATTGTAGTACTGATTCATCACAAAATATTATAAATTTGATCACTGTTAAAAACAACGAAACTGCAAGTAAAGCTGATAAGAGCACATCCCTATTAAAGTTTATAGACACAAATGACAAAGGCAAGAAAAATAAAACTCAGAGTAAAAATAATCTTAATGTCTCTTATCAGTCTAAAAATACTAAAATATCAAGGTATCCAAAGAGAAATAATCCAAACTATTCAAAAACACCGAACGCTGATGAATATCTAGAGAGTTCAGAGAAGTTGGTATCAAGAACACGAAGTGGGAGAAAAATTGGTTTAGAAGGTGATGAAATGGCATGTTCAGTTTTGCAAATTAATTCAACTGAAGTCAGTACTCCTGTAGCAGTAAACGTGGCTACGCCTGAGAGGGGTAAGAGAGTTACAAAATCTAGTAAGAAACATAAAAAACAAATCCACAATTCTATTAGTGATACAAGTGACATTAAGTTAAATAATTCACAGGACTCATTAACAAAAAGATTAACTAGAGGTCAGTCTAGAAGGTCATTGAACAAGAGACAATCCTCACAGAGGGACTCCTTGAGGGATAAAAGTGGTTTTGCTGCATGTTTCTCAGATAGTGACAGTGATGATGAACCTTTGAAACAAAGGAAGTTTTTCTGTTAATGTATGTATTTAGATTTTAAACTGTAAAGAGTACTTATACTTGTCTAAAATATGCTCTCCTAGTACTTTCTATGTAAATAATAAATTTTTTCAATTAATTGAATATATTTGAACAATAAAAAGCCAATAGTCATTTCAATGAAAGTTTTGTTGCAAAATATTCCCATGACAGTTGCATTTGATACAGTAAGTGCATTGTAGCATGGTAAAACTGACATCTAACTCAAATCCATGCTATATTATACAGACTGTACCTCGTTGCTTTTTTTCACACTATTTGTTGACGCAAAGTTTCGTCATAGTGGTGTAAATGAGTCATGTAAATACTTCTAAATGTGATTTTGAATGAGTAACATATTCGATAGAAGATATTTTAATTTTAACAATTGTCTAGTGTTTCTATAAATTTTAAAGAAAAAAAAAAATTAAATCCTGTCTGGGGCGAAATTATTTCTTTCTTTAAAATTTATAGAAATTTATCCCAAGCACAGGGCAAGTGCTAAAATAAAAATAAATTGTCTAGTGCTTGGAGCGAAATTTTCGTAAATTAAAAAAGTAATATTTTTATTAGTACTGAATAAAATATATTGGTATGGATGAAAATAATGAAATATCAGTACAAATTGTGAGATTACTGTCAGTTCTGGCAGTAAGATTTGAGTAGAGTTTAATCACACATGCAAGGTGTATTACCTTCTGGGTATACCTCTTGCATATCAAATATTAAAAAAGCAAGTGTTTTTGGACATTTCCGTTACATATTGCAGAGAGCATGATATTCTTAGTAATTTAAATAAAATGATTAGATACAATACTTTCCATGCATGGTGGATATGATAATGTTGAGTTTCCTTTTTTTTGCTTGGTCTGTACTCCACATAAATAATCTTGTAATTTTATTGTAAATATCGTCACTGGTTTATCTCAATGAAATTATAAAGTTTTTAGCTGAAATTTGGCTCAGTCTTATGATTTTCTAATTTTCTTATTAACTCAAGAATATGAGGAATAACATAATAAATTTCAGAGCGAATTTTAAATATAATAATAAATTTTGCAAGTTTTTACAATTATTGATTATCTTTAATTTAAAATGTATATATAGTTAAAATGTTTGTGTGTTGTACATAAAAATCCTATATGAATTGCCTATTGCTAAATTCGTGTTTGTCCTAGGAATGTGATTTTGTTTAAAATTATAGTGTTAATGTTTTTTACTTTTGCCAGTATTAATTTCAGTCAATTATTTTATATGTTTTATATATTTTAATATGTATTAGGGTATATACTCATCGTACTACAACAATAACCATATTGAGAGGGAAAGACAAACACTTATAATCCGACTTTTGAAGAATGCATATGTAGTGGATATATACATGTTTCGTAAATCTGTTTTATGTATGATTGGACTTTTAATTGTTTAATGAAAGTGGTGGGTGACATTAAATTTTAATCACTATGGGTTAATGTTCCATCGTTGCGGATCGTCATCCATCCCAGAGTACAGTGTGTAAAGGTCCTAATGTGATACAATTATTTAAATTACAATATATTTTAATGTTTTATAAAAAGTCAATATAGAATTAAATTATTTGATTTTTATCTCTGACAGAAACTAGGGTGATGAATGGTATAAGTTGGGTTATTATTTTCTTGAAGTGTTTGCGTTTTCGAAACAATGAGACAAGACGTGAATTACGTTAACGTAAATTAATTATGAAACGAGTAAACGCGAATTTGATAACAATTGTTATGTCGCTTCTCCTTCGTTGTCGAATTCGTACCTAACTTGGAAATTGTCAATTCGTTTTTTGAAAAAACCTGTTAGATGTCAACCGTTCATTTGACGCATCCCGCGTTTATTTATCGAAATTGATAGTACGAAAGATTCATGTTGTTTCTGAGGGTTTAATATGTATTGTTTAATACTTATACATGTATATTTATGTATTAGTATCTATCTATGTATCAGTATCTTTGAACCATATCACAATTTGATTATTAGATAACTTATGTATTAATTTATGGAATGGTTTTATTAAGTGCAATATATTTTTTTTATATTGAGTTACACAGTTTTATGTTTATGTAATGTGTAAAAAAATCCTTGTCTAAAACTAATACATTTTATTTATTTATGCAACATTATTGTACACACAATTATTATTACAAAACTATGTGCTGCTGTATTCTGTATAATCATCTTAAACCTATAAAAACCCGATGTTCATTAACGGCCTATATTAATAACCTATCTAAAAATAAAAGAAAGGGATAATTTAGATTAATTCTCCATAAATATCCAGAATAATCCAGGCAACCACTGTAATTTTTTCAATGATTAACAAAAATATCTTAGCAACAAAGCTCTAGAAGGGCTATCTCTATCTGTTGATAGGTTGTTATTATTGGCAGTAAGTTTATTTCATTTTTTTTTCATTCAAACAATCAAATTATCAGATTTTATTTTCAATCAATTTATGTGATTTGGCCAGAAGTGAGATTATATTATTTAACTATTAAATTCACTGAGGGTATACTGGCGTTTTACAATAAAACGCCTTTTAATGCGGCCACGCTGTGGCAACATTATCTGCTGCGGCAAAGCGTTAACGTTATACACTGCAAGAACAATTCACGTTCACGTTTGTGTGGAACTTTTTTAAAGCAACTTAAGCTAGTAATTTAATATTAAATCGGCGATTTTCATCGTGCAATCAAATCTCTACTAATTTTACATTACAAACTTAAAATTCAATTTACAATACGTCTTCGATATTATAACTTCACACATCACACTGCTCCGCAAGCCCTTCCGTTTTACGGTGAAGTGGAGTTTGATTTGTACAGAAAAATCGCGATTTGTCTACAAAATGTGTGTATGAAGTTGGAAACATATCAATCGCGGCTGTAAGTGTGTACTGTCCGTGGACGCTTTTGGCTGACATAAACATCCAGCGCCTCAGATATGTCACATCCGCGATTGTAATTTTTAAGGCTCAGTGTACTCGCATTATCTAGATACCCCGTAAGTCTCGACTGTCAGGCATCAGCCACGTCCGATAGTATGTTTCCAGCTTAACATATTGCTGCCCTTTCCCGTCAGCTATATTTCAATGTCAAAATCCACATCGCAGTGTGATATTCGCCTAGATCTAGGAATCTTTTATTTTAATAAAATT
Organism: Calephelis virginiensis; assembly: GCA_002245475.1. Lineage (NCBI taxonomy): Eukaryota > Metazoa > Arthropoda > Insecta > Lepidoptera > Riodinidae > Calephelis > Calephelis virginiensis. The sequence continues at coordinate 99,825 of NJDC01000614.1, read as the reverse complement.
TATTTTTAAAATCTTGTAGGTTGGTAAAATGTCAATTTAATACAATTGTGTGTTCTTATTTTGTTAAAAGAATCCTCGTAAGTATGCATTTTTTGTGTAATAAATATTCCCCAGTTTAATGTATTCAGTGTAAATACATATAGATTCGATTCCTAGGTAGGCCAGTATATTATTTTTCTGAAATAACCTTCCCTAGACCAGTTCGAATAACAAAATATTGTTTTACAAATTAGTAGTTTGTTACTATGCAAGTGTTTTTTTTTAAGTTAATTTGCCCTTCTCTGAGGCCGGCTACGACCTTAGGCCTTGCTGCCACGTCTTCCGTATTAATAAATTCGTTTTAACAGTCATATATTATTATATTAAAAGTCATAGCAGGGTCTTGAGTAAAGCAGTGGCCTCGTTACTCAAGCTCATCTAGCGAGATTTGGCGGCAGCGAGGAAATACACGATACACTAATTTCTTCATAAATATTTCACTTGTGCACTTTAACTAAACAAAATTGGACTAATTGCCACCTAAATTAACAAATTTAACTCATCATTTACGCGAAGTTCAACAATAACGAAAGAACTACGACCATCTTTCACGATGGCGCCATAATTCGTGTTTTTTTAAGAACTGGCTCGCGATTGGTTTTGTGCCTGATTGTTTTAGACGAAGACCTACCATCAACCTTACCAGTTCATATTATAGGACTGTTTGTGGGTGCACTATTTGCACCTAACTCTAAATACTGTTATTTGTACTATGTCACTGAGATTTAAATATACTTATTATCTAACTAATACGTATATGCAGAGTGTTTTTTTTTATTTGGAACATATTGGAATTATGTATTTTCTGGTCTTTAGTGTGAACTGCTAGGTATATTATTTGTCAATATTTCCTGATTTTTTAACGCAAAACAACATATTATATGATGTCAGTAAGAGAGGTTAAAAACTTAGAACATCAGTAATTGAAAAGTAATTTCAGTTTAACGATGCAGGATTTTTTGCTTTCCTTGCAATGAAGTTATCTATTTGTGATGTTTGCATTAAAACTTGTTTATTTATCAAAATTGTTGAATGACTAAAGCTAACATACGCAAAAAATATTAAAGATTTCTTGGATTTTTTTTATGTTTTAAAAATACTCTGTATATAACTGCAATTTTCCCACCGTTTTATTAACATCTGCCGCTGTTTATAAACTTACATTTTGTTTTTGTATATAACTGATTTTAGTATAAAAGTGCTTTCGCTGACGTCTACATAAGGACTGCACATAATATAATATAGATATTTGAATTGGTATTTATTATAACGAAGTGAATAAATAATATAATCAGTGGTATATTACACAAATTAAATTTGTGTGAGTGTATAAAGTGCCATTTCAATTTGAAAATGTATACCGTGTTAGTAGGTTATGAGTGCATTAGCGATTATTTAACGCGGGTCAAAGTCGCGAGTCGTGATTGTGGTTGTAGGCTGTGCTGGCTGTGCCTGAACAGTTCAAAATGCTTTTTTACAATATACTTGCTATTTTTTCGAGACTGTTGGTGTAGAATAGAATTTCATAGAAACTTTCATCCCATGTTTTAGTCCATTGAGCGTTGGTTCTTAAAAAATGCCCATGTTTGAACTCGGATCTTTAGTTATGTGCTTATTAAATTTTCAGTTCATTCAATCGGTTCGGTGGTTTAGCCATAAAAGAGCAATATACATATAGACTTTCGAATTTAAAATAGCGGATTTAGGCGAATAAGCAGACTAATCTCGTGATAGTAAAATATGCACTTAATTGGACTCTGCCTATCTCTTCGAGGTCTTGGCGTAAAGATATATTTATGTGTATTTATAATTGAGTATTTTTTTACTTTTATTGGGGTTTTTATAAAATAGGTAGGTAATTATTCCGAGTTTTTTTTTGAAACTTGGTATTAAATTTTTAAGATTGGAACTTGTGTAATGTGTTTAATTGGTAAAAAGAAGTCTAAGTAAGAATTACATGTATTTTTAATATGCGCAGGTCGCATGTATATCATCGCATTGTCCCAATCTACGTTAAATAAACGCTAATGCATAAATGCCCTTATTTGTATAAAATGTTAAAAGCTAAGGTTTAATTAGGACAATTATTATGATACAATATTGTTAATTTCGTAATAAATTTTTGTGGAAAATACAGCTTGTATTTAGAAGTGTTTTAATTTTTCTGTTTGTAGTTTCTCGCTTCTCCTATTATACCATCAACCTTTAATTATAAACTAGCCGAACCGGCGAACTACGTATCGCTAGACATTAACAGCTACTACCAGTTTATAATATAGATTGTTTTTCCTATTTTCCCCAAATTTTTCCTGTTATTTCTGTTGGACCATCCGTTCAGGTGTTATGCGATGACCACGCATTATGAGGATTCATTTTTATATAATTACCAATATGTTATAGTTTGAGTTTGGATGAAATTTATGTTCTGGGTTATAGATTTTATAGGTGAAAGAATTTTTAAGTGTCGCCTATATCTTTATTATAAACCATTTATTGGTCGAGTGGTTAGCATACTCGTCCAACCGCATCGATGAACTGCGAGGCTTGGGTTCGATTCCCGACGGGGTCAGGCATATGTGTGATGAACATGTATATGTCTGCATTTCCGGGTCTGGGTGTTTATTAAATGTATTCTGGTATCTATTTAAGTATTTGTATGTAATAGTATCGTTGATTAACACCCATAACACAAGTGTATAATTTGCTTACTTTGGGGTTAGATTCAATTTTTGTAACTTGTCCAGGGATATTTCTTTATTTATTATTTATTTATTTCCAATACTCGATAAACCTAAATAAAGGTAATTTATTATGTATCTAGGTTATGAGAACAAAGCACTGCTAAAATACAGGAATATCGTAGTTTAGGCTCTAGCCCTCCCAAATATTATATGCCCTTCTAATGTACCTATCTAAACTGATTCTTCTTTGTTATCCTTAAAATTAAAATTAGTTATAAGTTAAAGTTAAATTACTCAGGTACTTTAAAATTATATGTCATCAATTTGCGTAGTTTTCTTTAGAATAGTGCGAGCATTTAATATTTTGGTGGAAAATAAACTTTATTATTATTATTTATTACAGCTGAGGATTTTTTGTTAGGCTGTAAAAAACAAATCTAAATGTTTTCATCACATTACAGAACTTATAGGAAAAAATATCCTATTGTTTTCTATCTTTTAACTAAGTTTAAGTCGACTTGATTGGATATTATATATTCCAATGGATTTTTTTTTGAATGACTAATTTGTTGCCAATCTTACGATTTTTACAACTTCACCGAACTTTGTGGGCCGAGCAGAGTGCTCAGCCCGAACCAATGGATTGGTTTGAATTTCCAAGGTACAGCTATTTTTGAAATTGCAGCCATATTAGTGACATCTAGTAACTATGTAGACAACTACTCATGTAAGTAGGACACAAATTAATTGCTATATCTATTCCACACTAGATGTCACTAAAACAAAGTCAAAGTTTTGGAAAAGGGTTGCTACTCAGTAAAAGATGGCGTTAAATTTTAATAACAAGTTCGATTGTTTATTGAATTTTGTTCATATTAAACTTTATATTATTTGTACCTAGTGTAGTTCTTATTAAGAGTTCATTATCTATTTGTTTTTGGAAGGCAAAGCATTATGTTTGTTTGTCTTGAGATAAGTGAAAAATACTGGATGTTTGTGCCTCGGATAACTTCCCCATCTAGTAAGTTGACTTTTTTTAATTTGTACTTTGAATCATCTGGGATGTATATAAAAGAGGGCCAAAACAGAAATAGCGTAAAGCGGGCAGAGCGACTCAGCCTTTTTTTAACTGAAAAAACCTTTCTAATCTTTTAAAAATGCTTCTTTTCCTTGTAAAGTTTCTTAGAACTTTTTCTTTAAAACTTGAAATACGCGACTTTAAGGTATCTTAGATAATCCGTGGTAATAAACAATAACACGGTAGAATAATACTGAGCTTACTGGTAAATATTAAAAAGTATCTTTACGCTCGTAACCCGGTAGGGTTAAGCAGAGGTACTACAATAATGGTACCCACGATTAGCTAAAGATAGTTACAGCTCTACTCAGAGACGTCAAATAACATTTAATTTATCACATTTTTTACTGAAAATGTCGACATAGTGACCAATTAAAAGAAGATTGACTGAATTGATAGGTGGTCAGTCCCAGACAAAGTGGTTTCAAGTTGCGCGGCCCGGGAATCCAACTCGAGACCTCGTGCAGTCATCACCAAAGCTAGACCATTAGAACACAGAGGTGACTATGGTAAATACAAGGAAGTGAACTAGCAGGTTGATTACCTAATACTTGGTAAGAAAATTCGGCGCCTAGATACTGTGAACTGTAGATACTGCTGGCGGTTATCCAATTGGAACAGTAAATCTACCATCTATTTATCTCCCTTCAATCACTTTATCTATTAAAAAAAACCGCATTAAAATCCGTTATGTAGTTTTAAAGATTTAAGCATACAAATGGACATAGGGACAGAGGAAGCGACTTTGTTTTATACTATGTAATGAAGCAATAACATCACTTTTGCGAGTGGGTATGTAGTAGGTAAGATAATGGATACTTATCAGGATATGTCGAAAAATTGACAGTTGTTCCCAGTCAAATGACAAATAATCACAAATATTTTACTAGCTGTCCAAGAAGGCACCTGATCTGCTATTTCAATAATAGGTAAGGCTCGCTTGAATGGTTTTGCTGTTCAGCGTCGGACTTAACTTCTTGAGGTCCCGAGTTCGATCCCCGGGTTGGACAACTAAAAAAATAGAATATTTATATTTTTAATTTTCCAATAAAAATAACGTTGCCCGGGATTGGATTTGTCTCCGGTTGGCGAAAGGCTTGCCATCTACGGCTTTGTGGGTTTTAGTATCTTCGGATAGTCGAGGGTGTCCTGGTTGTGCCTCTGCCTACCGCTACAGGTATGTCGTGTAGGTAAACAATTAAATAGATATTATTAAACACCTCATTATAAAAGTACATACTAGGCCCATTGAATATGTAGATTACCACCCCTGGAACATAAAACTGACTATACTTACATAGAAAAATAATAATTAAAATCCATTTATAATTGGCAGATTAATCGCGTGACAGTTACACAAAAAACATTAATTCGTTTATAACAACAATATTTTCATTAACACTACAAATGTACGTGTGTTTACCTACGTCAGGTAAATAATGATTATTAATAATCTCATTACTATTACCTGAATCACGTAATAAAGTTACAAAACATATGAAAAGCATTTCTTTGCACTTTTGACATGATACTCTGTGAATTATTCTCCGTAACCCAAAGTGCGAGGACATTATTTAACAAAAAGAGTTTGACTATAAATTAAATTTTAAACGGGGCCATTTTTAGTCGGATTAATTTTAGCGGGGTCATTTTTAGTGAGGCCATGCAGTCGTGTCAATTTTAGGGGCCATTTCTAGTAAGGTATTATTTTAACATAATTTTATAATTTAATGATCTGCTCAGTTTGAGCGGGGTCAATTTTAGTATGATGATTTTAAGTAGGGTAATTTTTAGGCGCATATTTTTATGTGTTTTCGCCAATATCAAGTCCGAACTGACATCGTGAGACCAGAAATTCGAGCAAATAAGGTAAAGTTTGAAAGCATTGATGCGTAATAATCAGATTCGTTGACGTTTCACTTTGTTCGCCTTTGTTATACCGACGTCGTTCAAAGCCTTTCATGACTGACACCTGCTACTTGGGAATGGTTGATTTGTATGTGTCAATTTTAATTCTTCAAACGTCCATATCTATTTATTATAACAAAGAATCGCAAAAGACCTGTGAACTCTGGACGTTGAGGATCCAGAAAATTAGATTTTGTTACTGGGCATCTACTACGCATATTTTTTGGTGTCTGCGTGTCGCTTTGTTTTGTTTTTATTACTTCATCAGGTTAAAACTTTCAACTTTCATCCAGTTTTGAAGGACTTCCGAGTTAGCATAAAGGAGTTAAGCATTTTTTCGTCATTTGTGAATCGATTTAGTTTTAAAATATTCTATACTCGCTCGAAAGTACACTCTTTTTAAAAACCGTACTTTCGAGGTGGTTTCGTTGCCATCGAATCCGGATCTGATGTTGGGATCCCAGGGAAATACTTAAATTTTGTGTAGGTACTTTAAATAACATTATACGAAATAGGAGTTGGTTTTTGGAGTTTTAGGCCCGCCTCACACATTCGGAATTTTTCTTACGGAATTTGAGAGGTTTTGTTTGGGGCGCCATTTTGTTTCGAAATTTCGTAAAGGAATTCCGTATGTATGTGACGAGCCTTACTGTATCTGCACAAAAAAGTAAGTATCTTCACGCCCATATTCCCCAAAGGAATAGGCAGAGGTACAACCAGGACACCCACGACTAGCCGAATACACTTATAGGTCCCACAAAGTGATAAGTGGCAAGCCTATCGCCAACCGGGCACATTTCCAATCCCGAGCAACATTTTGTTTTTTATTAGAATTGGAAATACCACATTTTCTTTTTGTTGTCTGACCCGGGATTCAAACCCGGACCCCATGAAGTCAAGTCCATCACATGGACCGCTATACCACAGAGGAGATAAGGCCTTACTGTGCTCACATTATTATCAGATAAGTATGCAAGGTTAAGCTTAAACCTACCCTTCCACTTCATTGAATTGAAATATACGTAAAAAATAAAAAATAAATTATTCATAAAAAAAAACAAGTACTTAGTTATTAATTAATTTATACATAACGTGTAACAAAAAAGTATACATAACTTGCACAACGCCTTTGTGGAATCAGTTACCGAGGGCGGTATACCCAAACAATTATGACTTAGGGACCTTCAAAAAAAGAGCGTACCTACTCATTAAAGGTCGGCAACATATCTGTGTTACTCCTGGTGTTGCGGATGTCCCTGGGCGGCGGTGATCACTTTCTATCGGGTGACCCACTAGCTCGTTTGCCTCCTCTTGTTTAAAAAAATATTGTAATTTGTCTATTTTTATTTATTTACAAGTAATGTTAAAATATTTACCCTTTACAAAGCATTCATAGAATAAAAAGCTATGTTCCAAAGCATTCCAAAGCATCCTTCCAACCTTCATTACCGACACAAACACCGCGCTAACAAAATGGTTCCGAAAGGTTTACAATTAGTGTTGCCCAAATAATGGATATAATAGTGGAGGTATCAGGTGTCCGGCGAGTGTGGGGGGAAAAGGTGGGATATGGCAACTCGATCCGCGGACAGACATAAAGAAAGGTTTTTACGAAAGGGAAACGCCGCGCCGCCGCGCTTGCTGCCAAGGAAGTTTTCTCATTCCTATTTATATTGAAAAAGAATAAATAAATGTATTTATGTGTATGTATGTAAATCGTAACAAGAGCATGTTTAAAAACATTTCTTTTTTCTTTTGTAATAGGTTAGCTGACAGATATTTCTTTACTAGCTTCCAGCTTTAACTAGCTTCCACGCGCGGCTTCGCTTTACTGTCAAATAATTTAAAAATCTTTATAAATTATAGTAGGTATACTTATGTATTGTCCTGATATCACTTATCTTAAGGCTAAGGTCCTTATAAAATAGGAATTTCATCTTCAATGATAAAATCATTTAAAAGGAGGTATTAGATAGACAGTACAGTGTAGCTATATAGCCCTATATCATATAGGCAACTATCGACGTTTTTATGGTTGCCACTTGTATTTAAAAATAGAATCTTGTCGCTACGACATAAATAAAGTACGCTAAAATTATTTATGTAGTTTTTGTCACTTTCCGGCTGTTGATTGTTACTGACTCGTCACTTTTTATGTAGATGCATGAGTCGGTTTACGGCCATACATTAGTACCTATTGAACGTTGAATTGAACGAGAAAAAATTATTAACAAAAAATACGTTTTTACAGACAAATAAATACTCTTTTTTATTTATGAAAAACAGTTGTACAGTTTTACTTAATAAGTTTAACAGTGTGTTTTTCATAATCTTCTATATATATAAAAATCAATTGCTGTTCGTTAGTCTCGCTAAAAATCGAAAACGGCTGAATAGATTTGGCTAATTTTGGTTTTTAATTATTTATTCAAGTCCAGGGAAGGTTTAAAATATAATAAAAAGGGAAACACTGCGAGAAAACTAGGAAAAACAAAATTTTCATTTTATTCATACAAACTGAACGGGTGGAACGAAGTTCGCCGGGACAGCTAGTAATATATAAAAAAATAATGGAGTTTCACGAAAGCAAAGTGCCAAGGGCGGAAACAATTCAATATATAAATACTCTGCTTTATGCTGTGTACTTTTGTTTTATCAAAACAAAAAATACTTTATTCGTTCTAAAAAAATGTGGCAACCATGGACGTTATCGATAATAAGGGAATTAAAAACCTCACCACAGCATTTAAGTTCTCAGTAGCTTAAATTAACGAAATAGTCTAGTTTCAAATGGGTACTGTTTGAGGTGAAATTCTTACGTCAAAATTAGTTAGTTAATATAATTAATTACATTCAGAGTAAGCCATTCTTTCATGGGCCAATGGATACGCTTTTAAAATAAACTTCCCAATTAGGTATATGAAAGACCTGCCATTAAATAAATTTAAACATCGACCATACAATGAATTTAAAAAATATGTCAAACTGAAGTTTTATAAAAAAGGTTACTATACCATTGCTGAATATCTATCGGATAAGAGTGCTTGGGATTAATTGCTCCTCATACCAATCTCTTATTTATAATTATGTGTAATATATTACTAATAAATTTGTATAGAATAAGGAAAAAATACAAGCCCGATGAGTTTCTTGCCGGATCTTATCAGCGTGCGGCCGCGTTCCGATCCGGTGGTAGTTTTTAGTATTATATAGAATCGTCAAAAGTGTCTCCTGTAAGCTGAATTTGAATAAAAATATTTTCTTTTCTATTCTAAACAATATTTCATTAAAATTTTACAAGTGCTTCCACCTGAAAAAAAGTATATTACGAGAACGAAGCCGGAAATAAAATGAGTAAGTTCGTATAAAACATACAAAAAAAAAAACATCTGGCTATCCCCAAAAACAAAAAAATAATGTTCTATAAAAAGATCAAATGCGATATGTAGAGATACATTTACAAAACATCTCTGAAACAACAGATCTAAGGACGCTGTAATGTTAGCCGACGACAAATGCAACACTCCGGTAACATCTTACACTTGTACAAATACAGATTGAATTTCATTCTTGCCACTTAGTACGCGGATTGTTAAAAAACTTTATTTGATACTGAGGGGGATTTAACATAATTTTACCCGAATCTAAGTTTGCTTAAGAAAGTTTTTTCTTCAGTTGACGTTGACTTTATTAACACTCATTAGAAAAAAGAGTGTTCGTCTGAAGTGTATGTGTATGTCTTTCTGTGGCATCATAACTTTTGAACGGATGGACCGATTTCGATGTGGATTTTTGTTTGAAAGCTAACGTAATCGAGATGGATTTTAACTAAATTATACATAGGTTCTATCGGGAGTTTTATTTTGTCCCCGTGTTGGTCCGGGCAGAATAGACCATCTGCCTTCCTGCCAGGCAGCTCGTAAAAGGCGAGCATAGGCTTACCGTCACTAACACCGTGACAGCTGACTAGGTGGTAGAGTTTCGCAGCAACTCACCCGGATTGGTACCACCGCGACCGCCTTACCTACTCCTGCCGCTATAACGTCATGACGTGTTCCGGTTTGGAGGGTAAGGTAGCCGGTAAACTTACTTTTGCTCGAAGCCTAACATCGCGGCCTCAGGTTGGCAACGCACCATTACCACTTTTGGTGTGTCAAGGCGGCGTGAATTTCTTACCATCAGGAAATCCGTCTGCTTGTTTGCCTTCCAATATTATGAAAAAAAGTGTTATAGTTACATATACATATGTATAATGTATAATTTGAAGATATCATAATATTAAAACATGATATTAAGATTATATTACAAAAAATTAAAAGGTTTTGTTCAAATTGCAATATAGGTAAGTATTTTTGTGCATTAGAATTTTGCGTATTTGGATTTATTTTATACATCTTTAATTTTTCAAATGTTCTTACACAAAATATCGTAAAAAATGTATAATTTTAATAAATTATTTTCATTTAAAAATTGTTTTTAACAAATTAGATAATTACATGTTTTGTATTGATATTAAATGTATAAACGCGATAATAATACATAATGTAAATAAATGACAATAATAATAAATATCCTTGGACAAATTAAACAAATTGATCTAATCCCAAAGGAAGCAAATTATATATTTATTTTATAGGTATTAGGCAACGATACTAATAAATATAAATACTTAATTATATATCTACAGAATTATTTTAATAAAACAAAACAACAAAAATACAAATCCTTGTCAACAATGTCTATCTGTAAATCAAACCCGAGCCTTAGGGTTGGTCGGCGCCATTACCTTGGCCAATTAGGCAGTAATGACCTAGGAGTCTTACATATTACCTAGATACTTATTCTTTGAACCCAGCTAATACTTTCCATTAAAACACTTGCTGAGTATATGTAATAAAGAAGTGTATCTGAAGAGATGAGTCTTGAAAGGCAGTAAGTCACAAGCAGGAAGTCGGCAACCGGAGCTGAGTTTTCCGCAGGGTTGAGCGGATCAATCGGACCGCCGACACGCCCTTAAGTACAAACCAACCCTTTTCACCATCTAACATGCTTATTTTTATATTACCTGCCGAAAAAACGGAGGTTTCCAATTTGACATGTGTATTTTTATGTTAAACCTCGCATAACTTTGTATAGAGTGGTTCGATTTATATATATATTTTTACACAGTATATCTGTCAATAGCCAACCAATTTTGGTGTTTCTTTTTTAGAAATATAGGTAGTACAAATATCCGAGGTGATGCTATATTGTTTTTATCATGATCCGACTAGTGGTTTTTGAGTTAAAATTCATAAACTAAAAAAAGTGAAAAATGTATGCATTATTACTTGTGTAGTGTTACTCAAACCTACTAGGAGGATGTTGATAAAATGTATGTGGGACCATTTCGGAACCATTTGCTTCCATCTTTCGAAAAAAAAAATCAAATCGCGTCGTGGTGAAAATTAAATAGTTGGAGTTTTTGCATGCAGTAAAACTGCACTTAATTATAACAAGCGGCTCGCCCCGGCTTCGCACGGTTATGAAATATACAATATCTGGATGGCCGAGCTTTGTTTGGTATTTTTTTTAAATGATTCCTAGCTATATCGATTTATCGCCCCCGAAACCCCCTACATACTAAATTTCATGAAAATCGTTGGAGCCGATTCCGAGATTCTAATTATATACAATAATTGCTCATTTAAAGGTATCAGATATATACCTTCCTCTTAAATCACTTCATCTATTAAAAAACCGTATCAAAATCCGTTGCCAAGTTTTAAAGATTTAAGTATACAAAGGGACATAGGGACAGTGGAAGCGGCTATATAGTGATAAACCAATAAATAATAACGGTTTCAACTCGATGAGGCTGGCTTATCAACACTGCCTCCCAGACTACAAAGTCAGCTTTTTTACAATGGACGCAAATCCACTTGACGTATCCTAATTGCCATTTTTGAGGCTGACAACACAACAATCATAATGTATAAAATGTTCACTTATGTTGTAAAATAAACAGCAGATCGTGACATCCATATTAGCTGCCTCTACGATGTACTTTATTCTTATTGCAATCAACGAACCTTACATTTCATTTCGCAGATCTAAGCGTTATAAGTCAGTTAATAAAAAACACACTCTATCATACTAAATATAAATTTTAAATTTACATAAACGCACCCGTGCTAGCTTAAGTTGTTGGCAATCAGAAGAGTATTTTATGATGAGTGGTGTATGGTTTAAAATTATTAAATTATGTTTGTGTTGAGGAAGGGAGAAGGTATCTCTAAATAAATTGTCTCCGATATATCCCTGCACGTATTTTATAAAGCATTTACGCCTTTATAGGAAAGTCATACACTAAGAAATTGAAACATTTTGCTATTCCTTTAATCCATTAATTGCGGTTCTGGCTCAAAGTGACAATCGTTATTACACATTGTAAAACATTACATTTACTTTTTAATAATTTATGCTTATGCTTCCATTTGGCTGTATATTTTAATTTAAACGTCTAAAAGTAAAAAAAACATGACCAAAATTGATTTAATAGTTATAATGCGCTAGTCAGCTGACGAAAAGAAAAGGTTTCCAAAAGAATTTCGTCACAATAAACTCCAAAATGTTGCTCTCTTAGAATTTCTGATTACTGCGTTAGTCATCCACCACCTGCAGTTTCAGATATCACCTACAAACCTATAACATCTGTGGTCTAGCGGTCCGATGTCGGGCTTGACGTGGTTTTGGTATTTATAACCGACTACAAAAAGAGATTATCAATTCGACTGTATTTTTTATTATGTAATTGATTTTGATGGTTATTTTTTCTGTAACGTCCAAGTTGGTCTCATTTTAATTTTACGACTTCATTATAATGATGTACTTAGTCAACATAGATGAAAATTTATACATTTGACAAAATGTATGCGGGGTCGTTTCGGAATCTTTCAGAAAAGTAAATGTTTAATCTCATGGTAATGAAATTATTGGGTTCGGTTTTTTGCATTTTAATTAAGCTTAAGTTGTATCACATCTTATAGTGCTCTGTAATCATTGTCACCAGAAGATTTCAATATTAGGTATCACTACATAGTATTAAACAAAGTGACTTTCTCTGTCTCTATGTCCTTTTGTATGCCTAAATCTTTAAAACTACGCAACGAATTTTGATGTGTTTTTTATATTAGATAAAGTGATTCAAAGAGGAAGGTTTATATGTATATTTAATACCCGTGCGAAGCCGGGGCGGGCCGCTAGTTATGTAATAATCGGCATCAAAGGGTTCCAAAAACTCGATCAGATACAGAATTTAAATTTGTTTAATGTGGAATCACTAATTACATCAAAATCAATCGATGATAGTTCAAAAACAGTAGCTGTATTTTTTGCGTCAATGTGTGTCCTTCCTTAAAATCCTTAAGCGGCGTATCAAAAAGGATTATACGAATGCTATAAATATGAACGCTGAGATTATAATAATTTGAATAATAACATTAAAATAATAATAATACGCCTGTGCGCCCGCGCCGGCCGATGGAGATGTCAACTTTTAATAGATTTATCTCCAACCATACATCAAAATTATTATGTGTTAGCGTTGTTTAGCTCTTTAGTGGGATCTCCGGTGATTATCGGTTCATTACTCACTCGCTGCGGTGATTTTTATCGATCTTTGTAACGTAATATCGATATTTAATATTCATTAGTGATAACATGTTTATAGATGTGGCTTATGGATCTGTTCAATAGTGCGTATTGTTACACGAAAAAAAGGATAGCTTTTGGCGGGATCGAGAGAAAGGTTGGATGCACTGCTTTCATTATTAATGAATTTCATGTTTATTTCTTATATTCTTGTGTAATTATGTTCAGTTAAAGTGTACGAGAAAAGTTTGTACGAAAAAATTATTGGAAAACGTACAAAGAAATTATTTTAAATTGTGGTAATATAGGGTCATTCTTAAGAAATATCTCAGTATTGATTGAGACTGCTTTCCAGAAGATTTTTTATTTATTGTTAAAGCAAATTTTTAGTTAAGGATCATCTCGATTTTCCCAGATTTAGAGGGGAAGACAGAGTCTTCCTACGCTGTATTATTAACAAACACGGAATGAAGTACCTACTCCAAGATTCATGGCATTACAATGCGATAAAGACCATAACATCAACTTAATTTGATTCCTACTTTAGTCCATGTTTATTAATAAGGCGGTTAGAGTTTTTTTCCGCGTTGGTCCGAGTTCCCTGTATACCTAGTACTAAACATTAGTAAATATGTATATATATGAGTATACATTACATTCGCCTACCTCGCAGCTAGGCTTGCGAGCGGGACGCATATAAAGGCCCTAGAAACAGGCCGTCCCGCAAATAGAGGAACGGGTGGCAATCCTACCTAACACTGGGCCACTACCAACAAGATGAGTATTGTGCACCAACTTGATCCAACAGCATATATATTCCTACCGCCATAATTATACCGTTTTGTATATATGGTTATACTATGGTTTCCTAGTCCGTATAGTAGCTGGTAAACTTGTATATTAGACCTGGTTTGTCATTTAAAAGTTGGATAATTATAGACAAAAATATCCGTCTCCTCGGTTTCATGACAGGATCTAAAGTCAAGTTCCTCCGCTAGGCTATTCTGTTTATGAAATGAAAATTATTTATTTGCGGAACATATTACATACAGTCATGGTCAACTAATTAGGGACACTCTTTGGTTAAACCGAATTGTGAATTTATTTTTTATTTTCCAACGAGTCTAAACCATATTCCATATCTCTTACATGTAAGTATAATTAGTCATTTATGTGCCCGATTATAGAAACAATAACTACTTCTTAAACATTAAACCTCTTTACAGTATAGCTGATAGATTATCGTAGTGCTATTTGTTCAAATAAAGCTGGCTGGCCATTTAATTAGGGACACTGAGATATTGCGTTCTATTTTCAAAATTTGAATCTTAATACTTTTTTACTTCTTCTCTTATTGTTTCGTGGTAGTTATGCGGCAATCCCGATATTTATTTTAAGTTTTGAAAAATATTTTGAAGGAAAATGGGTAAAAATAAAAGTTGCGATCCAACACTACTAAAAATTTTCATGAAGTTTGATGTCGAGCATGGTTCGCCATACCGAAGGATAGCAGAACATTAAAATTGTTTAAAAACTATGGTATACAATGCAGTGCAACATGTCAGACGCAATAACACAGATTTAAATGTGCCCAGAACAAAAAGATCGAGAAAAACAACTCCGCAAGAAGATAGAATGATAACCAGGTTAGCTAAGAAAGATCCGTTTCTAGGCACTATTTTAATTAAGCACGAAGTGTTTGGGACAGACGAAAGAGCTTGTGTCTCAGCGAGGACCGTTCGACGACGTCTGGTAGAAGCAGGGTTGTTCGGAAGAGCGGCTCGATAAGTACCATTGTTGAAGAAAGAACATAGAAATGCCCGTTTGGCGTTTGCACGCAAATATGGACATTGGACCTACGCCCAATGGCAACATGTATTATTCTCTGACGAGACCAAGGTTAATTTGATTTCTTCAGATGAAAGGCAATACGTACGGCGTCCAGTAAAAGCGTAAAAGAATCCAAGATTCACAAAAAATCAGGTGAAACGTAGCGGTGGAAACATTCAAATGTGGGGTTCATTTTCTGGACGTGGAGTGGGACCAGCCAGAGATAGATTGGCCAGCAAATAGCCCGGACCTTAACCCAATCGAACACCTATTGCACGAAATCATGAAAAAAGTAGCCACTTATCATACCACAACTTTAGATGAACTTAATGAAGCTTTTTATGAGGCATGGGCAAACATTCCTGTCGAAACATGCCAGAAACTGATAATGTCTATGCCACATCGGTGTCAAGCGGTAATTACTAACAAAGGGTTTGCTACTGGATACTGATTTTACACGTAATAAAATGGAGCTGTTAAAGATATTATAATACTGCAGATTATTAATTTTGTTTAACTCTATTTTTCATTATAGTTTACTGTCCTTAATTAAATGTCCAGCTACAGAATTATACCTTAAAATTAAATACATGTTCAACCTTTGATATTACATACTTTTTTCTATTTATTTATTCTTTTATTTACAGCCATTTAAAGCATAATAATCGGACCGAATTATGCAAATAATAGTTACTGCGAAATCAATAGGGTTTTATATTTGTATGTACATAACCGGTTATTGTTCTTCACTTTCTTGCATGTCCCTAATTAGTTGACCACGACTATATATGTTCAGCAAATAAATCTTTACAAAAACAAAATGTACCAATACATGCCACCATAATGTGGTGTGCCGTGTGTAATAAAGATTTTTAAATTTGTACAAATATTTGTAATTTGCAATTTCTGCGAATTTCATTAATTATTAACAACAATAATTTTGAAACGTGATATGGTTTAACCATATCTTTTTTTTTTATAGAAGAGGCCGCAAACGAGCAAGTGGGTCACCTGATGGAAAGTGATCACCTCCGCCCACGGACATCCGCAACACCAGAAGTATCACAGATGCGTTGCCGACCTTTGAGGAATGAGTACGCTCTTTTCTTGAAGGTTCCTAAGTCATAATCGTTTGGGAATACCGCCCTCGGTAACTGATTCCACAAAGGTGTTATACGGGGTAAAAAATGTCTTCGGAATCACATAGTTGTAGATCGCCACATATCAAGATGATGGGCATGATACCTTAAGCTCTGGAGGAGGAAATCAGCGGCTGGAATTAAATCAAACAACTCCTCAGAGCATTCCCCATGATTGATGCGGTAGAGAACACTGAGTGACCCAACATTTCTACGCAACGCCAAGGAATCAAGATTGCCCCGGTCATTGGCAATTCGAATTGCTCTACGTTGAATGCGGTCAAATGGGAGGAGCTGGTACTGTGGAGCCCCTGCCCAGAGTTGACGGTAGTACGTTTCTTAACCTAGGTCACTTTCTTTATTTAGTCAGAAGAAACGGAATAAAAATCTGTTAACTGGTTTGTACCGATCTTCAACTGCCTGTTAACGCTCGAAAAATATCCTGAACTCTTTTCTTTACAAGTTAATTGCAACTGAAGAAAAAAATTTAACTTTATTTTATTTTAAATTTTATTGAAATCACGGACTATAGGTCTCATACTAAAATGTGTTTTGATATAACATAACAAAGTTTTACAACGTTTAAAACATTTGATTGTCAGCTGCCAACATCTGCGGTAAACAAGAAATAGAAAAAAAATATCAGTCATAAATCTTAAACACGATAGATCAGAAAAGAAAAAAAAAATGATTCCATTTTTAAAAGTCATTGAATCTGAAATTAAAGTTGGCGCGAATATTCTCCATTTTATTGGGGTATGTTCCGTTTTCAAACAATACGAAGCGTGCTGTGTTGCCAGCTCTGGGTGGTTTATTGTTTTATAGGAGACATTACACGCTGCTCTGGCTTTGTGTCCAGGTTTATGACACACAATGACGGGACAAATCGTAGGAATTCCAGCCTGTTGTCAGTTACGTTGATAGAGTGCTGTAATCATTCTTCCTGTCGTTTATTTGTTTGTGTCAGGGATGTTTTTAAATACATTTCATATGTATTTGTTGAATGAATGAATGATAGAGTTGTAAACAAATACCTTTGATTTTCTATCTGGATGATATTTTGTGTGTGAATGATGTTATCTATGCAATATGTTTTTTGTTGAATTGATAAACGAAAATAAACTAACTTCTTACTTTGTTCAAATCTCTGAAAATACTAGATTTTTTGACGCGATTTGCCTAGCAGGTTGCTGATGGAATAAGAAATAACTTAGGCTACTTCTATTTTAGAAAAAATAATTAAATGTAAGTTATTATAATATTAAGTATATTCAATTAATATTTAGTTATTTTTTTAAAATTTACGCGGAGGAAGTCGCTGGCGCAGCTAGTTGCAAATAAAAATAAACTAGGTACTTTTTTTAATTATATTAGGCGGTAGAGATTTAAAATGTCCTACTCAGAGTGGTACCATCATGGTGGTTATAATATCAGCAGCTATATTATCAGTGTTCTTAACTGTCGTTTTCCTTTGTAGATGGATGGTATGCAGGAATTTACTAGGTGGTAGAGTTTCTCAACGACTCGCCCGAATTTGTACCACCACCTTACCTATTCATGCCGCCAGAACGTCTGTA
The DNA here is from genome assembly GCA_002245475.1 of Calephelis virginiensis. Classification (NCBI taxonomy): domain Eukaryota; kingdom Metazoa; phylum Arthropoda; class Insecta; order Lepidoptera; family Riodinidae; genus Calephelis; species Calephelis virginiensis. Next base: position 81,941 of record NJDC01000614.1, on the reverse strand, counting down.
CTCGCCGTTGAAATGTTCCGGTTCGGAGAATAAGGTAGCCGATAAACTTTTGTTCGAGGCCTAACATCCTTGCCCCAGGTTGGCAACACACCATTACCACCTCTGGTGTCTCTAGGTGGCGTCAATTTCTTACCATCAGGAAATCCGTCTGCTTATTTGCCTTCGAATATCATAAACATAAATAAAACTAGGATGGGATCTAGGTAGCTAGTAAGCTAATACAATAGGCTTAACACCTTTATTTCTAGTTGCAAACACCCCATTTCCATCTTTGTTGTCTTCAGGCTAGAATATTTTAGCAATAGCAAATACGTCTGCTAGGTTCTTTACTGATAAAACATGTGATATTTTAATTTGTATTCACAATTATTACTAACTCTGATATTGTAACTATGCATGCGGTTTGACCTGTATTGTATTATTAGGTACACTAATTGCCTTATTATCGACTTCATTAATAGAAGACACCACTTTGGCATATTCATATTTTTAAATGAAGAAACCCTTGTACAGTTTTAATTTATTGGAACGAAGTTCCTTATTGCGCGTTGTGAAAGGAGGTTTGACGGAAAAAATTCTTACGAAAAGTTGTCACGACACTTTTTGCTATAGTAAGCTATTGTAAGCTTTGCGGATTGCGCATGTTTGTTTGTTTTTTATTTTTTTATTTTTTTCATGTTTCTCTGTCTGTCTCTCTCTATTTTTTCATTTTTTGTTTTTTATTTTTTCATGTTTCTCTGTATGTCTCTCTCTATAAGAGAGATAGAGATAGAGATTACTAGAGATTGATAGAGATTGAGAGAGAGGGGGGGGGAGAGAACTTTGTTACATCCAGGTGTCCCTTGACACCTCTCAACTTTTTGTTTTTATTTTATAGGGAAGCGCACTAGTTTAAGTTTTACCCCTGATAATACTGTTATAAATGAAACCGGTAGGCTATTTATAAAACAGTAAATTATTAGTGATACGTAAAGCAGTATTAGGCTTTCTTCATTTCAAAATATTAATATTCGACGGAAAATATCAAATATACTTTGGCATATACAGTTTTTGATCAAACATTGTTAAGAATCAATGTTAATTTGTTACACTCGAGCTCCTCTCTCACCTAATGACATTTATTAAATTAAAAAAAAAATTAATAATCCCCCTACAAGACCTATCCATAATGCATCTCGATCACCCACACCATTTAAAATCTGGATCAAATCGGTCCGTTCATTTAGGAGCTATGACGCTACAGACACGTCTAGCTTATTTCCCTCTTTTTCCATTAGGGGCTTAAAATATAATAAGTATTAATGTAAGAATATTATTGGACGCGTTTTACTATTAGTGGACAATATATTCGAAACCTAGTTAAGCTAATGACGACAGGAATGTGCAAGTGATGATTTTTGTCTTCACGCCCATATCCCCGAAGTGGTAGGCAGAGGCACAACCAGGGTACCCACGACTAGCCAAAGATACTAAGTCCCACAATGTGATAGGTGGCAAGACTATCGCCAACCGGGCACATATCAAATCCCGAGCAAAATTTTTTTATTAGAAAATTGGAAAAAACCATATTATTTATTTTATGATAGTGGAAGGTCAATAAGCACACGGATTTCCTGACGTTAAGGAATCCACGCGACCTAGAGACATCAAAGGTGGTAATGGTGCGTTGCCAACCTGACGTCGCGATGTTAGCAAAAGTAAGTCTACCGGCTACCTTACCCTCCGAACCGGAACATGTTAACGGCAAGCATCGGACGTTATGGCGCCAGGAATAGGTAGGGCGGTGGTACCAATCCGGGCTTATCACTGCGAAAGTCCACCACCTAGTAGGATGTCACGGTGTTAGTGACGGTAAGCCTATGCTTGCCTTTTACAAGCTCATTTAAATCTTCGCAAAATTCTAACATTTGATAATAATTTAGATCCGCCAGATAAATGAAGGTCGTTGCTGTTGTGTTTTTGGATAAATATAACATTGCAGAAACATTGACGCATAAAAACTGACCTTAATGTCTGACATTTTTTGAACTGGTAATAAGGAAAAAAGTATTTGTCATGTAAACTCTTTTGTATCTGTTGCGTACAAGCCCATAAATTACAAAGCACAGGACAAGTGCAACAACAGCTTTTATTAGAAAAGTTTCTTGTATTCAAACGTATTGTGAAGGCACGGCGCTGCGTTCATTTGGCCTTGTACTTTTTGTTTTTTTTCATGTTTCGTAAAAGAATTGTGTTTAAGTAGTTTTAAGGCAGGAGTGTGATCCATCACGCAGAGGAAGCTACTGCGCGGTTTCTAAACGTCGCTCGGCCTGCGTTCCGTTACACGAATTGTGTTAGTCAACTTTATACAGGGTGTAACATCGTTAAAATTAAATAAGTACTTTTTTACATGGCACATACATAAATGCAAATGTTAATGCCAAGTCCCTTGCAAAGTAGACTGAGAAAATCGAGTGTCAATATATAAAATAACATTCTTGCAAACCTGCCTAGCTTCCTTTACATTACTTTTTTTACGCCTTTGTATACGCGCTGGGTTTGGAGGCTCTTGGATAAATTACTTAAGGGTTATACATTTAAATTAGGTCACGAATTTGTAACCTAGGTCTCTAAATCCTCGGCTACCTTCCATACACATTATATCTTAAATATATTATACGTTTTAAACAGCAAGGCTTTTTTAGTTAATCATAGCCAACTCAAAATATGAAAAAAAAGTGTAGATATTGAAATAATTAAAGAAAGTGAAAACTATAATTAATTTAAACAATAAAAATTTAGTTCAAATTTTAAAAAACGTCACTTTCGTACTTCCTTTTCCTATTATTCTAACTCCTAGATATTATGCAACACACTTTTTCTAGTTTTGTAGTAGGTATAATATTGTGTATAGCAGATGTCGATTTTAATTAATTATGAAGAAGCCGTGAGCTTCTTTGCTACCTAACGCCGCTTCATATCAAGAACTGATCATTTGGTATTAGTCGCTCACGCACATTTATAGGAGAAATGGTCACCATCTCTTGCAATCTACAATCTGGATTGCAACAATCATTGGTACATCTAAATTTTAAGAAACCTTAGCATTTATAACATACTAGCTGCTGCCAGTGGCGTTGCCCGCATGGTTAATGCCCCAAAGGATTTTTTTTCGGAATATCTATCTATGTGTTAATCTAAATTACCTTCTATGTGTGTGCCAAATTTCATGAAAATCGGTTTAGAAGTTTTTGCTTTAAAGAGTAACAAACAAACATAGAAACTTTCCTATTTATAATATTAGTCGCAATTATAAACAAATATATATATTTCTATTAATTGGTTGTTAGATTTATTTTATTAGCGGAACAAGAATATTTTTTTACAACAACCTGTATAAGACAGGCAAAAAACGTGTCATTATTTCAAGGAGATTTCTGCTGCGGCCACATTGTCCGCACAGTGGCTCTGAATAGATCGCCTAATGCTTGTTTATCATTGTTTAGCTTTTAGAACAAATCTCAATACTAGGGACATTATTGGCTGAATGGTACGAACCTTTGCCTTGTTTTCTCAGAAGAAGAAAGTTAACTTTTGGAATACTTTGATTTTGAAAGGAATTTGTTATATAGATATGTAAATCTATCTATATATATAAAAATCAATGCCAATTTTCGTTGTAATTTTATTACTCAAAAACGGGCTCACCTATCCAAACCACATGTTTAGGCTTTGTTCGGACTATTTAGTAGATGGTTTATGTGAAGTTTGCAAAAGTTAAAATCGGTCAAGCAGTTCTTCATTTATCACATTTTTTTGTAACAAATGAATTCAATAACAATGGCGGATGATTTTGTTAATAGGTATTTTTCAGTCAAATTGAAACTTTTTTCAGATAGGATTGTGCTGTCATGTTGAAATTTTTTTCAGTTGTTTTTTTCTTTTTTGTTTTAATGAGTTATGTCATTCATGCGGTCATATACGTAGCGAAGCACTTACCGGGCCGCTAGTTATAAATATATACTAGCTGACCCAGCTAACTTCGTATCGCTTGACATTAATGCTTCGATAGTTAGTAGGAGTTCAGTGACAACCACACGAACACAACAAATATATATATATATATATATATTAAAAGATAAAAGAAAGTCGGGTCAGTAACACTATTTATAACTTAACCGTGGCTAAACTAATTTGGCTAAAAATTGATGGCAAGGTAGCTTAGAATCAGGAGACGGACATAGGATATTTTTTAACCAGTTCGACAGCGAGGACACTCTGAAAAACCTTTTTATTTTTCTCCATGAAAATTTCACCGGAACAGCTAGTTTGGATTATAAGCTAGATAAAATTAAAAGTGACTTATAGGTACCATATATACCAATCCTCTTAAGCAGCCAGGAAGCAATTATTTTTTTAAACAACTTGAAACCAGTGAGAGGAAATCTGATGCGTAGATACCTAATATTTACTTGTACTGTGTATATGAATACATTATTTTATATTTTATAGCCCATTATGCCAGAAATATAGAGAGCTACAATTTCTTCACACAAATGTCTGCTCCTGTCCGGATTCGTACTTGAACATTGCAGTTAGTCGGCAGTGGTAGGCGTGTACTATTGGTCGAGGCGTTCAAATATCACACAGAGCAGAAAGCAGTACGAAAGTATTTTCATGCCTCAAGTAATCAATGCCAATATCAAACTACTAAGCCACAGAGGCAAATAGAGCGACTCTTTTTTATGTAAGACCTTCCAATCAATAAATTTAAAAAACGTGTTAATAGAAGTTATATGAAAAAGGTTATGCTGTTGCTGAATATTAAGCAGATAAAAGCATAGCATTGCATACATATTTTAAAATAAGGAAAAAAGACAAGCCTGCTAAGTTTCTTGCCGGATATTCTCAGTGTGTTGCCGCGTTTCGATCCGGTGGTAACTTTAGTATTATATAGACTGTCATAAGTGCCTCTTGTAAGGTTAATGTGAAATAAAAATATTCGATTTGATTTGAGAGATTTTGATTTATTAATCTCCGATTTTGAAAGCTAACGAAAGATAGGTGGTTCTGAGCTACTCTGCGGATAGGTTTCGTTTCCGGTTACTGAAAGTTTTAATTTGTTACTTAACAAATTGTTAGTTTACTATAACAAAAAGTATGTTTACCCCTGTATCCACGAAGAGGTAGGACAACAAGGACACTCAGGACTAGTCCCAAAATTGTCATCGCAATTATAGGGGTATATTTATATTCTAAGCTAGCTGAGTAGACAAACGTTGCCCAAATTTTACATGATTTTTAATTTATATAATCCTCCTCATGAATAGATATAGCAAACACAACAAAAATAGAATTAGCTAAATTGGTCCATTCGTTAAGGAGTATATGACCAATGTACAATGACCATAGTAATGACCAAGGGCAAAGGGGTTTCAGTTTTATGTATAAGATTATGGTCCTATTGGTTGAGATAATCTAGTTCAGTCAAAGAGTTCAAAAGTTCAGTACAGTATAGGTCTAAGATTTGTCCTTACTAAGAGACGATCAGGTCAAGACAAATAATTATATATTATTTAAAATAAATTAAATATAATTATATATTATAGCTAACTAAATATGGTAAAATAACTCGCTTTTTTTTGAAATGGCTAAAACGTTGCTAACGCTAGGTTTTTGCAACTTCACCGGACTATAAATAACTCGCTTGATAGTTCAGGAACTGTTCTGAAACGTGCTTGCACATTCTATCTCTTCATCTAATATTGGAACAATTTCTAGAGATATCAAAAGAAGCAAAGATCAGAAAACTTGTTTGTAAGTATAGAAACTGGATACCCACAGAGCTGTATGTATACCAGTCAATATTTCTGTCAAGTGATCACTTGTTTCAAAACAAATTTCCAATTTTATCCCCCGTTGTTAGGATATAAATAAAGATGGGACAATAAGGGCCATAATACAACAATTCCGCTTAACCAAAACAAATTAAGCACGTATTGTAAAACTTCTTTTGTACCAATTTGACCATTCAGGAGCATAAAACTAAAGATCTTCGTAAAATACGACTGTTGTAAACTTTGGGCGTCTTAAGGTTATAAAAAGATTTATTTCTGCTCCTTAACACATGGAAATAGAGATTTAAATTGTTTTAGGGATTTTTTGAGATTAAAAAAATACTTCTTTGTTTTATGTCCACGATTAGGTGTCGCTGTGAATTTGGATTTTCTAACAATATAATTTAAATAGCGTAAGCCTAATTTATATTGAGATCTTTCTGGTTTTGTTACAAGTATATGTAGTTGTAGGGTTACTCATGAAATTCGATTCGTGCAATATTGAAAATTAGAATCGAGTATGTAATTTTAGGTACTTTTAAACACAATACTGGCGAAATATTAACATTTAGTTAATGGTGAATAATAAATTATTTTATCGGATTCGTTGAATTTATTTGTAAAAAAAAGTATTTTCACGCCCATATCCCTGAAGAGGCACAACCAGGGCACCCACGACTAGCCGAAGACACTAAGTCCCACAATGTGATAGGTGGCAAGCCTGTCGCCAATTACATATCCAATCCCGAGCAACATTTTTTTTATTAGAAAATTGGAAAAACCCCATTTTCTTTTTGTTGCCCGACCCGGGATTCGAACCCGGGACCTCATAAAGACAAGTCCAGTCAAAGGATTTTTAATATCTGATTTCACCGTAAAATTTAAACGCGATTAACGTAAAAAACGTTTAGTCCATTATCAAGAGTGTCACGTCAGTTTTATTATCAAAGAAATTTTGGTTATTGTAAATATTTTATTATTAAAATATTTGGCATGGTTAGTAGATTATCAAGGGACGGGGATAAGAATGTAAAAATTGTAAATTTCAAAAGAGCTTATTAGCTTATGAACGGGATCACAACCGATATTTGAATTCATTTACACTGAGTTTAGTTTCACCAGAGATTAGTAAATATTGTCTTTGGTTTCACTAAACTCGGTTTTCAATATGATCGGTGAAACTATTCCTTAGTTACAAATAAATTCGTCGCCTCTGTGGTCTAACGGTCCAGGTGTTGGACTTGACTACATGAGGTCCCGGGTTCTATCCCGGGTCGGGCAACAAAAATAAAATTTGGTTTTTCCAATTTTCTAATAAAAAATGTTGCTCGGGATTAGGTATGTGCCTGGTTGGCGATAGGCTACTCATCACATTGTGAGACTTAGTGTCTTCGGCTAGTCGTGGGTGCTTTGGTTGTGACTCTGCCTACCCCTTCGGGGATATGGTCGTGAAGACACTTTTAATTTTAAGTTTTCGCTAAAGAACTCATTTAAAAAAACGACGCCGCGGGTTGAAGCGAGTTTAGCTAGTTTAAAGCTAGAGAAAATAGAAATCGTAGAGTTCTGAGTCATAAATTTCTGGCCAGTGGTTTCGAGCAGTGCAATAAATTATATTTTACAATTGTTTACCTTTTCGAGGTGTAAGAACAGCAAGAACAAAAGATGCCACGAGTCGCCCAACGGGTTATTTAGGGTATCCTTAAGGTGAATGTTTTGACGTTTGAGTTGTTTATTCTTTGAATTTTTATGATACTGCTTATTCTGTTCGTTAGAAGGGACTAATCTAAATTAGGTATCTTCTTTATTTGGATATTACCTGTTGGGTGATGTTTTTTTTTATTTTAAAAAGGCAAACAAAGAGGTGGATAACATAATTGAAGGGACTAATCTAAATTACTAATTAGGTATCTTCTTCATTTGGATATTACCTGTAGGGCTATAATTTTTTTTAATTTCAAAAAGACAAACAAGGAGGTGGATAACATAATTGAAGGGACTAATCTAAATAAGTTATCTTCTTTTTTGGGTATTATCTGTTGGGTGATGAATATTTTTTTAGACTTTTAAAAGGAGAACAAATGGGCGTATTGTATAATTGCAAGTAGCCCTTCATTGACATGAAAGGTGTAATTTTTGCTTTCCCAACTTAAAGTATATGCGAAAATAAGTTTGAAGAAAAAACTTCTATAGCGAGCCTTAGCTTACGGTGGCATTAAAAGATAATGCAGTGATACAAAACCTGGTAAGGTTTTAAATAATCCAGCTATCAAAATTCAGGGTCCTCAAGTCCTTACGCCAGACTTTTTCTGGAATATTTAATGATTTTAAAACTTCCTTAAAAATATTTTCTGATAGGATAGCATTGATATCCAGATAACCATTATTTGGATGTAACTAGGTACTCTACAAAAAGAAATGGACACCTAGTTCTAATTGTAAAAATGGCGAAATTAAGCAAAGAAATTCCGATAATTCCCAATATCGGAATTTCATTGCTTTCAAAAGTATTGTTTCAAGAAAAAATATGCGTGAAATCTGTGAAGTATCTAATTTTTGGCTAGATTAGAGGTTATTTAATGTATACAATAATAAAAATATTTACCTGTAACTGGGAAAAAAGTGTATTGAAAAAAGAATCGTTTATATTTATTCCAAAGCCGAGGGCGATTGTTGGTACATCTGTACCTAATTGGAAATCGACAGATTAAAAGAGTAGTGATCCAATGTTTGATTATCTGTATTAAAAAAGAAATTAGGCCTTCGATGATTTATAAGCACCTAGAAGAATTTAACAAAAAAAGTGTCTTCACGCCCATATCCCCGAAGAGGAAAGCTGAGGCACAACCAGGGCACCCACGACAAGTCGAAGACACTAAGTCCCACAACGTAATAGGTGGCAAGCCTATCGCCAACCAGGCACATATCCAATCCCGAGCTTATTTTTTTTTATTAGATAATTGGAAAAACCCAATTTTATTTTAGTTGCCCGACCCGGGAATCGAACCAGGGACCTCATGCAGTCAAGTCCAACAACTGAACCGCTAAACACAGGCGACAACAAATTGGTAGATTTTGATTTTTAGAAACACCTGAAACTACAAGAAAATTGCTGGCTCAATATGAGAAAAAGAGAAAATGGCCTTTAGGAATACCAATGGTGACGGTTAAAATATGTAGTCGAAAAGATAAGGATACGATCCATGGATCAACGATTAAACGATTAACACCAAAGTGTATGTAAATACTACGTAATAACTACACCAGATATCAAATAACTAAAAAAAGAAACAGTGTTTTGAATGGTCTGTAATTAAAGTATGCCACAGATGATAAACAGTTTGAAAGTAAGGTTACGATATTTATACTCTAACGTTATCCTCTTAACCCGGCTAATGATCGCGGGGTAAATAATTACCGACATCTCAATTTGTTGGTCGGAATGTTATCAAGCTGTGAGCGGCTAATCACGACGTATTTGGTCGAACCATTTGGCTTTTAGGTCCGCCGAACGCACATAAATCACATAGAAATGCGAATAATATCATGACATTTTTTCTTTGTATAATTTATATAGAAATTATAGCTATTGATGTGAAAATAACCTAGTATTAAACACGTTTTCTTTTAGGCCATTAGTTATTGTTCAGATGAAACACGGAAGATATCTCTTTATATATTTTAGAGTATTTTTAATCGGTTCAAAAATCTCCTTCTATTTCAATTTCAACGTTTCATTTTTTGAAATGAAAACTTCTTTAACGGAATTTTTTTGGAATGGGTAAAAACTTCTAATTATGCGTCAGAACGTAAGACGGCGCACTGTGCATGCGCGAACAAGACGGCGGCGCAAGTCTCTTGCGCGAGATCTAAAATAAAACGTAGATTCATTGCTGTTTTTGCTTACATATTTCCGAACAGTATAGGATTCGCAATGGATAATACCAGCACGAGTGAGTATAAAACAATCGCATAAACTACTGCGATTCGGCCTCTCACATTGTTCTGCAGTATTAAATAATGTACTTTAAAGTGTAAACTGTTTCTTGCTTTAAATGCTTTGCAGTTTGTGGTAGATAAAATAGATATTAGTTGAGTAAAAAAAATAATAGTATAAGGAAAATCGATATATACATATATATCATATTGAATTGAATTATGTATAAGTTTGAAAAATTAAATATTTCATCATATTTTAACTAATAAGTAATACTATTTTAACTGGCCAAGGTAAATTATGAAGTGGCCATACTAGTAGGTAGGTAGCATACTGAAGTTTAATGGTTTAGCACAGAATACTAATAGGTAGGTACTAATAGTACTAATAAGGTGTACTCGTACTAGTACATTTTACGGATTGTACAGTTGCAGTGCAAATCCAAAAATGTCCGATTAAGCACAAACCTATTGTATTCTACCACATAAATGATAGTACTTTCATACTGATAATTAAAGCGATTCGTGCAAAATTATTCCCTGACCATTCCAAAATATCAAAAATGTACAACTTTAATATTCAAGTTTTTAGTTCTGCCAGCACTCCCGGAGTGCAACCCGTCTTTTTTTTCCTGTATTTGTTGATTTGGACAATAACAAACTGATTTGGACAATAACAAACTGATTTAGGTGGTTCTTTTAAAGAAATAATATAGGTCACAATATCATTATACGACTAGTGGTTTTTGAATAATATTTTTTAATAACAGTTTTATTAAGCAGAAATTATGACAAATGTCTTATATATATTCGAATAACTTAATTGAAGTGGCAAATCATAATAATAGTCATTGCATTTTTTCTAAAAAGTATATTAGTTACATTGTTTGTTGTATTATAAGTGACAATACTGTTAGTGACCAAATCTACTGACTACTGCTAATTAGGTGACACATTTTAACTATGTATTTAACAAACTGCTGCTAGCCACAACAACTTACAGACAAGTAGGTTCGTACTTCGTAGGAAACCGGACTTATATAGGGTTATGTGAATGTGAAACCTCTATCCAACTATGAATGCCTCGAAATGACGATGCCGGTAGTAACGGTCCGTGTTTGACAAGCCAATCTCCTTTATAATGAATTTGATTACCTTTATTGATACACAATGCCGAAGTTTGTTATCTAATTTGAAGAAATTAAATTTGATCTTCATCGAGCACCTGTTGACGTATGCTATGACACCGGGAAGAGGGCTCCGTATAGTCAAATATAATTGATGAGCGGGCATTTTGGACCCCCGTCGACATTCAAGGGTCACGCTTCCAAATTTAAGTCACGTACTTTTAACTTTTGATGCATTTTATTAAGTAAAATTACTAAAGTATCTTCACGCTCTTAACCCAGAAAAAGTAGACAGAGGTACAACTAGAGAACTGCGAATTGTAACAGCACTTACATAAAAATCTTGTCGCAAAAACCTTAAAGGTCAACCAACCACCAACAAAAATCTTAAAATGGTAAATAGCTGCTCCTCTATATTGAAGATTTTTCAGAAAAATAACGGAGTAGCTAAGTTACTTGGACACACTAAAGTCAAAAAGATGTAGTTTCGAGTGATAGTCTATCTCTTTATTCTTTTTTTATTGATTTATAGGAAATTATAAAGAAGTTTAGTTTTTATATTATTATATAATTAGGTAGGGCGACTTATACAGCCTCGAAGGGAGAAGTAAACTACTGTAATACGAAGGAAATGCTGATCACATGTGTTTTATTTATTGTCTTTTGTATCTTCAAGTCATTGGTGAATTTAAAGCTGGTGAACTTCGCTGGCTGGGACACTTCGAGCGAATGGGGGAAGATCGTGGTCTAAAGATCGCACATTTGAGTCGACCTAGTGGTAGAAGACTAGAGGGACGGCCCAAGTATCGCTGGAGGGACAGAGTGGAGGATGACTTTTGCGAAAATCGTGTCGACTTGGCAGAAACAAGCACAGGATAAAAAGCGGTGGAAAGCTCTTGTTTTGGAGGCCAAGTGGGTCACTGAGCCAGTGGATTAAGTAAATCATGACAACTCTAAAACCTCAAAGTATAAATAACGCAGTAAAACGCTTGATCTCATGTTTTGAGCCAAATCGTAGTAATAAAACCGAGGAGTAGGCTTGCCAAAATAAAACATTAACATTTTAATACAATTCTTCCACCTGCCTTAATGGAGATAGTTTTTGTTATCAACCAGCTAGATTTTAGATCATAACTCTTGTATTTGAAGACGCCCGCAGAGTGACCTAGCCTGACTATCGCATATTTTTTATGAGACTTATTTTATTGGCTTATTGCCAATAAATTCTGAGCTCCAGTTATACCTAGCTGGAGCTCAGAATTTATTATATATTTTTTAACTTTTAGAATAACCGTTCAAACTCAAATTTATGTCCCAGATCAATGACTTTTCACCGTATTGGTCCAGATCCGCTGAGTACAATAGACCATTTGTCATGACAGGAGTAGGTTTGCCATTATAGTGCTATCAAAGTTTTTAATACAAGTCCGCCAAAAACACGAACTCATAATTAAAGAAAACCGTTGATGTTGCAGTAGGTACCTGGTCACTGTTTTGTGGCAGGGTTGTTGGGCCTATCGTGCAAGCCTACCTATTACTCTACCTTCTGGAACGGAACACGACCGTGCTAAGCCCTGTACTTATGGCGGCAGCAAGAGGTAAATTGGTATATGTCTACCCGGACATTACTTATTTTAAAGATCTTTGAGACTGTTCTCAATATCAATACTTATATGTTTATAATTTTTTTATTCCTATATACAAGTGTAGGAAGAATAGTAATTTCATTAATATATCGGTAGAAACATGCAAATTGGTAGGAAGGCTACTTTGAAACCTACTAGCTTCACAAAGTTTTTATTTTTGGATTTAATTCGTAGTTTTTTTATAGAAGAGGAGGCAAACGAGCTAGTTGTGCCGAAATTTAAATTGACCATTTGGATTCTAATTTTAAGTGCTAACAATTTCCCAAAATTTTCAAAGAGAGAAAATTTTTACTCTATGGAGGGTTTGAAGGTGTGCCCTTCGTCACTTGCTAACAACGCTCTAACCATTTGAGCTACTGGGACTAATTTTTGACTTTATTACGAACTTTATTAGAAATATGTGATTCATATGTCCCAAGTACGAAAAAGTGCTAAAATTATAATATTAAGTACCTTCACGACCATATCCCCGAAGAGGTAGGCAGAGGCATAACCAAGGCACACGACTTACGACTAGAAGACACTAAGTCCCACAGTGTGATAGGCAGCAAGACTATCGCCAACCAGGCACATATTCAATCACGGGCAACGTTATTTTTTAATAGAAAATTGAAAATATGCATGTTCGATTTGTTTTGTTGCCCGACCCGGGAATCGAACCCGGGACCTCTAGAACTCAAGTCCGACGCTGGACCGCTGGACCACAGAGGCGATGTACCTACTTAATTATAGTATTGGTACTACTAATTGTCCAGTTCCTGTAGATTCCCTGTCGAACTTCTTTCACTTAGCACTCCTTATTCTCTGTAACCCTGCAGGGGTACTTGGCCAAGTCCCGTGACTCGGCGTGTAATATGAACGAACGTTTAATATGTAGAAAGACTTGGACGTTCAAATGTTTTTCTACATTCATGGTTTTAATTTTTTTGGTCATTAATTTATACTGCATGTATGGTGAAAGTCTGCAATTCATAAACTCCGAACCTTACGACCTAAAAATAAAATACGGGAAAAAATATGGGACAATCTGTAAAAAATTAACATATTTAAAATCGGATCAGGCGTTAGCGAATTACAGACTAATTCAAATTTTGACTTTTATCCCTCTCCCTCTTTAGTGAGCGGGATAAAAAGTATGTCCTCGGAACTTAAAGTACCTACCAACCAGCCGATCGGCGTGCATCGCAGGTATAGACATCATACAGACAGACCAAAATTCTTAAAATGTTATAAATATGTTCTGTTATTCTTTCCAGCCACTTGCACCTAGTTTTTTTAAATCTTCAATGCTACTAGAATTCACTCTTCTACAATACCATTACAATTTTTATAGTTTTTGGAAAATGGTTACATTCTCACGTAAAATTTATTTATTAATAATAATAATAATAATTTATTTTGCATGTAACATGGTAATTGCACAAAAGTTCTTAAGGTATATATAGTTCTAAGCCTATTTCGCTGTAGTTAGCGTGCAAAAAAATTATTATGACCAGCACAACATTATATTTTACTGTTACTTAACGAATTTTAATTTGCTTATTGTTTATAGCAAAGGTTCTCAAACTTATTTCATCTAATGCCCACTTTGAAAATCAGTTGTTTTGTAGCGCCCTCCACCTCGTTTTTTTTTTCATGTCAATAACCTCAATAGTATATTTGTTTTGCCTGGAGTTAAAAACAACATTTTTATTCAAGATTTATACCGCCCCCCTCTAGGCTTACAGCGCCCACAAGGGGGCGTTATCGCCCACTTTGGGAAAGGCTGGTTTATATAGCATGATATATATTGATGTTGCTATGTCAATCATACATTCATTCAAAATTAAAATTAAAATTGATATTGCTTGCTATAAAATGTATCATAAGTCAACTTATATTTATTAATTTATGTCAATATATACTTATTTAAAAACAAAATGTCATATGTTATCAGTTTATACATTTCAATTATGATATATTTATTAAATTGGATTATGTTATGTCATATTACAATCAAATTAAAAAAAAAAGATGTGTGTGCGATTCACACGCGATAGAAGTGAAACTTCAGTAAATCGACAAAAGAAGGATATGAATATATATTTGTGTCTCTTACCTTCAAAAAAATGAGATGAATATATATGTGTGTCTCTTACCTGTCGTTTTTTCGTTGTACCCGTTTTGAATTCACAACGATTCTGAAGAAGTTTCATTACAAAAACTTGACAGAACTCAATTCTTCATTATGAGACATCTCATAATGAATCTTCATTCAAACACTCTTATTAATAAATTTAGATTTTTACATATAATTAAATTAAATTGTATAAGTATCAGATATGGTATTTGATATCCAACTAGCTGTAGCCTGTGACTTCGCCCGCGATTTCACAGAAATCCGTTCTGCGATCGGGATCAAAAGTAACAAATTCAGGTCACAATCTATCTGTGTTCTAAATTTCAGACAAATCCGTTCAGCTATTCGAGCGTGAAATAGTATCAAATATACATACATACATACTCACAAACTTACGCATTGAGTAGGATCTTCGGGTTGGTAATATGCTTAGATTGAAGTGACGTGAATTTTTAACATTCGTCTGCGTGTGTGACTTCCAAAGCTATAAAACGTTACTTATTTCGCCCACCGAACACATACACCGTGTAATGAGGTGCGATGTTATTACATTGTTAACAGAAGAGGGGCGAGTTGCACTGAAATTAACAGTACAAAAGACTCGCGTTCTCTCAACGGGGTGCCTATTATCACACCAATATCATATAACACTGCAACTGACATGTTAATTTCAACTTTACTTCATCATATTAAGGATCATTCTTGGTTTCGATAACTTTTATGTCACTTTTACAAATACGCTCAAAATCGTATCCAAGAAAGATTGTTATCGGGTCAATTTTACCCTACCAGTAATGGAGGGTTAAGTATTGTGAATTGTAGATAAAATCGCATTTGCACCGGCCATCGAGAGAAAAGATGGTCGAAGTTTTTTCATAATTATTGAATTTCGTGTTAATATTGAGTGAAATTAGTTAATTTTGGTGGCATTTTGTACAATTTTGTTCAGTAA
>NJDC01000614.1:48429-64264 GCA_002245475.1 Calephelis virginiensis | reverse complement strand
GCCTCAGGTTGGCAACGCACCATTACCACCTTTGGTGTCTCTAGGCGGCGTGAATTTCTTACCATCAGGAAATCCGTCTGCTTGTTTGCCTTCTAATATCATAAAAAAACCCTCATCTTGAAGCTTATTTATTCAACAGAACGTGTGCGAACTGGTATGTCTATCTCCCTATCTATTTTATCATTTTACAGATTTCAAGTCATTTAATCACTTTAGACTAAGTGTTGATATGTCTGTTTGATAACATAATCGACCGCCTCGTTGGTCGAGTGGCTAGCCGATCAACACCGATCAACCGCGAGGCTCGGGTTCGATTCCCGACGGGGGCAGGCATTTGTGTGATGAACATTTAGGTGTCTGCATTTCCGAGTCTGGGTGTTTATTAAATTTATTCTGGTATCTATTTAAGTATGTCTATGTATTAGTATCGTTGACTAATACCCATAACACAAGCATAAAATTACTTTGGTGTTAGATTCAATTCGTGTAACTTGTATAGGAATATTTATTTATTTGTTATTTAATAATATAATACATAACTTCAATTATTTCATACATAATTTAAAACGAGGAAAAAAGATAACGCTGAGTTTCTTGCCGTATCTTCTCAGTGTGTGACCGCGTTCCTATTCGGTGGAAGATTTTAGTATTATACGCGTTACAAGTGTGCCTTTTGTGTGGCCTAAGTGAAATTAGCGATTTTAACAATATTTTCCTATTCGGTAATTTCTAAACTACAAAACTTATAACTTTGAAAAAAATAGAGGACAACCTGTAAATCAGATACGACAAAACAAAATGTAAATGAAATTTAAATACTCGTTACTGCATTATAAGCCCAATTAACATTTTGACTTTTAACCCTCTCCTACGGGAATCCCTTTGGTAACCGGGATAAAAAGTATCCTATAATCTTCTTCAGAATATAAAGTACTTACCTGCGAAATTTAGTTACGATCGGTTCAGTAGATTCGGCGTGAATCGCGGTCGGGATACAGACGGACAAACATTCTAAGAATGCTCGACATGTGTTCTGTTTCCATTTTCAGTCGCTAATACTATTTTTTTGAATATCTTCAAGGTACAGAATTCACTTTTGTGTATGATATCTTTCAGGAAGTTAAAAGGAAAGTATAGATTTATTTGAATCTAACCAGGTGGCAGAGTTTTACCACTTTACCTATTCCGGCCACTATAAGGTAAGCAAGATGAGCTTAGTATATTTTTATTTTTTTTAACTTTAAAACTGCCTCGCGCACACTGCGCGCTAACAGTAATACAAAAGAAGGTCGTTAAAAGACATTTTAGTCTGTTTTAGTCCCTTATTCTTCGCCATAAAGGTCACTATGTTTGACTTCCATAGCCATAAACGTCAGAAATTAAAGCCATATATGTTTAAGATGGTGACATTTGTAAATTAATTATCGCCATAATATTTTTAATGTGGAATCGTAGGTTTATGGCGCGACATTTTCCCAGTGTATCATAATATTTTATTTACAGAAAGCTTTGTCAGTTCTTTTAGTGTCTTTTCAAATGTAATAAAAAGTTTATAGTGTTTATGGCTAGCGGGTTTTAAACCTGAGCTGATATATTGTCGATAAGCATTAATTTGGATTGTTTTTCATATTTAGGGGTAGGAACCCATGGCCTACTGGCTACTTCTCTGCATTTACTTCTCTTACTTTGCCTAATTTTTTAAACCCCTAATTATAGTAACGTTTGTTGTTACACAAGTTTTGATTAGACTTGATCTCTTTTTCCGCCAGTTAAAGTGAAACTGATTCTATATAATTAACGAAAAAAAAAGTTCTTCTAAAAGTTTCAACATAAAATGAGACTTTTTATCTTCGGCTAGTCGTGGGTGCGTTGTACGTCTGCCTAACTCTTCGGAGATACGAACATGAGGATATTAAACATCTGAAACATGATAAAAATGTGCTTTAATTTTTTTACTAGTAAGTACAATTTTCGGAGTTTATGAGACGAATCTAACAACTTATGAATTTTATCTGTTGTCTGAGTTAGATAATCTACTTCAACTACTGTTACCACTAGGTACTACTACTAATATTGCAGTGAAAATATAATGTAATGGCTTTTAGTACCCAGCCTTACATTGGCAAGGCACTATTTATTCCTGAAATTTATCCTCTGCTTCCAACTTCGGAGATATGGGCGTGGAGATACTATTTATCCCTGAAAAAATATGATAACAAGAAAGGTAAGTAACGTGGTAAAAAAATAACCTTTACCTTGCAGCAGTTGCAGCCTGATATTAAAATACTATTTTTAGGATTGCGTAGCCAAATGCCAAATGAAGTCGCCAATTGCGATTCGGACTCGACCCGTGGTAGCACAGTACAAATATAAAACAGTATAGAAGCGACCTGCAAAAGTTCGAAACGGCACACTCACAAAAACATGTGTCTCCACGAGATCCCCAAGCGGTTTTTGCGGTATTACAGTGCATCGAGTTGGTAAAAATAACAATTTATGGTAGCCAATGCCGCGTCAAGAAGAGTTGTCAAGTAGTTATATTTTGTTTCCTGGCCTTTTTAAAAATGCCATGAACGTATTTATCTTTTACCGATTAACCAACGCCATACCTACCTACTTATATTTTTTGTAGTTTTTGTAATTCGATTGATTGATCACTACCCAATAGTAAATGCTTAAAATAAGAAAATATAGCATGACCATTTTATTGCTTCAATACAGTGTAGGTGGGTATTTTATCAAACTAGGCTTAGTTTCTATACTGTTCCATATTTGTGCTTTGCTTTAAGGATTCCACAGTAGCAAGCATGCGTTAGGGGTTTTTCACTCTCTTATGATGTAAGAAGTGGTGTGAAACTTATATTTCACAAGCACCACTTGTATGGTTTACGTGAATATAGATTATTCTGATTTTGTGTTTGTCAATCTATAGAGCGTCATAACTTTTGGACGGATGGACAGATTTTGGTGCATTTTATTATTGAAATTTCTATTTGGTATTGTTAAACACCTAAGTTTACCTATAAAAACCTCAAATGTATAGGTTTGACGATTCCTATTTATTTCAGTTTCATGCGTAGGATAGTGTGTACTGTCCCTCTATTTTAAAAACAGTACAGAACCCTTTATTGGCGAGTTTAATCCGTACGAGTTTAATTTTGGCTATAAAAGTTAAAATTAAAGACGCTTTAAGTGGGTAAGTACCACAAAAACGTGATAATTCTTCTCTCCCACTTTTCCGCAGTTAGCACAGCAGTAATTGATATAACTATCTAAAATAGGTACGTTCCTTGTTTTATAGGCTATAAAATATTTATTCGTTTCGATATAATCCCCATAATAATGTTAATTGCGGCCTACCGCACCTTCGTTTATATTTTACGAGTATTTAGCTATTTGGTTGAAGATGACAATGAATTATTTTGTTAGTTGAGAACAGCAGGGCTAGTCTGCACACCATAAATATGTATTTTTTAGATAGTAAATAAATATAATGAAACAGCTGAAACAACAGTAATTGTTAATAATCTGGTATAACTATAGTCAACATAAATGTTTAATTTGTTAGAGTTTGTAATTGAAATTAGAGTAAACCTACGGGTGGTAATAATGTATGTCATCTTTTTCTAATGAAACAAAAAAAAAGAGACGGAACATTTTTGAGATGTTAGATTAGTCCGGACATGACGTCATTTCTTGATTTTTATTTAACGTTTTGCGAGGAATAGATTAAAAGTCTTTAGAAATATCTTGAACTAATCTGATAGCACTTAACGTGTTTTGTCTCTTTATATTAATATAGTTAAAAGAAGATAGCAATAACTTAATGTTAGTTTAGTGACTTCCCATGCAGCAAAATCACAACTATTGTCTTTTTTTCATATACCTAGTAAGGAGAGATTTTAGTTTAAGAAAATCACCCATGTATGTTGTCTTTTATATAATACTTAATATAGCTTAAGACAGCGACATAACAAATAATTTTAATTGGCTCGTTTTTATTAGAATTAAAAAATATATATATGTTGAGAAATTTTATAAAATGACTCATGTAATGAAAACGGGCAAATCCAAATTACTACTTTAGCAATTGTTATTGGTATCTAATAAAGAAAAAGAGTTCAATACTTGTTTATAATGTAATTTAATACCGGTTATTACATATTTGGATTTTGCATGGAACCTCCACTCATTTAGATCTCCATTCTTTTTGCCGCGAAGCTCACAGCCTAGCATATTTTTTTTATTTTGAACTTGGCTCTCTCTTTTTACATTTTGGTGGTATAAGACTTTACCTCAATATTTAAATCAACCGGCTTCGTTAATTAAGACATAACCAAGGCATCAAGGCGATTACAACTGAAATTCTATCAATACCGATGATATGATGTAAAGAAACTTTCTTTTTTTTTGAAGGACTTCTAAAAGGAGGTTGTTTTCAATTCGACTGTATGTTTGTTACGCGATTACTCGGCCAGTAACTAGCATATTTTGATGGTCGTTTCGCCCTCGATAATGTCGTCAAGATACATGACAATTTATGCATTATTAGTCACAAACAACTAGTTGGATCTTGATAAAATTGATATAGAACCACCTCAGAGTTATTCTTAAAGACATACTGTGTGGTCGGCGTCAGATTTAACTTCTTGAGGTCCCGGGTCGGGCAACAAAAAAATTAGAAAATATACATTTTCTAATAAAAATAATGTTGCCCGCGATTGGATATTTGCCCGGTTGGCGATACCAACTATCACATTGTGGGACTTAGTGTCTTCGGCTAATCGTGGGTTCCCTGGTTGTGCCTCTGCCTACCCCTTAGGGGATATGGGCGTGAAATTGAAACGTTAAACTGAAATTGAAGTCGATATTTTTGCAGTTTTGCGCTTAAAGTAATATAATTGTCATACAATGTTCAAAGATAAATCCTCAAACAAAAGATGAGAGGTTAATAGACATCTTGAGATGACAAACGAACAATTAAAGAGTCGAAGCGTCGTAATCATCGGGCAGTGGGCACGCGCCGCTCAGCTGCACCCACTTCCTCTGATCTTTGACTTGGGCAATTGCATACATCTGCCTCCATGACGAGATGTCACCTTCCATTCAACATGAACCTCCTACAACCATTGTTTTAACAACAATGTAGCTCTTTTTAGAATGGACGTATCATTAAAATACAAAATTATATTTGAATTCATTTGAGCCATATCACTTTGGGAATAGGGTGTAGATTTGAATTTCTAATGGGTGGGAAATATGGTAAGATGTTAGTCAATCCCTCGGTGTGAGATTATGAATTGAACTGGTTTGCGATCAACTAGGTGTTTCCGCCATATCAGCTGTGTTCTATAAACAATAGATGTTCTAAGAATCCATTTCATCCAAGTCATTTTTATGCTAGTATAAATGTTTTTCCTTCTTACACATATGAATGGGGCGAAATTTTCGTGGAATTTTTGTGTGTCGAAATAGAGAGGACGCTGGAAAAAATTATAAGTGACCTTTTATTCCAATATCTAAATGGATTTCCTTAGAAAAGCTAAATAAATAATACACTAAGGCAGTTGCGGGCTACCTCTATTAATTTATTATTCTAATTTGTCCTTCTTCTTTTATAAATATGGCTTTCAATCGTTTTCACGACTACTTTGCCAATGTCAAGTTAGTTAATTCAGTCAGTCACAAGTTACTATGTACAAAGTCATGTCAGGTCAAGCTCTTGAGTAAAGCGGTGGGTTCGTTACTCAAGCTCATCTAGGAGATTTGACGGCAGCGTGGAAATAGACGATATATTAATTTCTTAATGATTATTTCATTTGTGCACTTTCACTGAACAAAATTGATCTAATTCCCACCTAAATTAACCAATTTCACTCAATATAAACACGAAATTCAATAATAAAGAAAAAAAATTACGACCACCTACATTCACGATGGCGTCAACACTCCTCATCGCTTCTTCTAATTTGTTATCACATTATTATTGTTTTATACTTTTGAATACAACTACAGAAAGGATTGTTCGTAACAGGGTGAAAGCACAAGTCTAGATTCTAATTTATGATTAAGTTGTTATTTTCTTTTTTTTTCAATTTGAGACAAATGATAAAAGACAAAAAAGTATTTTTCTGATACGTCTTTTGTATTTCATAAGTACCTAACTGTAGTATCTAATAATAATAGTTATACATCTTTATAGGATGTCATAACAGAGTTATAGGTTACTCATAGACTAGGATTTGGCAAAAACGAGAGAACTATAAATTTCTTTATGGATAACTAGCTGCTACCTGCGGCTTCGCCCGCGTTTTCATAGAAACCCGGTGTGCGATCGGGATTTAAAATAGCCTATATGTTAATCCAGGTCACAATCTATCTGTCTTCCAAATTTCAGACAAATCCGTTCAGCCATTCGAGCGTGAAAGAGTAACAAACATCCATACATCCATACTTACAAACTTTCGCATTTATAATATGAATAGGATAATAATAATAATAATAATTATAAATCATCTTTATTTCACATAAACCTACAAGAGGCACTTGTGACGGGTCTACATAATAATAAATCTACCACCGGATCGGAACGCGGCCGCACACTGAGAAGATCCGGCAAGAAACTCAGCGGGCTTGTCTTTTTTTTCTTAGTTTACAATATATTTACAATAATTTATGTAATGATACATTATATATTATAAGAGATTGGCATGAGGAGCAATTAATCCCAAGCAGTCTTATCTGCTAAATATTCAGCAATGTTATAATAACCCTTTTGATTTAATTTACATTTAACACATTTCTTAAATTTATTAATTGGAAGTTCTTTCATATAATTGGGAAGTTTATTGTAGAACTGTATACATAGGCCCATGAAAGAATGGCTTATGAAAGAATGGATATTTTACTATAACAAAACTAAATTGTAAAAAATATCACCAAATTAACTGATTTTATTTCATTCAATATGTACACAAAAATTATTATTGAAAAAGTAATTAGCTTATATCTAATATATATAAATCTCGTGTCACAATGTTTGTCCTCGATGGACTCCTAAACCACTTAACCGATTATAATAAAATTCGCACACCATGTGCAAGTTCGATCCAACTTGAGAGATAGGATAGCTTACATCTCAATTGATCGCGGGCGAAGCCGCGGGTAACAGCTAGTAAGCTTATATAATTTAAAAATCTTATATATTTTTCTTGATACCACTATAGAACCTCTTTTTTATGACAACCTTAACAAAACGTGTAGTTCGCTTACTAGTCTGTGGTTAACAACCAGAATATAAATCCATGCGTTATGTAATCAAAAATTGGCAGATAATGTTGACATCCAAAATGTTATTTAACCTAACCTAAATATGACTCAAAAACAAATTAAACGTAATAACAACAAACCCCCTGATAAGGTGAGGTATGAAATGGTTAACGAATCATCACACAAACCAACCTTATATAGTTCTGAAGATGTGGACCAAATGGCCATTGAAAGTTCCCGAGCAAGGTTGATGTTACAACTGTTAACTAAACCAGAGAATTCATGTCGAGGATTTAGTTCTTTCTTTCATACGCCAAGAAGAAACTCCTATCTTGCAAATGTGGCCACTTCTCATAAATCCATGATGCCTGTACCAAAAAGAAAAATACAAACACTACCCACCCTACTACATAACCAAAGAAGAAATTCCATTGAAACCTTTTCAAAGGAATCAGTGTCAACCATGACTGAAGTAGATGTTCCATGCAAAGAGAGAATATGCATGCATACTTGCCAATGTATTAGTTGTAAAAACAGTAGCTGTGAAAAAAGGAAAATGCAAAATACAAAACGAATCTCAACACATAATATAATGCGGTTTTCTCATAACGGGACAATGACTACGAATTCGAAAGATGTTTCTTGTGGTATGTTTGCTCCAACTTCTAAGAGACCATTAACATCAGATGCAAACGTTTCAACGCTCGATCTAGCTGTGAAGAATAGATTTAAAGAGCCAACACCGTTGCTATATACAAATGAATATACACCAAATTTCAAGGAACTGCAAAACGATGGGAATTTTGGACAAACCCCCGATTCAAACGAGAAACTGCAAGTAATGGTAGCTGTACCAGATAACACTGTAAATGATAAAGAATTAACAGACTACGAAGCTTTATTAGAATCTTTCCAAAATAAAGATGAAATTTCATTTCATTCTGATAAAGCGTGTCAACACCATCAAAACAGAAAAGTGACATATGTCGATGAAATACGCTCGGAAAAAGAACCTGCTTATCCCAAATATTCAATGACTACAAAATCTAAAATGCCCCAAGTAACTCTAAATAAACAGCACTATCGTGTATCTAATGAAAGTAAGTGTTTAGTGGATAGGTATTGTCCTATTCCATTTGCTCATAATGTACATTCTAAATACCATCACGAGTGCACAAGAAAAAGCATCAAACCATGTTACTGGGAAATGGAAGATGAGATCAACCATTCAGATCTGTTTCATGTACCCAGAAAACTGTGCTATTCTAACCGAGCATTAAAATATTGTGACAAAATTCCTCCCACAATAAGGTTGCCAAAGAAAGTGTTAACTTCAGAGAAAAATATTGAAACTTTCATTGAATCTCGTCGATCTAAAATACCAATACACATCTGTTCTTCCAATAAAATTCAATAAAATATTTTTGGTTTGAGAAATGTTTGCGAAGATTGGTTCATAATGTGATAGTTTATGTAGAATGTAATGTAAATCAGGAGTATTTAAATAGTTCCGAAAATAGAGATTTTTTTATGTAATGACAATTTAATGTGTTTGATATTTTAAGAGTTGTCTTCCTATTCACTTTTCTGTGTCATTATTTCAATCTTTATATATTTACTATTAGACTCGGATCTTCTCCAATAGAAGACGGTCTTTAGTCACCTTTATTCAAACAATGACTGTGCTTGAACCAGTTCCTCGATACATCTAGTCTATGGATTGCTTTATATAGTTCATACGGGGAGTTAAGACTTAAGCACTTTTTGGACTTGTCTTTACTGAAAGTCGAGTTATATAACCAGTTCATTGCTACTTCAGCTTAGAAATCCTTATTCTTCAATTAAAGAAAATAGTAATAGATTAGAAGTAAGATATAGTAGAGAGGAAGATTAAATACTGAATCATGGTTGATATTCCCATTGCATAGATTGTCGAGCGAGTGGCCAGGAGCGAGGGGATAGAGGTCAACAGCTGCGGAGAAAGCATTCTTGATTGGATAATCTGGGAGTAATTGGCTCGCGGACGCCAATAGGGCTTAACAACATTTTAAAATTATATGTTATAGAAATTGTCGTGTTTCTGTTACAAAAATTTGAGGACTTTGCGTTTTATTTTTTTAAACTAAAACTTCGTCAAGCAATAAGCAATATTTGTAAGGGTTTATTTAAACATAAATTTCGTTTTTCAACATTTTTAAAACATATTTAGAAGAAATTTTTGTTAGAAAACTTAATAACTTTTAAATACTAATAAGCGCAAGTATGCGGTAGATAGTACATGTAGAGTAGGTACATAGGGATAGACGATTTGTTGAGGACCTCTATTTTTCATAGAATAGGAACAGGTTGAGAAAGACGGTATTGATAATACTAGTATATTCGGATTCGAATTATTTTGAAACACAAATATTTAAATTCAGTTTTCAAATTTGTGTGTAGCCACTGTTACTTGATGATAATTTAGCTTCATACAGTTAAAATATTTCTAAAATAGATCCAGGATTTTTTGACTTTTTTTCTATTATAAACAAACAAATAAAAATCAAAAACTTTCCGAATTTATAAGTTTAAACGGAGGGTAAGGTAGCCCAAAGCTTTTACTTTAGACGTAACACTTTCACTTCTGTGCATATAGGTCATCTCTTACACATCTTGCCACATAAAAATATGTCAATAATGTAGATATTTTAAACAGTACCTATGAAATCGTTTTTGGTAGTGTACCTAATAATATAAATTCCTTAAAACAAGATTTTCCTGTTATCGACTGTCATAATTATTATTGTAGATGAAGGTGTTTTTGTAAAGGTTGCTTACCCCTGCCACGAAGGGTCGGCACGCGTCGCCCGCGCATTGCAATCTGCAAGTCTGTTAAGTTGGTTATTTATCTGTTTGTCTTTGTTTTGCATATCCGACTCGACCCGGGATCGAACGTGCACTGCCCTGACGATCATTTAATATGAACCACTTGTATGATTGCTTATAGCCTTAATGCGGGTTTCATATTTGCGATTATTGAATGAGTTCGTATTATTCACATGATGCTTAAAGTACCTACCTACCATATTGTATTAAAATATTAGTTTCTACTCTCCTGAAGAAGCAACATGGCCAATAGACACCGAAGATGTAGTAGGTGCATCGTTGTGCTGTGACCTAAGTATTTTACCAAATTGTACAAGTCTTCTGGCTATCTTACCCTCCAGATCTAATCATGACATTCATTATGGCGGCAGAAATTAGTAACTCGGTAGATCTCTACTCAGAAAAGTTGATGCACGTCACTCTAACACCAGTGGTCGTATTGATCATGACCCATTTAACCTTAGTTTTTTTTGTTGTTTTTTAATTTTATCCCAGTCAGGGAAAGGCAAAGGATCTGTGTCCATACAGCCACGTCTTCCGTATTAATAAATGTTTTTCTTGTTATATATTTTCAATTTATGTCTTCCATATTAATTCTTTATTTCAGTCATTAGTCACTATTTACACAGTCTTGTCTGGGTCTTGAGTAAAGCGGTGGTTTCGTTACACAAGCTCGTTTATGAGATTTGGCGGCAGCGAGGAAATTCACGATACACTAATTTCTTCATGATTATTTCATTAGTGCACTTTCACTGAACAAAATCAAACTAATTCCCACCTAAATTAACCAATTTTACTCATATTTTACACTAAATTCAATAATTGTGAAGAAATTACGACCATCTTCATTCACGATGGCGCCAAAACTCCTGCATTTAACCTTAGATGGTGCTAAGGCTATTCAGTATGTATCTTTTTAGTGATGATCACTTGGTAAAGTGTACAAATAGCTGCCAAATGACGTGTTTGGTATTTGCTATCTCCATTATATTTATGGTCATCACAGGAGATAGCAAATATAAACACCTCATTTGACAGCTATTTGATGTACACTTTACCCAGTGATCATCACTAGAAACATACGGAATCAGCCCCCAGGGTGCTGATTATGTATCTCAGCTGCCGACTCAAAATAGAAAAGTGTATATCAAATGACGTCATTTGTGTATGCTATCTCTATTGTATTTCTGTTGGTCACTGGAGATAGCAAATATAAAACACGTCATTTGATAGCTATTTGACGTACACTTTTCCATTATATTTGGCAACTGAGATACATAATCAGCCCTCAGGTCTATTCTATACATCCACCTAGAGAAATCCAGAACAACATGGGAAGAAACATGTTCATATTATATCATAACATTAAATTCTTTTATTGAATTAAATTTGTATATAATGAAAGGACTGTACTTTTCCAAAATTTCTAAATGATTTATTTTATGATATTGGAATGAGAACAAACAGACGGATTTGATGATGATAAAAAATTAACGTTACATAGAGATACCAAAAGTAGAAATGGTGCGTTGCCAACCTGCGGCCGGGATGTTAGGCCCTTAGCAAAAGTAACTTTTTCGGCTACTTTATCCTCCGCACCGGAGTCCGGAACACGTCAGCTGCAAGCGCTGTAGTTATGGTCGCAGAAATTATAGGTAAGGATGTGGTACCCATCTCGGCGATTCGCCGCAAAACTCTACCACTTAAGTGGATGTCACTGTAACGGTAAGTTTAGTTTCGGTTTCCATATCTCCCGACGGAAAACGAAGACTCGATGATTGAGCTCTTGCATGCATGCATGCATCATAGTTTAAAAGTTACAGTGTTGTGTTTCGGAATCTTTGTGGTTCGTACTTCATCTAAAACACATAAAAAAAATGTGTTGTTGTAAAGTAAATACACATACACTAGCACAAACTTTTGTCTGTGGCTTGTCTGTCAAGTTTTGTTGTGTCTGTCTGTAGAATCATAGCTCCTAAACAATTGTTATTCGTTTTTACAAATAACTTCGCAAAATGAGGGGTTAGTTTAAGGTTTCCAATGAAACGTAGGAACGTATTATCTTGGGTTTTTTGAAAATTTTTAATTTTAAGGTTATTATCATTTATTTACATTTGAAGTTTTACAAAAACGATGCACATGTGAAACACGGATTCTAGATATTAGTAGCATCCAAACTATAGTTTTTGAATGTTCGTTAATTCTAAATAAAATCCTACTTATGTTGATACTTATACTTACTACTTATACTTACTACCTATACTTATTATAAACGCGAAAGTTTGTAAGTATGTATGTATGTATGGACCGCCTCGTCGGTCGAGTGGCTAGCGTACACGCCTAACTACAGCGACCAACCGCGAGGCTCGGGTTCGATTCCCGACATGAACATTTAGATGTCTGCATTTCCGGGTCTGGGTGTTTATTAAATTTATTTATTTGAGTATGTATTTAAGTGCTTCTATGTATTAGAATCGTTGACTAACACCCATAACACAAGCATAATATAATTTGCTTACTTTGGGGTTAGATTCAGTTGGTGTGGTTAGATTCAGTTTGTGTAACTTGTCCAGGGACATTTATTTATTTATTACTTATTTATGGATGTTTGTTACTCTTTCACGCTTGAATGCCGGAACGGATTTGTCTGGAATTTTTAACACAGATAGATTGTGACCTGGATTAACATATAGGCTACTTTTGATCCCGATCGCATAACGGGTTCCTGTAAAAACGCGGGCAAAGCCGCAGGCAACAGCTAGTATATAATATAATGACGCTTAAATAGTTGACAAATTATCATGACTAAGTCCTTTATTCTCCATTTATGTTGACTAACAAGTGGGTAAAGCACTCATATGCCATTGTCTGAGTCCAACAATAAAATTTTATTCCTAAAAATATTATTGTTGTAATTTCTAACTCCATTCTCCGTAATAAAACAATAAAATTACCATACTTAGTAGTTTTCCTCGTAAACTAATTAATGAAGTTGGAAGAATTATATCAAACTTAATTAAGTATGAAGTGTTAATCATACAAATGCTTTCATAAAAGAATCACTCATAGAAACAGGGGTGGAATGTGGATTATCTTTTACCCCATCGGGTATCTTTTGACCGTTTTTTTTATTTTACGACGTGCCCAATGGCGGACGATAACTTTTATTGCTTTTATAATCGATTGGTTTAATATCTAAATTTTAATGGGTTTTTTATTGTTTACAAATTAAAAATGTTTTTATATGTCTGATAAACAAGCGCACCTGATTTTAAGTGATGTCACCAATAGAATTGGAGACGATCTATAAAGTCACAGAGAAACGTTTTTTAAACATTAAAAAAAATAATAAAAAACAATGAATGCGGGATGCTTCTGACGTGTTCTGATTTTCTCACAGTGTTGGTGTTAGTAATTGGTGCAGTTAAATATCTAATTACTAACAATACGACAGTATAAATACATACATATCTTTACGCCAAGTACTTTACGGTGTAGGCAGAGAGTATCGAGTGCCAGACCTCACGATCCTGACAAACCTGTCTTGCTTCCTTCACATTCATAACCCTTTTCATACAAACACGCCGGATTCAGAGACTCTTGACACCACCCTCGGATAATATCCGATTGATCTGATCGTGAAATGTCAGCCTTGGTCTCCCCGGGTACCTACATCCATCCACATTCGCATTGTATATCTTCTTTGTCAATCTTTCATCTGTCATTCTTTCCACATGACCGAACCAGCGGAGCATGCCCTTTCGCATTTTAACACCAACACTTTCTTTCAATCCCACACTTTTCATTCAGTATAAATAATGTATAAATAAATTATTATATCTCTAAACTACTACCACAGTCGTCTAGAAATTAATTAGTTAATTTATTTAGAAAAGTAGTGCCTTAGTAAATTATTTACACGCATTGGAATTGCAAAAACCGGACTGCAATTTCGAAATCGATTAGAGAATAAAGTTATTTTCAAGTTTTTTTATAACTAAATAGCGGCCCGCCGCGGCTTCGCAAGGTTATGAATTGTACACATAAACCTTCCTCTACACTCATTTTATCTATTAAAAAACCGCATCAAAATCCGTTGTGTAGTTTTAAAGATTTAAACATACAAAGGGACGTAGGGACAGAGGAAGTGACTTTGTTTTATACTATGTAGTAATACCAAAGGCAATATGTTATTATCTAATCTCTGATAATAGTTTAGTATGAAGATGTTTCGTTTACCTGACAGCTAACGGAAAGTGATGAAGGTATTGAAGGTGGAGTTATACCTACGAGCTAGAAAGTGCATATCCACTCTTTCTGTCGCGTACCTTAGCTATTATGTTAAGGAAATATGCATTAAGTTACCCGATTTATCAAAAAAGGCTTAATTTATTTAAAACTAGTCATTTCAGGGTCTCGATTAAAGCGGTAGCCTCCTCATTGAATCAAGAGGCATTCAGTAAGGTTTGGTGGAAACGAGGAAATATACTAATTTCTTCATGATTATTTCATTTATGCACTTTAACTGTACAATTATTATTATACAAAATCCCACTAAATCTGACTAATGTCACTTAATATAAACACAAAATTCAATAATTACGAAAACACTACAATTATTTTTTTCTTTCTGGTGGAAAAACCTGGAAATATCGTATGATTTTTAAATGTTTAGAATTTCACTCTTTAGCCGCTTGAACCATAGACCTAGTATATAATGTATAGTTTGGAAAAAAAAGAAGAAGCAAACTTTTTGTTCGCGTGCAAAGGATTTCAACTAAATACGCTGTAGATTCAATTTATCGATTCTCGAATAAGAATCACGAGAGACAGAGTAATCTAATCTTGCAGTTTCTCGTCAGACTCTTCAAAGTAGGTTGCACTTAGAAAGCCGGATCAAAAAGGCACGATACGTACGTACGTACACACATATAAAGTTACCCTAAATTGCATCGGGGTAAAATTAGTCATTAAAAGATGAATGATAATATAAAAGTCGTGTAATTGTTTGAGATACCAACACCATCTTATCTGAGCCCTGGGTGAAACACTGCAAAAAAACGTCCAGTGTCGAACTTGTCTGATTTGATTGAACGGTATTGGCAAATGTTGTAAATGTACGCAAGATTATGTACAGAATAAATCGAGTGAACACCGTGAGTAAACCTACTTCTTAGAGTACCAGAATGAGAAAGTTACATCGTTATGTTGTTAGTATTTACGTCTGGAAAAGGACCAAAACATAAGTAAAAAAATGGTTCAAGGCCATTCAGGTCACCAGACCAGTCCAGTCCAGACCAGTCAGGTCTAGTACGAAAATCAAACAAGTGTATACTAAAACACAACAAAAGGTAGGTAACATAAAAAAATGCTATCAATACCTTTAGCTTGAATAAAAATTGGTTTATTTTTTTATATTGCCAAATTACGTTTAGGGAGTATTATGATATTTTTAAACACAAATCCAACCCCAAAGTAAGCAAATTAAATGCTTGTGTTGTGTAGGTGTTAGTAACTGATGCCAATAATTAGAAATAATTAAGTACCTAGATACCAGAATAAACTTAACTAACACCCAGACTCGGAGAAGAAGACATCTAAATGTTCCATAATTTTCCCACGTTCGTCTGGTGCAAAGTCGCTTCCTCTGTCCCTATGTCCGTTTGTATGCTTAAATCTTTAAAACTACGCAACGGATTTT
>NJDC01000614.1:31386-43715 GCA_002245475.1 Calephelis virginiensis | reverse complement strand
TATATTGTCCGACCCGGGATTCAAACCCGGGACCTCATGCAGTCAAGTCCAACTACTGAACCGCTAGACCACAGAGTAAAAAGTGTCGTGACAACATTTTCGTAAGAATTTTTTACGTCTAGCCCCCATTCACAACGCGCAATAAGGAACTTCGTCTTCCAAATCTTCGTTCCAATAATATTCACTTAATAATTAGACATAGATAATTCGCAAATTGATGATTGCATTAAATGTTAAACTAATATTTGCACATGCAATTTCCAAATAAATGCTACAAAATGACCAATGTAACTACAATTGCAATTCATTAAAATAAAGTCAATAAATGTGATAAAAATGTCAAAATAATACAATTACCCAAAAATGTAAAACAAGAAGAAATGTAAAATAATTATAATAAGATATATTTAGTAGAAAAATATTTTGTTAAAAATCGTATTCTTAATCTACACTGTTTTATACTATGAGTATAAAAAAACGAATGCTGTCCCTAGACTCAGTTAAGATTTATTAGTAACATTACACGACTGTCAGATCCACTGAATATCAAATTATTATCGGCAAGCATTTCTAAAAAGTGCCTAAACATTTTGATTCTTTTTCCTCCATTTTTGTCCCAGACTTGATCACGTCTGTCGCACAATTGGTTTTGCTGTAACAATCAAGATGCCGCAACTCTTTGATCATACCGCCTCCTAAATATCACCAATTAATTCCAGACTTTAAATTGAAGGGATAGAGTTTGATTTTGTACTTGATTTTTTAAAGTGAAGGCATTTAATATCTTTATTAATGTGGCCAAGCCTTCATGATCGATGATAACTAATTATTAGAAACATTTGGTTGACCAGCTATCTGGTTGATTTTAACTAAGTTTCACCTTTATTTGTTTAACCATAAGGTCGAGACGTAAATATATCAGATTAGCGAAAGATAATCGTCAGTTATTGTATTTGGTTATCGTTGAAATGCTTACCTGTTGGAGTAGGGAAGGATTAGAGAGGACATTATACTTTTTTTGTTAAAATGTTGTTTATTCCAAATTTAGTTCTTTTGTTTGTTTGTGTTTGTTTATCCTTTGTTTAAGATTTAAGGAGATTTCGTTTAGTTAATCCTAAGCTTTCCTAAAAACAAATTAGATCTTTTGTAAAATGGTAGTATTTATTTATTAATTCCTTGTTTCTCAGAGTTAAGAAAATTTACTTATGTTAAAACTGTTCCTAGTAAATCTTTAGGTTATTTTTTCATTAGAAAGATATGTTTTTAGTGGAAATCTACTTAAGACTTATTTACCAACTTTTTAAAAGTGACTTTCACTGTTCCTTTCCAAATACACAGCTTATAAAAATGTCTATACTTCGATTATTGTCTATTAAATAAAATGTTGTTTTTTTGGATATTATTGTAACATAAGTGAACAGTCAGATTTTCTAATAGTATGAGATTCTGTTACTCTATTTCAATAGTATTAAACTAAAGCTATGATTTAAGGCAGCCTTTCCCAAAGTGGGCGATAACGCCCCCTTGTGGGCACTGGAAGCCTAGAGGGGGGCGGTATAAATCTTGAAAAAAATGTTTTTTTTAAACTAGGCGCAACAAATATGTTATTGAGGTTATTGACAAGAAAAAAACGAAGGGGGGGGGGCACACAAAACAACTGATTTTCAAAGTGGGCGTTACATGAAATAAGTTTGGGAACCTCTGATTTAAGGTTTCTTAAATAGGCATTTTTATTTGTAGGTATTAGCGATCAAACCAAAGTTTTAGTGATTCAAAAATTAAACCATTACCACCAACACCACTTGTTATATTTTTCTTCCACAACAAATGAGTGTCACTTATTAGCTTAAATATTTGTACGATAAAATTTTAAAAGTGACTTGTTGCTATAATAAATGAAACATGTAATATAATATTTTTTTCTTTCTTTTAAATTTATAGAAATTTAACCCAAGAAAGAATGTAAAAGATCAGAGAAAACTAAAAAACTAAAAGGTCAGGGATGTCAGGCCTATTAGTCAAGTCGTTTCTTCGTTTGTGATTTTTCATCTTGGAAATATTATATTTTTTCTATAATGGTAGGTAAGATGGGTTTTAAAGTTAAAGTTACCAATGTTTCATAATCGGAACGAAGTTCCTTATTGCGCGTTGTGAATGGGGGCTAGACGGAAAAAATTCTTACGAAAATGTTGTAACGACACTTTTTGCTCTGTGGTCTAGCGGTTCAGTAGTTGGACTTGACTGCATGAGGTCCCGGGTCAGACATTTTTTTTTTATTTTTTTTTATTTTCTATTTTTTTTTATATTTTTATTTTCTTTTTTTTATTTCATGTTTCTCTGTCTGTCTCTCTCTCTCTATAAGAGAGATAGAGATAGAGATTAATAGAGATTGATAGAGATTGAGAGAGAGAGAGGGGGGGGGGAGAGAACATCGTTCCATCCGGGTGTCCCTTGACACCTCTCAACTTTTTTTTTTATTAAAATAGTAATTGCAACACAAATAAAGTTGCAGGCCTAGTTTTCACCAAGTGAGTTTCACTTAGAGATAAAAGCTACAAAGGTTTCTTGAAGTTTGAAGACCCTTATAAAATTTCGTCGCTAATCATATTTTTTTCTTTTATTTAAAGACAAGTTGAAAAAAAAGAAACAATTTTGTTTTTGTTCTAATTTTTATTTTTGAAGCTGATCCTAAGATTTCGTTAGTCTTTAGTAAGTAGAAGCTTATGGTATAAAGATATTATCTATCGTCAATTTTAAGAGATCTCTCTTTATCGGAAGTTAAACCAAAAAACAAGACACTAATGAACTGTAACTTTCAAACAATGGAAGTAATGATCTACAAAAGTGAAAATTAGCAGTTTCTGTACCTAGATGTTTTTGTTGGCTATGGATTTTCTATGGATAGCAAGAAAAACAGATTCCTTATTGCTTTATCAGATGACATCAAAGGCGCGTTGCCAACCTTTGCCAAACAATATTGGATAGTGTAATTTATCGCGTGAGTAAAGTAACGACTACCCTAGCCTTCAAACCTGAAACACGACGATGTCGAAAGCAGACGTTCAGCGGTAGGAAAAGCTAGCGTTTTTTTTAATGCCTTTAAAAGGCAAACGAGCAGACGCACTTCCTGATGGTAAGAAATTCACGCCGCCAAGAGACACCAAAGGTGATAGTGCGTTGCCAACCTGAGGTCGGGCCGTAAGGCTTCGCGCAAAAGTAAGTTTACCGGCTACCTTACCCTCCGAACCGGAACATGAACGGCAACCACTGACGTTATGGCGACAGGAACAGGACGGTTGACGGATTGCCGTCAATGGGTCAGTTGTCGCAAAACTATACCTAATCGGGGTCACTGTGATATTTATAAAAACCGACGCCCGTCTCATAGACGTTTCGACGAACTACTTGAAAAGCAGCTTAATAAATGTGATGCATTTCGTCAAAATGTGTATAGCTCGCCAATACAACTTAACCTATTGTAATGAATTTCAGTAAATATTTATTTACATTTAATTATTTTATTTAGTGCTTTATTGCACACAAAAAGCAAAAACATATAAAATACAGGAGCAGTAAAAATACACAAAAGGCGAGCTTATCTCTATCTACAGAAATTTCTTCCAGCCAACCCAAAAAAAACGAAGCTGTAAAAAAAATAGAAGCTATAAAATATATCATACAATATGTTAAATACTAGCTGTTGTCCGCGGCGTTACCCTCGTTCTTTATGATCCCACAGGAATATTTGTAGGGATAAAAACTATTTTATATGTTAGTCCAGGTTACGTTCCATGTGTTCCATTAAAATCAGTTTAATAGTTTTTGCGTGAATGAGTAACAAACAATCAAACATACAATCTTTCGCATTATAATATTAATAGGATATTATACCTTGCTAAATAATATATGTCAGTTTTTAATTCAATGTCTCACCCGGTTCCCGAGTTTGTTTTATATGACTGGCTGAGCAACGAATTGTTTTTAATAATTACAAGATTTGTATTAAACTAGCACGTTCCTGGGCTAAATTCAATAATGGGTAAAACTGTTAAATATAGTCCGCTTTAACACTATTTAAGAAGCTTACTTAAACTTATTTAGTAGCCAGGATTCTATACACAGAGAAACAGACAAAGAAAACCCTAGACTAGGAAAACTGTTTTTATCATAAGTCCATGTAATTTATCATGTCATTTAAGGCCCTAAAAGGCAAGGTAATGATTTAAAACGAAATGTAGTAAGCCAGAATATAAACTTGACGAATATTCTTTACAAAATCTTTTTCATGCTTTTTTGTTCAATTTATTATTTCCTTAACCAAATTTCTTGTTCATGATTAACTTATCTACATAGAACGTTTAAATAGTTTTCTGTTATTCGGACATTTACAGTTCTGTGCGAACCCTCTTCACGGGAGGGGAATGGTAGGTGGCTCTTGCCTTATGTCAGTACGCTTATGTTTAAAGTTATAGACTTTCCTATTTAAAAAGTATGAGTAGAACTCCCAGGTGTCAAATCCTATAAGTTTTTTTCAAAAAAAGGAATTTAAAAATGAAATTTAGTTTTTTAAGAGCAATAAAACCATAACGCGAGGAAATCATCTCTAGCGCATCTTTGTATTTTTTTTGGAAATAAATAATGATCTCTAAACAAGTAACACAAATTGAATCTAATCCCAAAGTAAGCAAATTATATGCTTGAGTTATATGATTCTAATACATAGAAAAACTTAAATAGATACCAAAATAAATTTCATAAGCACCCAGACCCGGAAATTCAGACTTGCAAATGTTAACCCGAATATCCCATAACTAAAACGGGAACAAAGTAACAGGTACGAAGTAATAGATTCCAATCAGATCGAACAAAGTAAGATGTCTTTTAAGAATTATCAGCGAAAAATTCAATGAAGTGTGGTCGGTGCGTTTGTAGCGGGTTTGATTCCTTGTTTTGGCCGGGTGCTTAAGCCTCCCCGACTAAAACAGTTTCCGTGTTCAATTTGTGAGCGTCTCACGCTTGACTTAAAGTGATAAAATCATTATACTTAGTTCTTCCTGTGGATTTGCTTGACAGAGTGTAG
This sequence comes from Calephelis virginiensis, assembly GCA_002245475.1. Taxonomy (NCBI): domain Eukaryota; kingdom Metazoa; phylum Arthropoda; class Insecta; order Lepidoptera; family Riodinidae; genus Calephelis; species Calephelis virginiensis. Next base: position 38,635 of record NJDC01000614.1, on the reverse strand, counting down.
GTTTTAATATCCTTGCTATGTGTAGTGAAGTGAGATTCATGGGTAATCAGCTTATGGTTCAAGCTCGATTGAGTTAGTTCAAGGTCAGTGCCTTCATCATCGCTTATATCTTCAGCCTGCTTACTTACTAGTCTACCATCAGTGCTTACTATTGTATTGTTGCTTATAAGGTAATAGCCAATGACGTAGATATGTAAAGGACTTAACATTTCTAGCTCAAATTGGTAACCATGTACATCATGGTAGAGTAATTGTATTTCTTAACAACATCCAAGTCTGCTTACCTAACTTTCAAGACTAGAAAGTAAATGTCACTAAAGTTGGTTCTGTGGGACATTGGGTTTTCTTTAATTTTTTATTCGTATTTCTCGAAATTGTTTTTGAAATTCATTACTTTTAGGTTTTTGGGAGTTCTATTATTAGCCAAATACATATTAATAGTTAAATGTCAAATGTCGCCTCGGTGGTCTAGTGGTCCGGGTGTTGGACTTGACTGCATGAGGTCCCGGGTTCGAATCCCGGGTCGGCAAACAAAAAGAAAATTGGATTTTTCCAATTTTCTAATGAAAAATGTTGGTCGGTATTGGAAATGTACCCGGTTGGCGATAGGCTTGCCACCTATCACATTGTGGGACTTAGTGTCTTCGGCTAGTCGTGGGTGCCTTGGTTGTACCTCTGCCTACATCTTCGGGTATATGGGCGTGAAGATACTTTTTAATAGTTAAATGTAAAAACAAAACTTTTTCAAATTTTACATTATTCATTCATTCATTCATTATCATTCACTGTAATAACATAAACAACATAAAAATATTAAAAAAATATTTAAAAAGGAATACTTGTGTCACCTTAATGAATATTTTAATTTTGTATTAAAATTATATAATTCATGTAATAAATTGTATTAAACGATTAAAGTTATGGTTCTGATATAATAAAGTATCGTTCACCTGGCTTGATTTGGGAGTCCATAAAATAACCATTCGGTGGGTGTTATTTTCAAAGTTTGGGAACCCCTTGTATAAGAAAATTTAGTTTGATCGAGTAGAAATACAAAATATGAAATCCCAAGCTGAGTGTTAACCCTCTTCGAAGTCTGAGTAACCCGACTCAGCACAAAGCTTTCTTTGTTGAAGTATAAAACCTCTGTATTAGCTTACAGCATTTATTGTTTGTTAAATTAAGCTGTGAATCTGGTGTTGGAATGCTTTGTTGGCCATTTTCTTTACAAAATATTTATAAATTACCTGTGCACATTAACTTTGACAGTTTAGAGTTACACATTATCTATGTTTGCTTGTGAAGGTATAAAAATATTCAGCAATAGTAAACATTGATGGGAAGTAATTTCAATACTTTTGAAATTACTAAACTTTTTTTGATAATATCCTGCAAATATAATTACCCACATAATTGTAAAGGTATTGAAAAAACTTAAGTCACTATGTTGGTTTGATAAGGCTAGTTTATTTGAGCTATCACTACAAAGTTGCTTCCTCTGTCCCTATGTTCCTCTGTATGCTTAAATCTTTAAAACTACGCAACGGATTTTGATGCGTTTTTTTTCTATACTAATATTATAAAGAGGAAAAGTTTGATTTTTTGTTTGTTTGTTTGAAATGAATTGGCTCCGAAACTACTAGACTGACTACAAAAATTCTTTCATCTTTAGAATGCTACAATATCCCTGAGTGACATAGGCTTTGTTTCATCAAAATCGGTGAAGTAGAAGCCAAGTTAGGCAGGCGAAGCTGCGTGAAACTGCAAGTAATAGATAAAGTAATTGAAGAGGAAGGTTCAAATGTAGATGTTTTATACCCGTGCGAAGCCGGGGCAGGCCGCCAGTACCTGATAAATAAATTTTCATAGTATGTTGACGACATAATTGATTATTAATGTATAATTAAGTAAGCAATTCTTTTACCTCTCAAGCAGTGAGGCCTTGGAATTCTTTCCTCGTAAATATCAGGTAAGCTCTGAATATTAATATTTTCAAAAGTTTGTTAAAGCGTCACATTCTACGTTCACTGTAATTTAGGTAGCATTTGACTGTTCTTGCTTGTTTTAAATTCAAATACCTATAATTAAAACAGGCTTCTGCTTTTACGGTGATCTATTTTGTCTAGTATTAGATGTATTTTTACATTTTTAAGAACACCGTTATATTATCTCACTAAATCTTATTCTATATTCTAGGGTTGCCTGGAAGAGAACTCTGACTTAGCGATAAGGACGCCTTAGTGTATCTTATTGTTTAAGTTTTATTTTATGTATTTGTAATTTCTCTGTATTAAGTATCTTCACGCCCATATCCCCGAAGGGGTAGGCAGAGGTACAACCAAGGCACCCACGACTAGCCGAAGACACTTAGTCCCACAATGTGATAGGTGGCCAGCCTATCGCCAACCGGGCACATTTCTAATCCCGATCAACATTTTTTTTATTAGAAAATTGGAAAAATCTAATTTTCTTTTTGTTGGCCGACCCGGGATTCGAACCCGGGACCTCATGCAGTCAAGTCCAACACCCGGACCGCTAGACCACAGAGGCGATTAATTTCTCTGTATTTGGTGCTCAATAAAGAGTTATTGTATTGTTTTGTATAATTTAAAAAAAAAACTACTAGTACAATCACAACGTGGTAAAGAAATAAACTGTCTGTGAAAGTCTACAAGAAAGTAGAATACAAAATTGATAGGAGGATCATATTTAAGAAATAAATTCAATTTGTTTCGGATAATTTATATGTATACATCATATATATACCTAAAATATACAATGACTTTTAACTATATAAACAAAATCAGTATAAAATAGATTTATATGCTCATAGACAGGGCCATTCAAAAATTTTTATCACACATAATTTAAATGTTAGTGTTTACCCACTCGTAAAACATTACCCAATAAAATAAAGAACTTTTAATGGGACATTAAAATAGTTTAATGGTCGTTAATTTTTTTGGGAAATTCTAAAACCGCTATAAAATTGCGTTTTATAAATATAATCTATAAATATGTGTAAGTTTCATCTTATTTTGAACTGGAATAAAATGTTTCTAAATGAATTTCCTCGGGTTGGTTCCAGCCTCCTTTGAAGTATGTACACTCGGTTACCTACCAGCTTGCAAGAGGCGATTGAGGGTTCGTTTGTCACTATTTGTTTCCCCGTATCAGTGCAGGTCCATTGAGTAAAAAATACCATCTTTCTCGCTGTCAGGCTTATAAGAGACAAGCACTGATTAAAACATAGGTCATTACTAGCAAGACCACTATGCTGCGTCTTGCCCGGATAGGCATCCACCGCCCTACCTATTCTTGCCGCCATAATAATGTCACGTTCCGGCTCGGAGGTTAAGGTAGCCGGTAGACTTGCACATTAGGCCTAACATCCCGGTCACAGGACAGCGGCGCACTTGTAACATCTATGGTGGATATAGGTTATATTTTACCATTGGGAGAACCGTATGCTTGCTTACTGATCTCTCATATAAAGAATACGGTGACCATAACTATGTGTCAGAATTAAGAAAAACCTCACTTGGGCAAGTGACTATTGCCATATCTATTCTATTCGATGTAACTTCAGTGCTCACCATTGTCGTGTAGGTTTGGAGGGCTACCTTAACCTTAGGTAGGCAACTCGTCAGACAAAGCTCATTTTAATATACATGAGACGGCTCTCACCAAGGCACCAAAAATAAGATAATATGTCAAGGCAAAAGGCTACCTTAGTAAAGTCGCATATTGACTTAGGGCATTGAATAGAATGATTGAGCGTTAGTCGTTACTAGTAAGTGAAAAAGTATCTTCACGCCCATATCCCCGAAGAGGTAGGCAGAGGCACAAATAGGGTACCCACGACTAGCCGAAGATACTAGGTCCCACAATGTGATAGGTGGCAAGCCTATCGCCAACCGGGCACATATCCTATCCCGAGCAACATTTTTTTTTATTAGAAAACTGGAAAAATCTAATTTTGTTTTTGTCGCCCGACCCGGGATTCGAACCCGGGACTTCATGCAGTCAAGTCCAACAACTGAACCGTTAGACCACAGAGGCGATTTCGACACGACATCTTTTCATTTTATTGTTTTCTATATTAACGATTCGCTCACCATGAAACTATTGATGTTGTTTAGTACAGTTACATGAAAAAGTTTTATGAGATCTTAATATTACATTATTATAAGACTTTGTAATTATAAATATTTGTGGGCAGTTTGGTTAAAAATTTGACGTCTCCAAAAAGCAATTGGTATCACTGTTTCTCATATAAGACTATTTATTATGCAAAAAAAAGACAGAAATCAATCATAACGTATATTTAGTATAAAAATCACATAATATATCACATTTATATACGTAACAAAACTCACTTTATCATTACTTATTATTAAGAAAAGTAATTTTCTTTACAATGTAGGTATAAAAATAACAGATATAATCAGTTCAAACAGAAATCATTTATAATATAAATCTATTTAGCCGATAGCTATATATTTATGCATCCATTACAGAGTTTTATTACTTGGAACCGCTCATAGGAGCAAAATCATTGGCAACATGTATTCATATAATATACTAGCTGCTACCTGCGGCTTCGCCCGCGTTTTCACAGAAACCCGGTGTGCGATCGGGATTAAAAATAGCCTATATGTTAATCCAGGTCACAATCTATCTGTCTTCCAAATTTCAGACAAATCCGTTCAGCCATTCGAGCGTGAAAGAGTAACAAACATCCATACATCCATACTTACAAACTTTCGCATTTATAATATTAATAGGATATTTTGTAATTAAATCTAGAGTAAGTAGGTGATTTTGATGTACTATTTTATTTACTGCAAAATAAATAGATTTTATCTTATAGCATATAAATAGATAGCTTTATTTTGTTAAAGTTTTGTATCTGACTGTATGAAACAATGTCACTGAAAAAGATAATAAAATAAAATATGTCCTTTCGTCCACCGTGGACGAAAAATTTTATGGATGTAACGTCAGCAAGTCAGGGGAAAGATGGACCAAGCTTATTTCAGCATAGTCTTGTACCCCTAAATTTTTATAGTACATAAACCGCCTTACCAAAGAATAAATAGAACATATGATCAACTAGACACTGTCTAAAACTGATATGCAACCAATAACATGCTGCACGTGTATGACGTGGCAATATATTATTGGTTAAGAATCCAATTTCCAAACAATGTTTAGTAAAACGAGTTCAACTAATGTTTTTTTTAATGACTTCCAACCTCCGCGAGGTTTTTACAACTTCACCGGACTTTTAAGCAGTATTTATTTTTGAAGCAAAAACTTCTTTAATGGCGTTGCGCACTTTTTTGGAATGGGGAAAAACTTCTAAACTCGCGTCAGGAAACGTGACCTGAAACTTCAGACGAAAATTCGTAAGACGGCGCAGGGCGCTTGCGCGAATGTTCGTGTTGTCATGTTTGTGTACGATAGCGCAATAAATGAATATTGTACTTACTCTACCACATAAATTATAATACATTCACACTGATAATTAAAGGAAGGAAGGTTTATTCCAAATTATCAAAAAAGCACAACGGTAATATTCATGTTTTCACTTCTGCCGGCACTCCCGGAGTGCAACCCGTCGTATTTTTTTTTGTGGTTTGACGGTAAGTTTCGTTACTGTAATTTGATTCTTATGGCTTTCCCCTGAAAGATATCTCTATCATTTTTGCCTGCATTTCTTATGTTAACTTCTTTGACTGGGGTGAAGCCATTTTACCATTGTACTATCACAGAAAGCCCACCTACCTTGTTCTCATAGTTCCCATACACGGATTGAAAATCGAAACTGTATCCTACAATAGACCCCTATAATACAATTAGTTATTAAAAAGTTACACCTGTTTAATAAAATTCTCAAAAACCTCGGCGTTTTTTGAAACCGAAAACCCCAGTAATATGATTCAACGCAAAACCATAAACAATGTAGACGCAACTTTAGCTGATCCCACTATATTCTAAATTTGATATTTTATACATTAAAGGGTACATGTAACTTTTTGAGTTATATCTCTTTATGCCATTGCAAAAAATTGCTTTACAGAGAATTGTAGCAATACGTTAGATTAGCAATAAAAAGTAGCATTTTTGAAGTAAAAACATCACATTTTATCCTACCTTATACATATTTTGCAACCTTTCAATATTTAAAAATATCCATACACAAATTAGAATAAGGTCCGATTTATTTATTGTTATTTGTTATAAACTTTCTAAACGGCTGTATACTGTAAAGCACTTGAACTTACCATTACCTTAAGTTAACACATAATATTTGATTTCGAATCACGCAATTTTTGTCCTTTGCTTAGGCTATTTACTTGTAGTTCACTAGCCTATCTGTGCCTACTATGTTGGACAAAAACGTTACATCTTTCCCGCTTTTCTCTGACTTGATTTACCCTATTAATTTTCGCCGATTTTTAGTAAGCATAACAAAATATAGCCAGTTTGGCGCAACTTTCATATAAAAAATAAAAAAAAGAGTTTGCTATGTTTTTTATTCGCCCAAATCATATGACACTAGTTGCCTTATATCTGAATGCCTTTAGACTTACTTTCAAATTATACGGGTTATACTTTTTCAAGTAAACTTTATGTATCTGTGGAAGTCCCGCCTCTTATTACGTAGTATTTATATAGGTACTCTTTGATATAGCCTCACCACTCCTGAACAGTGTTGATTTCTTTTAGTGAAAAAAAATCGGAAAAAGATCGGATCACTAAATTAAAATGTTACCCTCTACAAACGAATAAAGTTCAAAACTATACCTCTGTTTAATATTAGAAGGTTTTAATATTCGATTTTATGTCGCTTATTCAGTTTTGCCTCTCGATTGACAATATTATTATACCGAACCGACATAAATCATTAACATATTTGTTCATGAATCACGTGTAGGTCAGATACTTAAAGAAGTATCTTCACGCCCATATCCCCGAAGAAGTAGGTAGACGTACAACCAGGGCACCCACGACTAGCCGAAGATACTAAGTCCCACAATGTGATAGGTGGTAAGCCTATCGCCAAATGGGCACATATCCAATCCCAGGAAACATTATTTTTATTAGAAAATTGAAAATATAGTCTTTCTAATTTTTTTTTGTTGCCCGAGCCGGGGAACGCACCCGGGACCTCAAGAAGTCAAGTTTGACGCCGGACCGCTAGACCATAGAGGCTATATCTGCCACTAAAATGTAACCTAGT
>NJDC01000614.1:5724-31133 GCA_002245475.1 Calephelis virginiensis | reverse complement strand
CATTCGTCGGTCAGAGCTATTTATTTTTTAATAATATGACAGCTAAAATGCACGGCATTTAGTGTTTGACCATATCTTTTTTTTTTACAAATATTTTTTATCTGTTCCCACACAGTCTTCCTTTTTTATCTGTATCGTTATAAGGTTTGAATTCGTTCGATTTTTGAACGAGAGATGAATAAAAAATATTGTTTTGATATCTTTTGTGGCGGCATGGCTCAATTAGAGAGGCGGACTGTACCAACCATCTCGATGTCTCGATTCTGGACTCGATTTATTAATTAATCGATATACAAACAACAGCCGTCATCATTTCGATAACGTTTGAGATAAATCGGAACCTTTTAGATGGGAGATGTAGGTTTGATACGGGGTCGAATTTGTTTGATATGAATTAAATACTCTAAATATATTTTGGTTTTTAGAATTGGAGTTATTGGAGTTATCTGCTTAAGTGAGAGAGCTGCAAGCCATCATACATGCAAGCATTGTCTTTATTATTGAGACAGTAAAAGCGTCAAGGAGGTCAAGTTCTGCAAAAACTTTTCCAAAATAAAAATTGATACATTTAGAGCCTCTTGCACATTCCTGGGTTAAGTATTTAACACTGAGTTAACGTCTTACTAGGGTTAAATCACCTTGTATTTGACAGTTTTACTCAATATTAAAATGTAATCCGGGAATGTGCAAGTATCTCTTAGGAATATAGATTATTGTTATTATTTGGGTTGTAAATATGTAATTATCCAATATTAACATTGTGTGGTGTGTTTGAAATAAATAAAAAAATGGCTATGGAATACGGATGGATAGATTCTACTATTATATATACTAATTCGATAAGGGTTGCGTTTTTTTAGTCTTTGGCTACGGTGCCCTAAAAAAGAGGTCAGATTATCCATTACAGAAATGATTAGCCTCTCTATGTTGGTAGTTTAAATAGAGCAAATAATTTGAAAATATTTTTTTAACTATCAAAATTGGGTGCATTTTACACGGTCCTTCTAAAATAAGAAGTAAAACTTTTAGAAGGTATTAAGTATCTACATGCAATAAGAAACTCAAATGACTAAGTTTTTTATGTGATAGAATTTTATCGTTTGAACTACTTTAAGCAAATTTCTTTTACATTTTACGTAATACATATCTTCACGCCAAGTCCCTTACGGTGTAGGCAGAGATTATCGAGTGCCAGACCTCACGATCCTGATAAACCTGTCTGGCTTCCTTTACATTCCCTTTTCATACAAACACGCCGGTTTCGTAGACTCTTGACACCATGCTCGGATAATATCCGAGTGATCTGATCTTGGAATGTCAACCTTGGTCTCCCCGGGTACCTACATCCATCCACATTCGCATTGTATATCTGTTTGTCAATCTTTCATCTGTCATTATTTCCACATAACCGAACCAGCCGAGCATGCCCTTTCGCATTTTTACACCAACACTTTCTTTCAATCCCACTCTTTCTCGGATCTCACTGTTAGGAATGCGGTCAGCGAGCGTTACACTACAGATTTTTCGTAGCGCTCTCATTTCGACCGCATTTATACTACTTTCATGCTTTTTCTGACATACCCAACTCTCGCTTCCATACTTTGGGATAAGCACAGAACTATGCAAAGGGAGTCTAGCTTGTTGACTCAAAACTTCGCTTTGAAATAGCTTACCCAAAGCTCCATTTACACTATTCCCTGAGCACACTCTCCTCTCTACATCCGCGGTGTACCTCCCATTCCTGCTAAAAGCGCAACCAAGATATACAATTTCATTCACTTGCTCCAACGCTACATCATCAACTAAAACTCTTACATCCGTTCTGGCTTCGTCTCTTTCAAACACCATAACTTTGGTATTTACGCACGTAGTAAAATCAGTAAATTATTAAGTACTTAGCTAAGTAGGAATATCACTTACTGATTAAGTTTTTTTAATGAGTAACCGTGATATTGAAGACCAAAGTTATTTGTTTTGCGATTTTTTTGTGTGGATATTTTTAGATAACTACTTATAGGTACTGAACATTGTCTAAAAATTGTAACACCTATTTTAGAAGGGTCTTTTATATCTACCTTAACTACAACTTATTAAAATGTCGTGTTAAAACTAGTTTTAGTTTCATATTCGTAATTTTCATATTACATAATTTATAAGATTTCGTCTTAATTGACTGCTTTTGTGTTAACTTTGTGTTTGCAATAGTCTAATGTTGTGACTAGATTGGGAAAGTACACCAAAACTTTTTTTCGGAGTTAAACAACAATTTTTTTGTAACTGGTTACACGGTGAACTGAATGTTAGCTATAAGCAAATCAGGTTTTGTTAATTCAAGTAGAAGTTCATAGCTAATAAAATAAGAATAATTTTTGACGTGACAACATCTTATAATTCGTTAGAGAATATATGAAGAAGTGCAACAATGTTCTATAGCAAATTTAGTTGTATAAATATCGTTGGAATCGACATATAACTTAACAACATCTCTTTGTCTCTTTTGACAAATGTTGATATTATGTACGCCGAAAGAGATAACGAAATTTTTGTTTATGCTCATTTTGGCGTCGATTTAAAATGACGTCATGACAGTTCTCATGTTTGCCAAGAATCCATATTAAGTGTTCAATTTTTATAGCCATGTACTATTACAACTATCGATATTTTATTTTACGTTCCCAGAAAAGAATATTTGGACAAGATAAGAATGTATACTATTGCCACTGAAAATATCAATCACAGTCTAGCTTTCAAGTGCTCACTTAAATGTAATCTGATCAATATCTTTTTGTAATGATAATGAACCTTGTGATAAATATAAAGAGTTAACTTATATAAAGAATAAACATATTTGCACGCCACAATGCAAAAAAAACGTGCTCGCGAAAAGTAAACAAATATTCTTTCTGTCGTTTACTTACATTTCCCTATTTAGGTATAAGCTAATTGAGTAGCACAAAGTAAGTAAGGTGATAGTTGCGATTTCTTTCGGTAGGTACATAATAATTCTTATCTATTTCCTAAACTTAACTATCAATCGTCACTAATAGATCATGTATCGATATCGGTACTCTACTTTTTCTGGACAGCCTTACAATGTCAAAATGGCAGCCATATTTAGTAGCCGACGGCAGGCTTTTTTCGTAGGTATTTCATGTCCATATACTTAGAGGTCAATGGTTGGAGCCGTCTGCACGCACCAAAAAACATGACTTATTTTTGGCGTTACCTCGCTCTGAGGCGTTCCATTTAAGGCTTGAAGTGCAAGCGAGAGCGCGGAACGAGCGACGAAGAGGCACAACCGGCCTCCGTTCTTATGACGTTGTCACGTTCTACGATCGTCGGTAAACCAACTTTACAAACAAACGCTCTTTTAATACCACTGGTAAGTGATCATGTGGCTTGGTAAAAACATTAAGGTCTGATTTCATGTTAAAAATCAAGTTTAATAAACTAAGTTCAGTGTAAATAGGTTAAATTATCGGTTTTGATCCCGTTTATAAGCTACTGCAAGTACACTTTTAGATTTGAAAACATTTTTGTCTCCATCTCCTGAGAATCTACTTACCACGTAAAAGAGTTTAATAATAAAATATTCACAATAACAAAAGTTTCTTTGACATTAAAATTGACATGATTAACACTTGACAACTGAATAAACGCGTTTTTAGGTTGATCGCGTTTAAATTCAACGGTGAAATCAATTCTAAAACAAAGTGGTAATAGTAACAGTTTAGTTAAAATATTATTAAAAAGCCGTTTTTGTTTCATTGGGTACGCTAGTTTGTGAAATTTTTTTTAAGAAGTAAAAAAGATGTTACTATTTACCAAACCGATTTTATCTTAACAGTTATTAGGCTCACTACAAAAGACTTTCTCTCTTAAAGACAAAATTTAATTACTATTAACCGAAGTTTAGTTGTTTTTTAAATAAAAAAACTTAGGTAAGCTAAAAAAATCAGTGTATAATGAAGGTGTCCTGTCTATTATGTATTAATTGTTACAGTACATTTTTTAAGTTCATGTTTTTTGCAAAAAAATGAATCCTATGTTATACTTACTATCACAAATGAAATCTATAAAACCTTTCATGTTTTAATATCCAAAAAGCTGTAAAGATTTGGATCACATTAACTAAACGCCACTTTAATATATTAAATATCTTTTAGCCAAGAATAAAAGCGCTGTTGAAGTAGTTTTTTATGAAAATCCTTTAAAACGCCGATACAAAGGGTTGTTGTTAAATAGCCCATGAAAATCATAGTGGCATACGCTTTTCTTTGCGCAGAATGTTTTTAAATGTGTTGAATGTAAGCTTTCGCGATAAACTAAAGCAGGAATGTACTGTGTCCATTTTATGGTAATATTTCGGACTTTCAAATGGAACTGTATCTAATTTATATGTCAAAAATACGAGTATGTGAAATGATTATGTGCACCTATATTTTTTTTCTGATGTGTTCATCTGTGTTGTTTCATTTACTTTTAAGTCCATCACGTAGTATCTTTTACGTAGGTACAATAATAAAAAAAGACGGGTTGCACTCCGGGAGTGTCGGCAGAAGTAAAAACTTGAATATTAACGTTGTACATTTTTGATATTTTGGAATGGTTAGGGAATAATTTTGCACGCATTGCTTTAATTATCAGTATGAAAGTAGTATCATTTATGCACAAATATTGTTTTCATATAAATAAACTGCGTTTGGCTTGACAAAATCTCGCTAAAGTAAGACCACGTGACGCCTAGGAGCGTCGTCATATTATTTGTACAACAAACATTGCTCGTCTACACATAAATCTTATTTTCAAGATGGAACAAATAGAGCAATTCTGTTGATATTATACGTATCTGCTATCTGTGAGAATGTAATGGTAGGTATATTGCGGTGTATTATCCATTGCGCATCCTATACTCTTCGGAAATATCTAAGCAATACAAAAACAGCAACGAATCTACGTTTTATTTTAAATCTGGCGCCGTCTTATTCGTGCATTCGCAGTGCGCCGTCTTACGTTCTGACGATCTAACGCGAGTTTAGAAGTTCTTACCCATTCCAAAAAAAGTGCGCAACGCAGCTAAAGAAGTTTTCATTTAAAAAAGTCAATAATGATAAATGATTATACTTTTTCTTAAATTTAGCAGAAAACGCGTAAAATGGTGCAGATCTTGCTCAGGCAGGAACCCACCGCCTTACCTATTCATACCGCCATTATGAAAGTGTCAGGTCTTAACACCCCGGCCACAGGACAGTATCGCACCTACAACATTTATTGTGGCTAAAGGATGCAGCTATTTCTTACCATCAGGGGAGCCGCGTGTATGTTCGCTGTTTTTGCCATAAAATATATGAAAATAGTATCTATAGAATTTAGGAAATTAAACAAATTAAACAAATGAAAATAGTATCTATAGAATTTAGGAAATGTAATATTGATTATGAACACTAGATAGCTAATTTAATATTAGGTAATACTCTTTCTTCATAATACACCTTTGATGCATACCAATAATAACATAACGAGTAGTTGAATAATAAATCTCTCATGATTTTATTTTAACCGATGAATTGCCAATTGCATGGTTACCCTAAGACACTCAACTCGCATTTGTGCGCCTCAGTGCTTTCCTTTGCATTTATTAAACATATCTTATATCAATAATAAATCTGCTTATCTCATTATGATCCTTGAACCTTAATCCTTAAAAAATTGTATCGAAAATTGCATGAGACGGACGTTGTAGTCCAGACTCCAGACGCAGAGGTTGGATGCGCGAACGCAGATGTGTTACGCCTTTGTTGTATAATTTGCGTTTTCCGGTTTAGTGAGCGCGTCGAGTGGGATTATTGTGGGTACGTAAGACCCTGGAAGGGTTTATAAGATTACTGGTAACTTCTTAAGTGTGGTTACTTTGATGGGTGATTTCATTTCGGGTCATAAAGTCCCTTGCGAATGCATCGAGTGTTTTAAGTGTTATCTCCTTATCTAAGTAAAGATATTATTTGTCGAATTATATTGGTAGCCCCATACAAGGGTTGCTATAAATTGCATACTTGTCTGATAGCTGAAAAAAGAGGGGAGTGTTTATTAATTTCACGCTTGAATTTCGATTTCATGCAAATTGGATTCAAATATATCATTTCAAAAAACAAACTTATATTTATATGAATGTATTAACACAAAAACATCGAACAGATTTTTATTGTAGTCGGGGGGTGAGTCAGAGGTTACGGTATTAGACATAAGCTACAAAAGGATCAGGAAATATATAATATGTTAAGCTGCATACGCTTAACATTAATAATATGTATTTAAAAAATACTAAGATACACGCAAAAGATCTCTGGTTTAACCATTCGGCCACAGAACTCTAAAAAAGCTATAAATCAACATGTTAAAATTCAAATCACATATTAAAAATGACACATGTTTTATGCACATCATAATAACCGAAGAAACAAGAATATGTTTAATCTAAACGCAACTTTAAATTTAAGAAATAGGTTTGAATGTTAAACACAGCAATGACAGGGTAAAGGTACATATTATGGGCGAGTCCAACCCTTTTAACAACCGGCCCCAGTTTTTCCTCGTGATTATTATGAGCTTAAATAATGATCCATAACTGAGGAATAAGTGTTTATGTTGTGCTTTAGTTGGACATGAAGGAAACGCAGTGTGATTTCTTAATTCCAAAACTACCCGTGGTTAATTGAAAATATTCAAACATATTTCCCAATGACTTCATAATGGACAGATATTGAGTATTACGTGTGATTTCAAATATATGACCACCTTGTAAGTAACGAATATGTTTTTGATATGGACCATTATTATTTATTAAGTAATTTCACAATTAGTTAAAATATTTCTTATATTGTAGACTAAACTAAGATTGCCGCTTCTTTCGCACGATCATAATGAAATTTTTACTTCGACTGCAAAATAATTATATTTTAAACGCAGAAGTGTGTACTATATTTGTATGTTTTGTTTTCACATGAAACAGCCGAACAAATTTTATGAATATTAAAATAAAAATTGGGCTTGAAAAATGACATAAGCTACTTTTTGTTCTAATATCTTAACGAGTTCCGACGGACGATGTAAGTAATTATTAAGTGCAGTCGAAGCCCTAAGCTACGACTACTTTTATACTCGTATTCCTCTTTCTCTAGTTTAGTCTCTTGGTACGTGTGCCTATTGGTATAGGCAATTGAGGTTTATTTTTGTGTTTCAATTGTATTAATTTGCGGTGTAAGTTAAGCCAGAAACTATGTGAGATTTAGCTCCGGCATGTTAGAACTACCATCTACTGTAAGATGGCTATGGATCAAAATGTGGTACCATTGCTTTAAATAAATTTCTGATAGTAATTTATTATACTAACACATTTTTTGCGAGGATTCATCTGGGTTGTGACTGTTTGTGTTTCTGTGAATGAGTATGCAGTAAAAATTACAATCAAAGACACTTTTGCACTTATAATATTTAAAACATAATATTTAATTTAAGGTACACAAAGGTAGTATTATCACTTCGAAGCAGTCTATGCCAGACAACCCTAGGATAAAAGAGAAAAATTATGTTATTAGAGCATAAATACATAATAAATAACCTAAAATTATTACACACACATTAATACATTATGAATTTACTATCAATAAATTTATGAAGTCAAACATAAATATTAAATCATCAAAATCTGAAAAAGAAATAATAATCATAAGTTTAAGCAGATTCTTTAATAATTGCTTCGTAGTAATTGTGGATCTGGGAATTTATTAAATCTAATTGCATGCATCTCTGTGCTCTAGTATTATTGCTTAATATCCAAAGCACGAGTTTTTATTTCTCATATATTTTCTTGCATACCATTTATTCCTCACGCACTCCTTCGGCTTTCAAGCCATGCGACCAATCTACCGGAGAATAATTTGCATTTTTTTGGATCTTAATCATATTAAGGCTTTGGCTAATGTACTCGTTCTTTTTATTAAAACCACTTAAGACTGATTACCTAAACAATCTAAAACTAAAAACAATTATTAAAAATAATCCGATCTAAAAAATTAAAAGGTGAAAGTCTATGAAGGTATTTGCACGTTTGTTGCACAGTCACACTTTGTTTAGTAGTAGTTTAGCAGACGAATGCTAAATCAGACTGCTACTATTAGACTAAGACATTTTATCTAAAACCTGAACTACCTATTAGAAATACCAGTTTGTAGTACATATTAGTTTTGAATTTGTCTGTGACAAAATAAAAACAGAAGTATATTTTAACAAAGCCCTAAAATACCATACATAGGTTAATACAATTCCCAAGTTTTTAAGTCCATACTTGAAAATGAGCCGCGATTTAAAAAAAATCTTCTGCAAAATATTCAATAATATTGTTATCAACACAAAGGTTTATAGAATATCCCGTGTGTGGGAGTGGATCGGCGCGGGCGCAGCAAAGCCTCACCGATTGAGACATCCGACACGCTATCAAACGCGCCGCCTTCTATAGCTCTTTTCCTACCCACAAGTGATACATTTACCCTACATTGCCACGCCATTTATTAATTGACCTTTATGACAAAGATACAAAGGTGATTTTACTGTAACAATCTATTGATAGTATATTTACAACTGCATTTCTAAGATGGCTGAATATCATCCGTTTAACCCTTATATCATTCTGTGGGGTATTGTCTGAAAATTTGTCAGATTGGAGTTGTATAGGAACTCTTTTGAGGTTTTTTATTTTTTGAATGTTGGTATATTAGGCGTTGTCACCGGATCGTGAGTGCTAATGTTCTAGAGTGACGTATTGTGTGTCGTGTTTGGTGCATTGTTGTGACCTTTTAGATTATTTATCTGTTTCATCTCTTAATCTGTCGAACTTTTTTTGACTTCAAAGGGTATATTGGCTTTTAGCTAATCTCATTTCCTGATGTAGCTTTTCAATCCTTGTTTTTTGAATATGTGAATGTATTTTATGTCAAAAGAAAATAAATGTTTTCATTGATAAATGACCAAGTATAAATCGTGGCAAAAAAATAATCTGTCATAAATCATCGTTAAGCGAAAAGGCAAAAAGGCAGACCGATTACGCAATGATAAGAAAAACCTAAGAACGTGTACCTCATTTCATTTATTATTTCCCTTTTATAAGTTATCTACAAATAAAATTCAGTAATATAATCTAGAAAACTATCTTCACCCCCATAAACCTGAAGAAAGAGGTAGAGGCACAACCAGGGCACCCACGTCTAGCCGAAGAAACTAACGGCCAATATTAATAATCAATCCTACTCTAAAACTTGCTGTCCAAGATTGATATATTGATCCGTTTTTATGTTATCGCTTTCCAATAACATATCTGTGGACAGGATAAATATGGCAATTTGGTATATGATAGACCGGCGGATACGCAGCTATCTAGATTACTTAAAATCCATCTTTAGAGATATATTATTAACATTGGCTGTAAGTCCCACAATGTGATAGGTAGCAAGCCTATCGCCAACCGGGCACACATCCAATCCCGAGCAACATCTTTTTGTTAGAAAATTTTAAAAACAGCATTTTCTTTTTGTTGCGTGACCTAGGAATCGAACCCGGGACCTCATGAAATCAAATTCAGCACCTGGACCGCTAGACCACGTTGATATAATCTACCTTTCTTGTATCTTCGTCTATATATAAAAATAAATCCCCATTTCACTACATCACGCTTGAACGGATGGAACAAATTTATTAAATAATTTTTGTTGTGTTAGTATTGCCAGGATAAGGTTCATATGAAGAGAAAAGCTGGGAAAATTACAGGGGAAATGGGAAAAGCAATGCATTTATTTATGCAAACTATTATTAGCTGTTGTTGTAAATGTCAAGCGATACGAAATTGTTTCTTTGGTGTAAATATATGTAAAGTATATTTCTTATCATGAGATAATACGTTCTATTCCTTGGTACGCGGATAAAGTATACCCTTAACATCAGATTATTAGTTCGTTATCTTAATATGTGGGCAAAGTATACCCTTACCAACAGATTATAAGTTCGTTTCCTTGGTGTGTGGGCAAAGTATTCCTCTCACCATCGGACATTCCGCGCGTTTCTTTAGTATGTAGGCAAAGTATACAACTTACCTTGAAAATAAAAATAAACAAAGAACAAATAAATATGTTTGATAACGCATTTATCTCGCTAGAACGATTGTGGAGCGCGTTGTAATATCTTTGTGTAAGTAGGAAGCGGGCCGAAGACGGTCGTTCTCAAGCAACCATTACGGTTATAAGGATGTGTTCACTTGTCTAACAATTGTTTACCGGCACTCCTGCGCTGCATCCTTCGGACTAGCTCGACTGAGGTTCTCAAACTTTAGAAGGATAAGCGCAGTAAACACGTAATCAATCATATGCATTATTAAGCAGGTATAACTCATACACCAGTTATCGGATTTATACAGGACTAGCTTTGAACATAAAAGGTACCTTCACACCCATATACCCAAAGAGGTAGACAGAGGCACAACCAGGGCACTCACGACTAGCCGAAGACACTAAGTCCCACAATGTGATAGGTGGCAAGCCTATCGCCAACGGGGCACATATTCAATCCCGAGCAACTTTTTTTAAATTAGAAAATTGGAAAAAATTTCGTTTTGTTGTCTGACCCGGGATTCGAACCCAGGCCCTCATGCAGTCAAGTTCAACAACTGAACCGCTAGACCACAGAGGCGAACATGATTCAGTTATTTGCATTGTTCTTTTTCCGTAAGGTAGGTCACACATTATGTATGTGGGTAGGTAATACATAGACTATTGACAGAACAATCACGTACCAAGATCCCCTTTGCAGAGTTGGTTAGAAAACCACCTTTAAACTCCTACCACTTTATAAATATGAACAAAAATATGCATTAGTAAATATAACAGGATAACCACTTGTTGGATCTTAAATATATAAGAAAGCATTTGAAGCATGACCACCCGGGTCATGCTTCAAATGTCATCTTTCGGAAAAAATGAACAATCACAACCATTAATTATTGATGGATAAATAACGTCATAAAGAAACACAAAAACATACAGACGAATTATTAACTTTCTTCTTTTTGAAGACAGCAGTTTGTTTCTTTTTTTAAATAAATTATGTAATATAACTTTAAAGTACAAAACTTGTGTGGTTGTACTATATCAATACTTCAAAGCACTAGTACACCTGAAATCAAATATCTTCGAAGAAGTGTACTATTATTGCTCGATATCGAATCGATATCGAAGTTTCGAGTCTTCAATATCATAATCTTGGAGCATTGACTTCAGTAGTAGGTATTAATCCGAATAGCTCCTCCGAGCAGTTCCAATGATAGATGCTATAGGAAAGCTAAATGATCAAGTCGATTAAAATGTTTTGGTAATCTATAATTCGAGTTTGCTGGACGCTGTCACATAGATGATGATAATTACATTAAAACATAGTAAATTCTCAAGTAAAATTTATCTTTCGAGAACGATTGTGGAGCGTGTTATATAAGTTATGTTTGTGTCATGGAGTATGAATGTGTTATCACGGTTGGATTTGTGTACTATGAAAAGCGGGACAGGAAGATGGTCATTCTCAAGCAAGCAGCAGGAAGAGTACCGTCTGGTATCACAACGTGTTCACTTTTCTAATTATTGATATATCTAACATACAATTATTTCATGTAGCTTCTGCTATTCATTCTTTAGACTGTTGGTTTAATACTAGTTAAATACAAAGTTTTGACTAGCTCGATAGAAACTCCTAACTATGGAAACATAGGTATTTCTTCTTTTTAAAATTTTATGTAGAGACTTACCGAGATTTAGAGTATTAGATAGTCTATTGCATTTAATTATAAATTATTAGCATGAATTAACAAGCTTTGATGTTTCCATTTTTTTACTGTTGCGTAAGGTACCTGGATTGTAAGATTCCAATCAAGTTTGAAAAGCGCTGGTCGGTTATTAAGGAATGTGACAACAATCGTGTTGTCGCAGGGATGTTGTTGTGGCTCGTTGCGGCAATTGGCGGCGCGCGACGTGACGCAGTCGGGACTGCGGCCACTGTCGCAACACTCAATTCATTATAATGTGTGTTATATAAAATTCTTGACGGTAAACAGACAAACATTTCTTGCATTAGGTTCCTAATATTAAACTTATTTCTTTCTTTAGTTTTTGGCAATGGAGTTAGCATATTGCCATAAGTCAAGTAGAAATTTCCATCAAGATTTACCAAAATCGGGTTTTAATTATTCTAAATTAGTCACAAGTCGTCAATAAAAGTTATGTCAGGGTCTTGAGTAAAGCGGTGGCCTCATTACTCAAGCTCATATAGTGAGATTTGGCGGTAAGGAGGAAATACACGATACGATGATTTCTTCATAATTATTTTATTTGTGCACTTTCATTTAATAAAATTGTACAAAATGCCTCTAAAACACGAAATTCAATCATTATGAAAAAACTGCGACCATCTTTTCTCTCGTTGGCGCCAAAACTCTCTTATTTCTTTTGTTAGAATTATTCAATCCCAGCGGAAAAAGAAAGGTGTTAAAAGTTTGACGTGTCTTCTTTCCTTTAGTTTTTGGCATTAGCGCTAGCATTTGCCATTAGTCAAGTGTTCAAATTTGTACCAAGTTACCCGATTTAATTTATCGGGTTTAAATTATTTAAAATTACTCATAAGTCGTAAAAGAAAGTTATGTCAGGGTCTTGAGTAAGTACATGATACACTATTAATTTCTTGATGATTATTTTATTTGTTGTAGAAAATGCCACCAAAATTGACTAATTTCACTAAATATAAACAAAAAGGTCACTAATTACGGAATTTTCCTAGTTTTCCTTTTTCTTCTTTTTTTGTGAAATTGAAAGTCAAACAAGCAAACGGATTACCTGATGGTAAGAACCACCTAGAGACACCAAAGGTGGTGCGTTGCCAACCTTAGGCCGAGATGTAAGGCCTCGAGCAAATGTAAGTCTATCGGCTACCTTATCCTCTGAACCGAAACACGTCATTGGCAAGCGCTGACATTATGGCGGCAGGAATAGATAAGGCGGTGGAACTAATCCGGGCGAACCGCAGCGAGGCTCTCTGCCTGGTACAGGAAAGTAGATGATCTATTCTGCAAAGGAGCCCGGGCCAACATGCGGAAAACTCTTTTCCATAAGAAACTAAAAGAAAATATTTTGTACAAATTAGCCGAACAGGTCGAGTCGTTAAAGAGTTACACAGCTTACGCGGAATTAGCAAAAGAAAGGCTTCTTCTACATCATTAATTTTTATATGTAAAAAGATATTTGCATAAGATTAAAGGCATATTTTAAGAATGGAAGAATAAAATAAATAAGACATTGGAAAGAAACAGAGATAAAAACTGACTCCACCTTTCTTTTCTAATGGCTTATAACTACAATATTTTTTAACTTTGATCTGCGCCAGAATTCGCGGTAATCAACTCAATGCTGAGCCTTTGACATAAATGCAGCTGTTTTTTAATTACAAGGGTATATTTTATGATACTGATTGCTTATCTGTCAACTAGCAGGTGCTATGATTAGTAATAACGAAGATGTATATTGTAATAATATATAATAATAAAGATGGATAAGACAATAATATATAACATTTTACATATTAAGATGTATATTATAATAATATTTAATCTATACATATTATATATATAAAAATCAACGCCACTTTTCGTTGTAATTTTATAACTCAAGAACGGGCTTACCTATCCCAACCAAATGTTTAGGCTTTGTTCGGGATATTTAGTAAATGGTTTATGTGAAGTTTGCATAAAATCGGTCGAGCTGTTCTTCATTTGTCAATTTTTTTGTAGCAAATGAATTAAATAAATGGCGAATCGTGTTGTTAATGGGTATTTTTCAGTCTAATTAAAACGTTTATTAGATGGGAATTGTGCTGTCATATTACAACTTTTTACAGTTGTTTTTTTCTTTTTTTGTTTTCTTGTGTTATGTCATTCATGCCACAAATTATAAAGACTTTATATTATGTACAAGATTCATGCTGTCATATACGTAGCGAAGCACGTACCGGGCCGCTAGTATATTATATGAACTATTGTCTTCGTCACTAGTTGTACGATAACTACTTAATTATTGGTTCTTGGTGTGCAACTACTCTGTTATATTTTTTCTAAATAGCTTGACTACCTGTCATTTCGTAACCACAAACAATTAATTAATTGTAAACGAAATTGCCCTTGACATGATTTCATTTCAATGGATATTTTAAGAGAAATAGTTTTAAAAGAACTGCACAACAAAATAATAATCTATGCCCTCAATAGTATTGTAAGTATTCCCTGTTTCCATTAAATTCTTTTATAAAAAATATATCTCAAGCATGGGAGCAGGGATCAATTTGAGGTATTTAATTCTAGGTACCACCTACGGTTAGTAACAAACTAACTCTCCCCTCTTACAGTTGGTTCCCCTGTTTAGTTGGTTTGGTTCACATTTTTCAAAGACCCCAGGACCAAAACGACATCAAATAAAAAAAGAAATATCTTCAAGCCCATATCCCGTAAGAGGCAGACAATTATAATATACAATTATGTTATAATAATGGCGGCTTCGGATTTCAAACAAACTTGCAAGTCTGTGTGACCGGTTAACGGCCAATATTAATAATCAATCCTAATCCAAAACGTGCTCTCCAAGATTGATATTTTGATCCATTTTCTATGTTATCGCTTGCCAATAACATATCTGTGGACAGGATAAATATGGCAATTAGGTATGGGATAGGCCGCCGGATACGCAGCTATCTAGATTGCTTGAAATCCATTAGATTGAGATACATTATTAACATTGGCCGTAAATGAACAATGTGATTGGCAAACCTATCGCTAGTGGGGCGCTTATCGAATCCAAAGCAACATTGTTTTTCATTAGAAAAAATACCCCGTGTTGGTCCGGGCTCCTTTGTAGAATAGACCATCTGCCTTTCTTGCCAGACAGCTCGTAAAAGGCGAGCATAGGCTCACCGTCACTAACACCGTGACATCTGACTAGGTGGTAGAGTTTATCAGCGACTCGTCCGGATTGGTACCACCGCCTTACCTATTCCTGCCGCCATAACGTCATGACGTGTTCCGGTTCGGAGGGTAAGGTAGCCGGTAAACTTACTTTTGCTCGAGGCCTCACATCCCGGTCTCAGGTTGGCAACGCACCATTACCACCTTAGGTGTCTCTAGGCGGCGTGAATTTCTTAACAGCAGGAAATCCGTTCGCTTGTTTGCCTTCCAATATCATAAAAAAAAAGTTTCGTGTTGCTCGATTCGATTGAACCTGAGATCATATGTAGGCAATGCCAACTCCGGACGACAGAGGCGATCGGGATTTAATGTCAGAACTATTTAAATATATTTGGCCAAAGTTCACACCATGGCCAGACCATTTAAATATTAATCATTTTTATGTGAGAAGTCAGAAACAAACAATGGGTTTCCTGATAGTCAAAGATATCCCCAGGTTATAGACACCATAGATGTTACAGGTGAGTC
The DNA here is from genome assembly GCA_002245475.1 of Calephelis virginiensis. NCBI lineage: Eukaryota > Metazoa > Arthropoda > Insecta > Lepidoptera > Riodinidae > Calephelis > Calephelis virginiensis. The sequence continues at coordinate 15,571 of NJDC01000614.1, read as the reverse complement.
GCTGTCCTGTAGCCGTGGTGCAAATTTACCTTTTACCCTACCCTCCAGACAGAAAAACGAAGGTGCCAATCACAAATCACAATCCATAATGGTGACAGGAATAGTTGTAGTGGACTTGGGTAAATTGCTGTAAAGCATACCAGTACCGGCGGACCTGTTGGTGATGATCCATTTAACCTACGATAACATCTTACAAGCTGCCAGAGAAAAATGCAGATGGTCTATCCTACACAGAGGACTCGAACCAACACGAGAAAAACCCATCGTGAGGTTCCTCTGACAATATTAAACTATGTTTGGATATCAATTTTCATTAATTTTAAAGAGAGCCAATACTCGATTAAAGCTCAGTCTGTAGTCGTTGATGCCAGCCCTAACAGAAGCGCTAGCCACTGCCACCCACTAAGCTAAGCCACGAAACCTCCAGTCGTAAACGTCCATTACATAATTATCATTCTGACAAACATTAAAATTTCCTAACTCACCTATATACATAATTTAATTGAAAAATTTGACATTAATGGCTTTTTGATGGCCATTGTTTTTAATTATTTAACACTATTTACCTCAACATTAATGAACTTCTAAGCTAATGATAATTTGTTAATTATCATAAGTAGCTAGTGTCTTTTCTGGAACAGTATACACTAGCTAGTGTCTTTTCTAGAACAGATTAAAAAAATGTCTTTAATTCCAACTGTAATAGTATACACTAGCAAACAATGTCATATTTCCTTTTTTTTACGACTTTACCTTTCCCTACAGTACCTACTTTGTACAAACGTGGTTATATTGTTCCTAAATATTAATGAAAAACTTGACTGAAAAAAGTTAATTTTATTTGGAAGAAAATTTGATTCCAGGAGTATCCATTACTTTTTGACAAGAGGTTCCAAACGTGTGATCCCTGCTCCATTAATAGATGCGTCATTGTCCTGATATCCCCCCGATCATAGAAGACCTCGCCACGTGTTATCGGATCCGCCGGACCCAATAACCGCGTCAAACGCTACTCTCCCAACTCCAAACTGGAACACGACAATCTCACATCACCTTAACACAACACTGCACCGTCGCCGCCGGTCTCGGCGACGAAGACCTCTCTTGCGCCCGGCGCCTAACGCCGAGCGACAAGCCACAAATACCAAGTCCACCCAGTAACCAGAACGCAGCACCAAGTCGAGGTACGGTCTCCCGGGAGACAGCCCTTGGTGCTGGCGTTGTAGGTAACAGCCCAATCCATCTAAATAATGATGTCTCGGGCTGAGCACTCTGCTCGGCCCACAAAGTTCGGTGAAGTTGTAAAAATCGTATGATTAGCAACAAATTAGTCATTAAAAAAAATGTCCTGATACGGAGGTGTTCCGTCATTTTCTTGCATTGCATAACTTGGGTTTGAATTAGACCAGATAAACAACATTTTCAGGATATGTTGTCTGTAGTTAACTAATTAAACATGTACAATTTCAACTATATATGTACGTCTACTTTAAACGTTATTGATATTTGTCGCCTCTGTGGTCTAGCGGTCCGGGTGTTGGACTTGACTGCATGAGGTCCCGGGTTCGAATCCCGGGTCGGCCAACAAAAAGAAAATTGGATTTTTCTAATTTTCTAATAAAAAAAAATGTTGGTCGGGATTGGAATTGTGCCCGGTTGGCGATAGGCTTGTCACCTATCACATTGTGGGACTTAGTATCTTCGGCTAGTCGTGGGTGCCTTGGTTGTACCTCTGCCTACCTCTTCGGGGATATGGGCGTGAAGATATTTCGTTACTGACTCGCTGATAATCACCAAACCTCATGAGGTACTTTCTGAAGTTCTAGATAACTAAAATTGTTTTATGTAAACTGATATGTAGTACACATTCAACGAAAACTTGGATTGCACTCAAATTTTCTTGATGATGCTTCGGTTGCTAAACGAAAAGTGCAAAAATAGATACGATGCCTAGCGAAACGTGTGTGTATTGTTAGTTCTAATGAAATAGATTAGAGTTGTGTGTGGAGCTGGATATGTATGGGGACTTCTGGTTAACCGTTCACTACGCACCGTCTTTCCCAAAGATGGTCTTTCCTGTTTTGTTGCGCTGTTTTGTTGCAAAATAAATAATTTTAATTGGAATTAAATAATACTTTTATAAACATAGCCACGATTGACTTTGGGACCTAGATTCTTTTCGTCAAAAATAGATACATGCAATATAGGTAATTAATAGTCAATTTAAAATCATTTAGAAATAAAAATAAGAAAATACGTGTGTTTATATAAATTCCATTAAATAGCAATTGTAAATCAATTAGATCAGATGGCGGACGTGACAGAGCTCACGACGTGACTCTTGGTCAATCAAAACAAACGATTAATTAATACTGACCATTGGTTAATTGTCTATCTGGTCACCGTTGGGCATGAGGAAAAAGATCAGTAAATATTTTATCAATAAATATTTATCGATAATATTATTATCTATAAATATTTTATCGATAAATATTTTATCTGTAAATATTTTATTTGTAAATGTTCGGTGACAATTTTGTACATAAATTTGTCATCGATAAGTATTGGATAAATGTTTTATCGTTAAATATTTTATAGATAAATAAATATTCGATAAATATTTTATCGATTTGTAAGCCCTTTCGATATTTTTCTAGGAAAGGGTATCTGTAGATGGAAAATTTGTAAAAAGCTTGTCAATTTCAGTAATTAGTCAAGTACGTTAAGAAGAATTTGGCAATACTGCGTAATTTTGCCAAGCAGAACGTGTTTTCATTAAAATAACAACGGGTTGTACTCCGGAAGTGCCGGCAGAAGTGAAAACTTGAATCTTAACCTTGTGCATTTTTATTATTTTGTAAAGGTTAGGGAATAATTTTGCACTAATTGCTTTAATTATCAGTAGTAGAATATAATATTCATTTATTGCGCTATCGTACACAAACATGACAACACGAACATTTGTGCAAGCGCCCTCCGCCGTCTTACGAATTTTTGTCTTACGAATCAGGTCACGTGTCCTGACGCGAGTTTAGAAGTTTTTACCCATTCCTAAAAGGTGCCCAACGCCGCTAAAAAAGTTTTCACTTCAAAAATTGGATTTAGTTTGTGCAGACCCTCTACTACAAAGTACTACTTTCTGAAAGGACTGGCGAGGGCCCAGGAGAGTACTGCTCTGCGAAGGTATACTTATAGGTTTGTATCGCCTTTGTCAATGGAAATGATAAAAACATGTTGTTCCCCATTTTTTTCGACAGCAAAAGATGATAACATCATTCTATATTTTTTAGTTCACTGTATTTATGTTACCAACTTACATTTTTTTATAATATTGGAAGGCAAACAAGCAAACAGGTTTTCTGGTGGTAAGATGGTATGGATGGTAAATTCACGCCACCTAGAGACACTAAAGGTGATAATGGTGCGTTGCCAACCTGAGTCCGAGATGTCAGGCGTAGAGCATGAATAAGTTTACCAGCTACCTCATCCTCTGTACCGAAACGGCATGCATTGACAAATAGATAAGGCGGTGATACCACTCCTAGTCGAATGCTCGCCTTTTACAATCTGCCCGGCAGAAAGGAAAGGTCTATTCCGAGTCTATTATTAAAGGAGCCCGAACCAACAAACATTTTAATGTTTGTTACTGAAGTACTCGGGTCACTAATAAATGGATTTTGCTGGTTTTTGGAAGGTTGGTCATGATTCAGAGGTATATAAATTTGATGTAGATACGACAAGTGTTTTTACTAAATAAATTTAATGGAAGAGTTGTGGGAGGGCCCGATGACTATTTCTAGGGGGGTTTGGGCGTACCCGTGGTTTCCGACTCAGAAGTTCTTAACTCTAATTGTTGGAGTAGATACTAAAAGTATTTTCTGTAGATAGTGGTAAGTAGAGAAACAAACAAGTACAGGTTTGTCGAGGACTACACTTGGATGACGTGTTATCAAAATTGGAGTTGGTTTTTTGCAGTTTTAACTCGCTTAATTTATATAAGACTTCAACACAATCCAACAGCCAATGAAATACGTGCGTGAATTTCTTGGTATAAGGTATATCATAATGATTTTTATTTTACAATTGATATCATTAATCGGCTTATCAAGATAATAACTTTAAGCATGAACATGTCCAAACAAGGCATTCCAAAATGAGTCACTTTTGATATTTTGTTAGGTGAATCATTAAAAATTGTTGGAGTCATGCTAAACAATCAAAATAGAAAATTATCGATATAAAAAGTATATTCATGCCCATATTCCCGAAGAGGTAGGCAGAGGTACAACCAAGGCACCCACGACTAGCCGAAGACACTAAGTCCCACAATGTGATAGGTGGCAAGCCTATCGCTAACCGAGCACATTTCCACAGAGGCGATTATTAAATAATTAAAAAAAAAAACTTTAATGTGTGATAGAAAATTACATTATTATTTCATCATTATCTTATTGTTTTTATATGATTTGAAACATGCAGATGTAATAATAGGTAATAGGAAATACACGTCATCTAGACATTAAAGGTGGTAGGTATTTGTATTGTGTAATGCATGGGTATCAAGGCGTTTTAACCGACTTTATTATGTTCGTCTTCTACATTTTTTAAGCCCCCGAACGAAAAATAGTGTGTTATAAGTTTGACATGTTTGTGTGTGTCTATATCTGTGACTTTACATCATTTATAATAATAATACTTCTAACAATTTTGCAGCTGTTGACTTTTTTGTTTGAAGTTGACAATATCGAGAATATTTTCCCCATGTTGGTCCGGGCTCCTTTGCAGGATAGACCATTTGCCTTCCTGTGCCAGGCAGCTCGTAAAAGGCGAGCATAGGCTTACCGTCACAAACACCGTGAAATCTGACTAGGTGGTAGAGTTTCGCGGCGACTCACCCAGATTGGTAACACCGCCTTACACCGGTTCGGAGGGTAAGGTAGCCGGTAAACTTACTTTTGCTCGAGGCCTAACATCCCTGCCTTACGTTGGTAACGCACCATTACCACCCTTGGTGTCTCTAGGCGGCGGAAATTTCTTAGCATCAGGAAATCCGTGTGCTTGTTTGCCTTCCAACAATATAAATAAAAAAAAATCAAATCAGGTTCTCAATTCTGGGTTTACTCAGGAGTTCTTATTTTTTTATAAATATAAATAAATAAAGTTACACAAATTGAATCTAAAGCGAAAGTAGGCAAATTACATGCTTCTGTTATGGGTATTTTATCAACGATATATAGAACAACTTAAATAGATACCAGAATAAATTTAATAAACACCCAGACCCGGAAATGCAGACATTTAAATGTTCATCACACAAATGCCTGCCTCCGTCGGGAATCGAAGCCAAGCCTCGTGGTCAGTATAGTTAGGCGTGTATGCTAGCTACTCGACTAACGAAGTGGTAAAACTATCTACGAGTAAATTCAACGGAGGAACAGGCAAGTCGGTAAAGTCTAGGCGAGTTGTCGCAGAACCGTACTATCAAGTCTTGTAGATGACAAAGGAAGTGATGCTTATCTCTTACACGTTACTTGATATATAAGCTCATGCTCCTGAGAAGCTGAAAAGATCAGCCTGCGCTTTTATAGGACAATTTTTTTTTATTTAAAATTGTATGCAACAAAAAAATAGAATATGTGTTCAATTTCCTTATAAAAAGTAACATCGCCCTTGGTTGGATTATCCGCCCTTTTGGCATACCAGAGCATGGTTGCGCCTTTGCCTACCTCTTTCGGTTATGGAATTGAAGATACTTTATAGTAATACCACCTAATTTCGCCAACATTATTCTGTCGTGTATGTTATACCTAGTATAAAATAAGATGCTTTATGACCTATTCTCATACCCTCCACATATATTAGAATTTACTATAAAATTCAGTCTAGCCATTACCGAGGACCACAAACTCCGTGACACGAAATTCAGTTATAAATAGTATATGATAGGTATATAATACTAGCTGAACCGGCTAACTTTAACCCGCCCTAATGTGTCGTCATAGTGCCACCTAATGGGTCTATTTTTAATCCATACAGGAACCTATCGAAATATGAAATTTCAACCAAATCGGTTTAGCCGTCTTGGGGGAGTTTAGTGACAAACATCAAACACCCTTACTGATATACAAATTATGTAATGTGTACAATCTCCTCTCTTTGTGCTTTAATCGTCCGGTGTTGATTACATGAGGTCTCAGGTTTGACTCGAATCGGGCAACTGAATCAAAATATGTTTTTTTAAATCTTAATAAAAACTACGGTTGGCGATAGGCTTGGACTAACTTTCAGTTAATCGTGGATAATATGCATCTGCCTACCTTTTCGGTATGGGTATGCTACTTTCTTAACCTTTAACTGTAGGCGGTCAACAAAACCATGTTCATTTGTGGAAGGTAGATTAAACGCAGGACCTCCTCAGTTCTCTCTAGAGACCGATCCATTCACTATAGCTCTTGGCATTGAATGATATTAGACAAGCTTGTCATAGACCGAGTGATTAATGGCATTCATATAGCTATTTTATAAAATCGTCACTTTTATTGCTAAATCTTTCTATTAATATTAGATATAAATGCGAAAGTTGGTAGGGATGGATGGATATGTGGATATTTTTTACCATTTCACAAAATAGAAACTAAATCGATTCACACGAAACTTCACATTTATATAGGTAATATTTCAGAATAATCCAGACACATTAATTCAAACTTTTTTTTATATTCACGGCGATTTTTGCATATAGAATAATTTTAAGATTAATTTTTGATGACAAAACAATTTTGAAATGCCAATAAATTGACGGCTAAGTAACATACAGCAGTACTATTTAAATTATGCGCTTTGGCTATATTCGTCAAGCTTCCGAATGCATTTTAAAAATGTCTATATAGAGTTGTTATTACACGTAATTAATCACTTCGCTTAAATTTAGATTAGGTCAGCCAATTTAAAAATAAAAGTATAAAGTGTAAAAAGAGTAAAAAGTGTAAATCCGTAGCGCACAATTTAAATATTAATACCTACTGTATGTATTATTTATTACAAAAGATTTTACCACATATATAAGTAATGATAATTTATTGTTAGGTAGGTAACAATAAATAGGCGTTTGAAAAAAACTTACTTATTTTATATTGTTTATGTGTTTATGGATATATATATTTGAACTTTTTATTAATTGTAGCACAACCATATCCCGAAAATAAAGGAGTATTCTTGAACTACCGACAACTTTCAAATAGCTTTTGTCGAAATGGCAAAAATGAAGATAAAAAAAATATCTCGAAAATTTGGAATTCTATCAAGAACTCTGTGAATGCTTAATGCCGCCAAAGATAACGTTGCTCGGGATCGGATATGTGCCCGGTTGACGATAGGCTTGCCACCTATCACTGTGTGGGACTTAGTGTCTTCGGGGCGTGAAGGTATCAAATATATGAATCTTAAAACATATTGATTTCCAATTGAACTTATAACGGGAAGGATGAAATTGATTTACTTTGTTATTAATAAAATTGCTTTATAGTCGGATTCTTGTTAACCAACTACCAGCTTTAGATATGCTGTAATAAATTATAAAATAATAAATTTTGAGTCATCCTGATAACTTCTCTACGGTAACTGTTTCGTAGAACTCTAGAAAACGTAGCTAAAGTGTCAGTAAAATAAGAAGTAGATAGTTAATATTCATTCCCGAATGCAGCCTACTCACTCACTCACTCACTCACTCATGAACACGTTCATACTGATCAACAAACACTTACATAAATATGAATTTCTTATAAAGAGTTTCATTTAAACTTTCATCTCACACCTTTGGAGTTGATTTTTTAAAAGTAACTTATATTTGAATTTGGAACTTTATTCGTTTTTATTTTATGCGTTTTTATGGACGTTAATAAGGCCCAGCTATTTAGATGTAATACCATGACAGATCGACGGACACACTATGCATGCATGCAAACTATGAATTGCATTATACATTGTATTAAACAGGCTGTATTTGACACCATAACGAAAACTTTTGTGGTAGGCTAAACACATATCAATCAGTCTTTAAAATTCCGCTCACAGTTTTTGTCGGAAACAAGTGGTTAAAATTTAGCAGTTTTTCAGCCCGCAATGTATAGCGAACAAAGTATTAGCATCAAGCCGCGCGTTACGAGTTGTAAGTGCAGACCTAATACCCTGATTTATTACATCGCTGTTTTTAGTAAAAATGTGTAATTTATTCGATTTTAAATAAAAATAGTGTTGCGATAGATAGTATTAATGAAATAATCGTGAACGTAATAAAAAAATACAATTAAAAAAAAACATAAAATTTCCGACACGAAATTCCAACTATATATGCATTTTTATCATGTACAGAATCCATGGTTTCATTTTTCGGTACGCTGTCATTTACACGGTGACTCTCAGTTAGCTTCTTACTAGGATTAAATCAGTTTATATTTGTCATTTTCAAATAATCATATGTAACCAGAGAATGTGCAAGTGGCCTTAAGGAGACGAAATTAAAAAAAGTATCTTGACTCCATATCCTTGAAGAGGTAGGCAGAGGCACAACCAGGGCACCCACGACTAGCCCAACATACTTAGTCCCACAGTGTGATAGGTGGCAAGCCTATCGCCAACAGGGCACATATTCAATCGCGAGGAACGTTATCTTTATTAGAAAATGAAAAAAACATGGTTTCTATTAATAACTATAAATAATTCTATTAATACTTTTTAGTCTATTGTTGATATGATTTAATTTAATAATTTTATAAGTAAGTAAATATCTTTATAGCACGGTATAAGGCTATAAGTAAAAATATAACCTTACTAAAATATCGTTATAGCATGTTGCTGAATGCTGATGTCTCTGTAATCTTGTCACTAAGTCACCTAATTGGATCAAATTTACTTGCGAGATTTGATTTAATTTAATAAAAATGTCTATTTTTAAGGATAGGTGAAAATAGATAAAAAAATGTTTATAAAATTTAAAACTAATGGGCCTACCTGAGTCACATTTCATAGGACCAATTCGAAACTATTCTGCATAAAACAAAAAAAGAATTACGTAAATCAGAAACCTCGGCGAATTCGGTGACATACATAAAAAAAATATACTGGCCACATTGATAACCTCCTCCGTTTTTTAAAAGTCGTTTAATAAAAGATTAAACTAAAATTAACAAAACTCGTATTTTGATAACTGACAATGTTATCAAAATACGAGGTTTATAGTAAATGAATAATCGTAATAAGTTAATTTATCTTTTTAGAAGCATCGCTATAGCAGCTGATTTTTTGCGTTACGAATGTCCATGGACATTGGACTATGATAACTTATTCGTGTTGATTTTCCTCGTCTGTTTTTCGCTGGTTGCAAATTATTGTGAGTAAAATACTTCAAAACCTCAAAAACCGACTCAAAACGAAATTAAATGAAACTTTATTTATTGGCAGAATATCTGTGTTAAAAAGTTGTCACAAAGATATTTTAATTTCAATAAGCTTATTATTATTTATTACGAAATTGTGGTGTACAAATATTTAATTAAATTTATATAAATTAATATTTTTACATATTAAAACATTTAAATAAAAGACTTATTTGTATTTCTAATAAATATTTTATTTATGTTATAGCTTTATAATTTATTGCTAATACTTTCGAATGTGTATTCATTATAATCCTATCTACCGTACACTACTACTGTTTTCAACCCTAGCTAGTCAGTAGAAGAAACGGTAAAACGGCCACGGCAACCAGCCCTATCCTATCCTATTAATATTATAAATGCGAAAGTTTGTAAGTATGGATGTATGGATGTTTGTTACTCTTTCACGCTCG
>NJDC01000613.1:151023-161401 GCA_002245475.1 Calephelis virginiensis | reverse complement strand
AACATCTATTTTTCATACCCCTAAGTGATAAGGGTGACTCACCCCAATTTTTTTTAAATAAATCACATTAAAAATATAGCAGAACAACGTCTGCGGGGTCAGCTAGTAATTAATATAAAATCCATATTTTTTACTTTTTAGTTTTGATGTCGGTTTTTATGAACGTAGTTATTATTATTTAATACTTTTAAGTTGATTGCTGATATGATTTAATTTAATAAAAATAGACATTGGGAAAGGTGAAAGTAGATAAAAAATGCTCAAAAAATAAAAACTAATGGGCCTACCTGAATTAAATTTTTATAACACCAATTATATAACTATTTCGCGTCAAGCAAAAAAATAATTACGTAAATCAGTTCAGAAACCTCGGAGAAATCGGCATACATAAATAAAAAAATCTCTTCCTTCCCGTTATTTTGAACTGGGTTAAAAATTATTTACTGTTAATGATTACATTTGCTGATCATCATTACCATCATCTTGGCATCCTAGCCAAAGCCAGAGTTCTTCTTCTGTCCAGTTTTAGGATATAATGGATACCTCAGTGATTGTGTGAAAGCCTATGTAGAATCTTATTGGAGGCACAATGAGTTAGGAGAAACCCATTATTTGCCTGTGATCTGGGGTGAGGTCTCGGATTCCATCTCCGTTCCAGACACGACATTATGTTTCTTTTCATTTTTCTAATAAAAGAACGTTTTTTGGGATTTAATAAGTAACTGATCAGCGAAAGGTTTTCCACTTATACCATGGTATGACTCTAAGTACTATTGGCTAATTGTCGCTACCCTAGTTGTACCTCTGTTTACCTCTTTGAAGATACGGGCTTGAAGATACGGGCTTGAAGATACTTACTGTTTAGTCTTGCTTTATATACTTCCAAATGACAAACTTCTCGAAATAATCAACATTGGCAAGAAATTCCAAATCCTTTAAAGTATGCATACAAACAGAGTACCAAGTCTCTTTGTATGTGTACGGGGGATATCGACCAAGTACAGATAAAAGCTCGTTTTACAAAAAGGAATACAGACGGTGGATTTTGGAGACCTTGTGTACATTTTCCAAAGTATAACCTGTATTATTCAAGCACAGTAAAACCTCAAAAAATTGACAGCGATTTCATTAACTATATCATACTTAGTATCTTCACGCCCATATCTCCGCACAGGTAGGCAGAGGCACAACCATCGCACTGACGGCTAGTCGAAGACACTAAGTTCCACTATATGATAGGTGGCAAGCCCGTCGCCAACAGTTTTGTTTTTTTGTTCATTGACCCGTGGATCGAACCCAGGACCTCAAGAAGTCAAGTCTGACGCTGGACCACTAGAGCACAAAGGAAATAATTTTCTTGGTGTCAAAAGTACATATCGATGCCTTAACATCAAAGATGGTAAGTAGCGATCTTAAGACTAAGATACAAAGCTGAATACAGAAGGTGGATTTTGGAGACCTTGGGTACATTCTCCAAATTATAACCTGTATTATTCAAGCACAGTAAAACCTCAAAAAATTGACAGCGATTTCATTAACTATATCATACTTAGTATCTTCACGCCCATATCTCCGCACAGGGAGGCAGAGGCACAACCATCGCACTGACGGCTAGTCGAAGACACTAAGTTCCACTATATGATAGGTGGCAAGCCCGTCGCCAACAGTTTTGTTTTTTGGTTCGTTGACCCGTGGATCGAACCCAGGACCTCAGGAAGTCAAGTCTGACGCTGGACCACTAGAGCACAAAGGAAATAATTTTCTTGGTGTCAAAAGTACATATCGATGCCTTAACATCAAAGATGGTAATGGTAAGTAGCGATCTTAAGACTAAGATACAAAGCTTCTTGATGAAGTAAATTTTGCGTGGAAATTTTTGTAAACGGGATCGGAACCGCAGCTTACAGTGTAATTAAGCTCACAGTGCTAGTGATATACAGATCGATGTTCACCTCTTAAAAGCTGCATCCGCCTCGCTGGTCGAGTGGCTAGCGTACACGCCAAACTACACCGATCATCCGCGAGGCTCGGGTTCGATTCCCGACGGGGGCAGGCATTTGTGTGATGAACATTTAGATGTCTGCATTTCCGGGTCTGGGTGTTTATTAAATTGATTCTGGTATCTATTTAAGTATTTCTATGTATTAGAATCGTTGACGAACACCCATAACACAAGCATGTAATTTGCTTACTTTGGGGTTAGATTCAATTTGTGTGACTTGTCCAGGAATATTTATTTATTTATCATTGGGCATATTATTAATTTTATCCAAGTCAACTATTTATAAGCGAAAATATTTTTTGTTTAGTGTTTATTGTAGTATTAGTAGTTTAGTGCTCAAAACCGCGGGCACTGGCTAGTATATAACACACAATTGTTATAAGTGCGATGAGAAACAAAAACGTTTGAACAATTACATTTTTCATCTTTTGTAATTACGAAGATATTTTATTTTACAAAACCTGAAATAATTGCTTTTGTTAATGTGTCGTTTCTAATACGTAATACGTGATATTTAAGATTTTATTTATAACTGCCAGACAAAAAGTCCTAATTAAAATTGTGATAAAAAGATCATAATTGCGCAAAAACTGGCAATTTATGCTTAGTATATCATATCAACAGAGGCCTTACCTTGAGTTTATGGCGCTAAATTCGCTAGCGCCTCCGTAAGTTATTTTTTTATTATAATGGAAGGCGAACAAGCAGACGGATTTCCTGACGGTAAGAAATTCACGCCGCTTAGAGACACCAAAGGTGGTAATGGTGTGTTGCCAACCTGAGGCCTCGGGCAAAAGTAAGTTTACCGGCTACCTTACCCTCCGAACCGGAACACGTTATGGCGGCAGGAATAGGTAAGGCGGTGGTACCGCTCCGGGCGAGTCGCTGCGAAACTCTACCAACTAGTAGGATGTCACGGTGTTAGTCACGGTAACGTCACCAACACCGTGACATCCTGCTAGTCTCCTACAGCCTATGGTCGCCTTTTACGAGCTGCCTGGCAGGAAAGCAGATGGTCTATTCTGCAAACGCGCGCGGGGGATAATTTGTATGAAAACTTTGAACAGCGCCTCTACAGGCAACTAAGAGAACTGAATTTTAAGACAAAACTGCTATAGATTTCTATACTTCAATTATCGAACGTAATCTATAGCAACGCGAAGGCCCAGAGCCTATACCATGAGTTTATAACTTGTCAAGTTTACTATACTCACTACCGTCTCTGTAAATTAATTGTATGAAAACTTTGAACAGCGCCTCTATTGGTAACTAAGAGAAACACAATTTTAGACCAAAAGTGTCATAGATTTCGACACGTAACTTACCAAAAGTAATCTATATCTACTCATGGTAAAGGCTCAGTATATAATTAGTCGAGTTGTGTTCTGGTTTGGATGATAGGGTAGCCAATAAATTTAAACATTAGGCCTAGCATCCCATTCACAAGAGCACCGTACCTATTACATTAATGGTTTCTCCTTTCTTTAAGCCACGCTTGTGTATTTCCATCCAGCACATGTGTGTTGTATTATTACATTAAAATAAAACAAAAATTAAAAATGATCATTAACCATCGATCAAACCTACATGTATTGTTGCTAAAAACCGCATCAGAATTGGATCCTTCGTTCAAAAGCTGTTGCCACAGGGCACAGACACACATGCAGAGGCGTTTCGTCGTGGATTAAAAAAGATTGCAGCATCGGTTTCTCTGCTCTGCATACACTGAATCGATTTTGATGAAACAAAGTTGATATTTTAATTTCAAGTATTATTTTTCAAACCGTAAAAACAAATTAAGTAGTTCGATTTTCCAGTGTTGCAGTAATAAATAGACAAACATGAAAATTTCGAACAAATTACATTTTTACTCAGAATAGAATATATTTTTATTCACATTCACCTTACAAAAGGCACTTGTGACGAGTCTATATAATAATAAAACTACCACCGGATCGGAACGTGGCCGCTCTACACCATCTGAGCTGCAAACACTGGTCACAGTTATAGGAGATTGTAAAGAAAGGGGCTTACATTTGAATGCGATGAAAACCAAAATAATGGTGTTTGAAAGAGACGTAGCCAGAACGCATGTAAAAGTTTTAGTAGATGATGTATTGTTAGAGCAAGTGAATTAAATTGTATAACTTAGTTGTGCTTTTAGCAGAGATGGAAGGTACACCGCGGATGTAGAAAGGAGAGTGTGTGCAGGGAATAGTGTGAATAGAGTGCTGGGTAAGCTATTTCAAAGCGAGGTTTTGAGTTAAAAAGCTAAACTTGCTTTGCACAGTTCTGTGTTTATCCCGAAGTTATTGTATGTATTATTGTATGGAAGTTGGGTATGTCAGAAAAAGCATGAAAGTAGGATAGATGCGGTCGAAATGAGAGCGCTACGGAATATCTGTGGTGTAAGGTTCGCTGGCCGCATTCATAACAGTAAGGTCCGAGAAAGAGATTGAAAGAAAGTGTTGGTGTTAAAATTACACTGAGAAGATCCGGCAAGAAATTCAGCAGGCTGTCATTTTTTTCCTTATTCTATACAAATTACATATAATTACTAGTAAGAGATTGATATGAGGAGCAATTAATCCCAAGCACTCTTATCCGACAGATATTCAGCAGCGGTATAGTAACCTTTTTTACACAATTTCACTTTGACACATTTTTTAAATTTATTTAATGGCAGGTCTTTTATCTATTTATATAATCCTTAGAATCTGTATAAGCTTTACAATTCCTGGATTATCTTCAATCCCAAAGAGGTAGGCAAAGGTACAACCAAGGCACCCACGACTAGCTGTAGACACTAAATCCCACAATGTGATAGGTGGCAAACCTATCACCAACCGGGCACATATCATGGGATATGGAACCGGAACAATATTTTTTTTATTATAAAATTTAATAAACATATTTTTTGCGTTGTCCGACCCGGGGTTGAACCCAGAACTGCATAAATTCCAGTCCAACACCGTACCGCTAAACCTCGGAAATGATTTATATAATTGCATAAACTTGTGTGCTTATGTAGAAAAATGTTTGTCAAATACAGTCATAACTAATGATACGAAATATCCTTACGAACTATGAGAATAGTTACCGAATACAAATGAAAAAAAAATCATAAAAAACGTTAGGAGTTTGACCGAAAACATTTAAACGCTATGTTTTTTTAATTTCCAATGAAAAAAGAGCGTCTGTGTGTATACAACTGTGACATCATAAATCGATTTTGTTGCGATTTTTTCGTTTGAAAACTGACGCGATCGAGATAGTTCTTAACTGCATTACACGTAGACTTAGACGGGATTCGTTATTTTCTTTTTAATTCTAATTTCAATAAATAAATAATAATAAATAAATATTCCTGGACAAGTCACACAAATTGAGCACACCCAAAGTAAGCAAATTATATGCTTGTGTAATGGGTGTTAGTCAACGATTCTAATACATAGAAATACTTAAATAGATACCAGAATAAATTTAATATACACCCTCACCCGGAAACGCAGACATCTAAATGTTCATCACACAAATGCATGCCCCCGTGGGGAATCGAACCCGAGCCTCGCCGCTGGTCAGTGTAGTTAGGCGTTATACGCTAGCCACTCGACCAACGAGGCGGCCAATATAACATGGTCATTTATTTAAGACATTGAAACTTGCATAATTATCATTGTGTGTGTTGCAGGTTCAAATAGCTACGGAGTTAGTACTTGTGACATTAGTTCAATATGTCCTTAAGGTAATCTGTACGTATGCACCAGTATGGGTATGGATGATTGTCTTAGATAATGTTGTTTATCAAACACAAGCAATTGGATAAGCCGCTTACGCTTGACCATTTGGAGACAACTCTCAAGTAGACTAGAATAAACTAACAATAAGAATGTTCAATGTGCAGTCCATGAAAAACGTTTAGATATATTAAAGTTAAAAAAAAAAGTATCTTCACGCCCATATCCCCGAAGAGGTAGGCGGAGGTACAACCAAGGCACCCACGACTAGCCGAAGACACTAAGTCCCATAATGTGATAGGTGGCAAGCCTATCGCCAACCAGGCACATTTCCAATCCCGACCAACATTTTATTTAATTAGAAAATTGGAAAAATCCAATTTGTTGATAGGTTGATAAGTTTGATAAGTTTTAAATAAAGCTACGGACGGGTATGGGGGTTAGGTTAGGTTAATACCTATATATATAGTAGTAATAATTTTTTTGTTACTCCCATAAAAATTTGATGCAGGTTGACCCATTAGTTTTTGTTTTTTTGGGCATTTTGTACTTATTTTCACCTGTGCCGATGATTATTTTTATTAAATTTAAACATATCAGCAACAAATAAAATATATGAAATAAAAATAATTACGTCACTTAAAACAGACTTCAAAACTAAAAAGTAAAAAATAATAAAGATTTAATATTAATCGTACAATACCTGTTACTTATATGTGCTATTTACTAACAGGTTTGAAGTCTGTGCCAATCTAATTTAATACTTATAATATATTATTAGTTTAAGGCTTAACACCGACTTCAAATCTATTAGTAAATAGCACATATAAGTAATAGGTAGTATATAGTTAATACTAAATCTTTATTATTTTTTGTTTTGAAGTCGGTTTTAAGTAACGTAGTTATTTTTATATTTTAAAAATCGACTCTCAAATAGTATATTATAAATCATATTTTAGAACGAATATACTTGTACTTGTAACTCAAATGTAGAGTCAATGACCAATAGAAAACACAATATTAGATACTGTTTAAGAGTTGAAGAAGTTATTTGGTATTTTTAAAAGTCGTCGACACTTCATTGCCTTCAAGCATACTTATTTAAATCAGTGAATGATTCTCGCGTTATGGTTTTTATTTAGAACGCATTATTAAAGTCTAAGTATTAGTTTGTAACCGACATGACAAGGAGGTTATCATTTTGTTTTTTTTTTGTTTGTTTTTTTTAATGGCAAATTGTGTTGCTAACCTCGCGGTTTTTACAACTTCACCTGACTATACCATACGTTTGTAACAAGATTACTCAGTCATACACTATTTTGTTGTTTCTTTTGTGGAATGGTTCCGAACATATCCTAAAGTTATAACTTTGATTGAGATTTAGCGAAGTTTTGCGTTATATACTGAAATTGGAGTTGGTTCAAAAATTTTACTACCCAAGCTTGAATTACTTTATTTAACGAGGTTTAAAATATGATTCACACATGCAACAAAAAATGGATGATTGTTAACACGTGTAATATATGATATCACATATTATATATGTATGTATAATTTCCTTTACGTAATAAACTAACAGAAGCTCGTATCTTTTTCCGAAATTATCCAGGTATCCCCTTAAAAATAACTTTGTGAGACTCTTAAAAATATGAACAAATAAAACTTATGTACTTATCAGCAAGATGTAGGAAGACAGCAGCTAAGAACCTTGTAGTGTCTCTGTCTAAAATACTTGTTTAAAACATAAACCACAGTGCATTTATCTTATTTTTAATTACAGGAAGCCAAAAAGTTAACAGATTTCTTAATTCATATTTTAACACTTGTATTGTTTTACGTATATATAATTATACTTAAATTATTTTTTAAACGGTTCTTGATAAACAAATCTATGTAATGTAGTTAAAAACCATCTCGATCATGTCAACTTTGAAACATAAAAATCCGCATCGAAATCGATCTTAAAGTAGAAGTATTGAAGGTTAGAAAATTTAGCGATTCAATATTTAGACTGGGCAACATCTGTCAGTTCAGGGGCCCTACCCTACTATGAATGCTTAAAGAAGAATTATTTTCCTGTTGTTAAATGTCCAATTATAAAAGCAACTTTATGAAATACGCTATAAGGTTATCTTTCCCTGACATTTGTTATTATTGAAATAATATGGTTTTATAAGCTTACATTTTATTAATAAAAACAACGTTATCCAGGATTAGCTATGTGCCCGTTTGGCGATATGGTTGCCACCTATCACATTGTGGGACTCAGTGTCTTTGGTGACCTGGTTGTTCCTCTGCCTACCTCTTCCGGATACAGGCGAGACGATACTTACTTATTTCTTGATGATACACTCTACAGATGTAGAGGTACACTGTTAGCCTGAAGTTACGAGGGTGGATCCAAAAGTTCTAAGCCCGACCAAGAAAATGAAAGAAAGATGGGTCTAAATTTATTTTTATTTTTCGACAAAGTCTCCATCTAGCTCAACACACTTCTTCCACCTGACCTGCAACTTGTTTATCCCCTCGAGAAAAAAAGGATTCGGAAGGTCGGCGAAATAGTCGTTTACTGCGACTATCACCTCATCTTTGGTCGAAAATTTCGAGCCACCCAAGTGTTTTTTTTAAATTTGGAAATAAATGATAATCCGAGGGGGCTAAATCCGGCGAATAAGGTGGGTGGGGCAGCTATTCGTAGCCACAATCATGGATTACAGACATTGTTTCAACCGAAGTGTGAACATGTGCATTGTATTGATGAAACAAAATTTTCTTACGCAACATTCCCGGCCTTTTTTCTTTTATTTCTTCCCGGAGTCTTCGTAAAAGGTTACAATAATAACTACAATTTATAGTTTGACCTTTCGGTAAATAATCTACAAAAATAACGTCCTTCGCATCCCAAAAAACAGAAGCCATTACTTTGTTAGTCGACAAAACAACCTAAGCCTTTTTCGGTGTAGGAGAGTCTGATCTTTTCTACTGTTTGGATTGTTGCTTTGATTCAGGAGTATGATGGTGAACCCAGCTTTCATCCATGGTAACAAATCTAGACAAAAAGTCCTCGGGATCAGTCTCAACAAGTTCCAAACAGTCTCGCGAAATTGTGTATCGAACTCGTTTTTGTTCAGCTGAAAGCAACCTCGGGACCTAGCGAGAAGAAACCTTATGGAACCTCAACTCTTCCGTTATTATGTGTTGCACCAGGCCATAACTAATGTTTGTTATCTCAGCTATCTTACCAATGGTCAAACGTCGGTCACCCAGTACGAGATCACAAATTTTATCGATGTTTTCTTTCGTGGTAGAGGATGTAGGCCTTCCACTCCTAGGATCATCTTTAATGCTCTCACGACCGCGCTTAAACTCAGCTTCCCCCTTTCTTGACACTGGAATACAATGGAGCAGACTCCCCCAAAGTGTTCACCATATATTGATGGATGTCTTTTGGTGATAGGCCTTTTTTATTGAGGTACTTAATGACTGCACGGTGTTCAATTTTCTCCATTATTGAAAATTGCGTCAGATTGCTTCAAACAAATAATCACAGAAAATTTATATTGTGCAGTATCGAAATGAAACTGCGCACAATAAATCAATATGACACAGGTTAGGCCACGAACTTTTGGATACACCCTCGCATAATCACATCTTCTTGCGGAGGCAAGTTTGTCCGTTAAATTAACCAATTCTCCAAATCGAACATAAAACTGTTGAACACTGACGTTCAGGTGGTAAGAATGAGAATTGGTGAAGCGTTAGTGTCAGTCCGAGCGATACACTGCAAGAATACGTGTTTACACTGGTTAAACTATTCATCTTTAATCAAACTTTAGATCCTTATCCAGCAATATGAAACTCATAACACAGACACGACTTTTAAAATGTCGCTCGTGTGATTGCACCCTAATCTGATGTGAGTACAGTTTAAAAAAATCTGTAATCTTATATGTCTGTAATAAATATTTCTTCCACTAATAAGATATACCTATCGACGGTTTTGTCTTGACATTATTAGAATTTATGAATTTAATAAAAACCATGCTCAAAACATCTTAATTAAATACTAATAAAATGTCGCTAGTCTAGCTCCACCCTACTTATATGCGATGTATTTGCAATTTACAAGATACGATAATATCTAACGGCCACACTCAAAGACGTTAAATGACATTTAATCTATTATTAAGTTATAATTTACTGCGAAAGATCTGACTGAAAGATAATTTACGTCCTAGAGCGTCTGTGTAAGTCCAATTTTTAAGTTAATATCATACATACACGTTTTGTCGAACATCTGCCTCTACCCTAACATAATCAATTACGGTATTTTCATGTATAAAATATTTTTGGATGTTGAAACAGAAACTACTGAACATATAAATATTTAACAGATTTGAATGGCTGGCCTGGCATTATAAAAAATATATGCTCTTAAATATATAGGATTTTCTCTTTAGCGTATTTAGACGAAACATTTTCGTTTCGTGTTTATTTTCTAATGCATTTTAATGAATATTGTAAAAAAAAACAGCTCCCGACAAAACCTATGCATAAACGTAAATTGAACTAAGGAAGAAAAAGGTTGAGAACTATCTCGACCAAGCCAGATTTCATATAAAAAAAACGCATCGAAAAC
>NJDC01000613.1:134597-145942 GCA_002245475.1 Calephelis virginiensis | reverse complement strand
TCCCACCGCCTTCTGCAAACCCGGCATATATCCAAACCCGGCAACGTTATTTTTATTAAAATTGAAATAAATACACATTGTCAATTTTCTAATAAAACACATACACATACGCGGGATCTGAAGAAGTTAAGTCCGATGTCGGACCGCTAGACCACAGAGTCACAGATCACAGTAAAGTGTGAGCTATATCGTTCGACCGAGGACGAAGCTTGCACTCACATGGCATCGGCATAAAACTGACAATTCAATTCCCGCGGCGAAATTTTTAATTCCTTTCTAACCCGTTAACGCGGGTAGTAACTCAGAATTATGTATCTATAGGACATAACTACCCGCGTTAACGGGTTAGAAAGGAATTAAAAATTTCGCCGCGGGGCTTGAATCCTCAGTAGCTCAATTGGTTAGAGCATTCGTCGGCTTGAGACGAAAGGTTACAGGTTCAAATCCTGTGTGGGGCGGAATTTTTTCTTTCTTTAAAATTTATAGAAATTTATCCCAAGCACAGGGCAAGTGCTAAAATAAAAATACGTTGCGATAAAACTGACAGTTATACTGTCGCGTTTCGTATGTTTTGAAAGTTTGGAAGTTGGGTTAAGGGTAGATGTGACGAAGGTACACAGCATGTTCGCATAGCCTCTGGTTGTGTGAGCGTCATAAGGAGGTTTCGACGCCTATCAAATTCACAAAAATTCAGAAGTCAGATTAACATTTACCACTACAAGGGCATTATGTTATACCATCTGTATAAAACCTGACGTCAATCAGTAAGTTGTCCAATAACAGACAAGGTTGTTATATGGCTAACGAATCGAGAAACACTTCTTGGATTGCCCGACCCGGGAATTGAACGCGAACTTATTGTAATTAATACTGGACCGCTAGATCATGCAGGCGATAAAGTGTAAAAGAATTTATATGCTTGTGTCAAAATTAGGGTAGGAAAAGACATAAAAAAATAAGGTCAAAATATAATATTATTTATTTTCAGGTGTATTCATTTAACATATTAAAACCAATAACAATAGTAAAATAGCTTGTAATACATTATAATCCGTTATTTACTCCAGTGACTTAAATTCAATTACTATTTTTAATCATTAGAAATACTTATCTTAAAGCGATGGGTAGATACTCATAGTTAGTTAACAACTAACAGGAGGCAAGCCTGTAGTAGTGTCAACTTCGGAGTTTCGAACAAAAGTGCCCCTTCTTGTGACTTTTATCTCCCTACCTCGCCACTGTACGTTATTCCTTCCAACCAGTCCCGCCTCTGACTGCCGGACGTCATTAAAAACAACTTCGCTTACTTAATTCTTTGAAAATACTTTATCGTAAGCAGTATTATTTTATTTTTTTGGTAATAATAATTAGTAACTGTAATAATAAATTATAATGAACAAACTCTAGTTAATTAATAATTAAACTACTAAACTACAGTATAAATAAAATATTAATAAATCACCAAACATCTCACACTCGCGTTATGAGCGCAAGTCAACGATTCATTATATATTAAAACTTAATATAGATACTAGAACACTTTTATAGATATTCATCAAAATAATGCTTGACCTCGTTGGGAATCAACACCAAGCCTCGCGGTAGGTCGGTGGCGTTAGGGATGTACACTAACCCCTCGACCAATGAGGCGGTCAAAAAAATTATCTTCATTTTTTGATTTTATTTTTAATGATTGAAGCAGTAGGTATTAGAGAAACAAACATCTACCAAAAACTATAGATAGTTTAACTCGGAGTGCTGAAAAAATCGAGAAATTTGAAGAGATAGAGTCGATAAATTAATATATGAATCTGGTGCGTAGTTTCTCTATTGCAAACAAAAAATGAAGTTACACACCAGATCAACGGGCGCGTAAGTTTTATTAGTAAGGGAATATATAAAAAAGTATCTTCACGCTCATATCCACGAAGAGCTAGGCAGAGGCATAATCAGGGCACCCACGACTAGCCGAAGACAATAAGTTCCACAATGTGATAGGTGGCAAGCCTATCGCCAACCGGGCACATATCCAATCCCGAGCAACATTTTTTTTTATTAAAAATTGGAAAAACCCAATTTTATTTTGTTCCCTGACCCGGGAATCGAACCTGGAACCTCATGCAGTCAAGTCAACACCTGGACCTCTCGACCACAGATTATAAATTAATTCTTTAATCATGTATTTAAATTTTATTTAATTTTAATAGCAGGCGGTAGTATTCATTACAGTTGTCCCTTTTAGTCATACGATTAGACAAGTAACAAGCTCACGACCACGGCACCCCTGAGAGTAAAAGACAATCGTGATGTGTGGTGTATATAGACATCATAGATGTTATAGGTACGTTGACGTCCTCTGGTCAATATACATATAGGCATAGTATGCAAGTCTATTGGGAACCTTAACACCACGAAACATGACCTGGAGGTTAGGGTTGCTATAGACTGTCATTATGTCGGCAGGATGCCGGCAGGTGAGGCGGTGGATTCCAACTGAAAACATAGTTCAGGGCAGTGCTCTACTACCAGTAGTCTTTTTGGTAATTAAACATTTAGTCTGTGCTCACTTCTAGCAAGCTGCCAGGCAGAGAGGCAGAAGTTCAATTCTACACAGAAGATGCGGACTTTTTTGACTTTTTTGACTTGGACAAGTTCCTTATAACCTTTGTTGTCCCAATGATGTGTGTATCACAAGTGACCAAAGTACAAAAAAATATAATTAAAAAAAGGAATAGTTACTCCCATCACATTGATAATCTTACGGCCGCACTCAAAGACATTAATTAACATTTAATCATAATTTTGATAAAAATTACGACTTAATTGACGTCTCCAAGTGCGGCCGCCAGTGTCCTGAAATTTTGTTTAGGTTGGTCTGAAATAAATTATTGATCTAAAACAATTAGTATGTCAATATGCAACATTTTCTTGATTATCATATTTCCAGTGAATTCCTGGATATAACTTACAAGTAACTTTAAAACCTTTAAATGACCTATATCTGGTTTTTAACTTTTCAGGTCAGGAGCCTAACAACTCGAACCTTTCATAAACGGCGCGAAAACATCAAGAACAACATAATAAGGTTGTGGCCGGAGCGGCGCGCACGAATGTAACTGGCCGCCACAGCGCGCATTAGTTTACGACACGCGTATCTATGCGCGTTCGAAATTCAAATATTGACATTTAATATTTTTTAAAATGCTATTTGCAGTGTTGTGCCTATGTGCGTGTGCGTGGGCCGTTTCAGCCCAAAATCTTAACGATTTACAAAATATGCCAAAATATGACTCTAGATATGACTATTTGGATGTGGATGCGTTGTTTAATAGTAAAAGGTTAGTGCGGAACTATGTGGAGTGTTTACTTAACGGGCTACGGTGTACACCAGAAGGGAAAGCTCTTAAAAGTAAGTGATTATTGTTTTTAATACCTAGGTTATACTTTCTATTCAATATTAATTATTAAAGATCTGTCGCGCATTTTTAGACACCGGTAAAATGAAATAATTGAAACTTGTAAAAGATACCAATACAGTGTCAAATAATTGGATTCTTGTAAAATTCTTAAGCCTATTATAAAAAATACAAATTTAAGCAAAACATTTTTATAAATCATCTTTATAGTACTTGTCCATAGCCTTAATTGACATAATTTATTTATGTCACTTGTACTTTCCACAATATATTTTTTATTATTATATTTTAGTTAACCGGTTCCGCTATTTAAGCATAATCAGGGATATAACAACTCCTTTTGCCTACTTTCAAGTTCAAAGTTTGAAGTTGATTGCTAAAATAATAAACTCTTGAAATATCCTCAAGAAAACATAACTAAAATTTAATATTATTCTGCCTTGTCTCTTCTTATTAGTATCAAGGTTCTTCACTTAACCTTTGCAAAATTGTTGTTAAGAATAAAATGTAAATAAACAATGCGGGAACATGAGTTAAAATAAATCGGATATTTTTTTTAAATAATATTACTTAATCCATATTAGAATAATTGTGTATAATTTATCCGGCTCGTTACAACTGCCCAACTTATTTCTATAGTTCATAGCGTCAGTGCTCGCTCATGTCGTTTTTATTTAGGGGTAGCTGAAGCCTTATACTGACAACGCGATAGTATGTTCCCCTTTACTATTATTTATTAGCTTTATTACTATTATGAGTAACAAAAACAATCTAAAATACATCAAGGCTTTAAGTTGACACTATAGTCTGTAAAACAGTGCAATAAAGACCACAGTGTCACATAAAACATATTTTTTGTAAGTAACACAAATTGAAACTTACTTCAAAGTAAGCTAATTATATGCTCGTGTTATAGGTGTTAATCAACGATTCTAATAAATAATTGAATAAACACTCACACCCGGAAATGCAGACATCTACATGCACATCACACAAATGTCTGTCCCCTTCGGGAATCGAACCCCTGCCTCGCCATTGGTCAGTGTAGTTAGGCGTGTACGCTAGCCACTCGACCAACGAGGTAACTTGAAGTACTTTAGCCTAAGTCTATTAGTAAGGCGGTGTCAATAAGTGATGTATGTGTACATGTTTTACCGCCAGAAAATACATTTGCGTGTTGATACTCGTTTTTAATCCCATTCAGAATAGATGCATAGCATGTTTCGATTCGAACAATGTTCAAAGTTTCTGCTACAATGCATGTTGCCAGATCCATCATCCACCTGAGATGCATCACTGGTAAAGTTTTCCTCGTGTTGGATAGGGCTCCTTTGCAGAATAGACCATCTCCCTTCCTACCATTCAGGTCTTAAAAGGCCAGCACAGGCTTACTGTCATTAAGACCGTGACATCTGACTAGGTGGAAGAGTTTCGCAGAGTGCCGCCAATGCCTGCCGTTGAAGTAATCCAGTTCGGAGGATAAGGTAGCCGATAAAGTTACTTTTGCTCGAGGCCTAATATCCCGGCCTCAGGTTGGCAACGCATCGTTATCACCTTTGGTGTCTTTAGGCGGCGTGAATTTCGTACCATCAGGAAATCTGTTTGCTTCCAATATCATAAAAAAAACTAGTTATAGAGTAAAATAGTGAACAAGCACAAAGTTGTTGGTAAGCGATAACCGTAGCTTATAGATACAATAGATGTTATGCGTTCGTTGCTGTTCTGTGTCAGGGATGTAGGCCTAATGTGCGAAGCTACAAGCTACGACAATGCCAAACACTATCACTATGACAGAAGGAAAAGATAAGGCGGTAGATCTCTATCCAGAAAATTTGCCGTTCTGTGTAAGTTTAAGGAATATTGTACAAGTCTACCGGCTACTACCCACCAGACCGGAACATGACCAAGTCATTATGGCGGTGGTAATAGGTAAGGCGGTGGATCTCTACCCGATCGAATTGCTGCCTAGCGCTCTACAACCAGTGGTCTTATTGGTACTGACCTATATTTTAACCAGTGTTCGCCTCTTAGTAGCTGCCTGGTAGAAAGGCAGATGGTCTATTCTAATCAGCGGTCCCGAACTAACATGGGATTTTGTAGTCTTTTTAAAAGCACCTACATTTGCACTTAAAATAATCTATACTAATATTATAAAGCTGAAGAGTTTGTTAGATTGAACGCTCTAATCTCAGGAATTGCTAGTACGATTTGAAAAAAATATTCCAGTTTTTAATAGCACTCTCAACGAGGTAGGCTATAACCTATAATATATCATTGCGTTTATTATTCCACGCGGACGTAGTTTAAGAATATTTTTTTTGTATCTTCACGGTCATATCCCGAAGAGGTTGGCAGAGGCACAACCAGGGCACCCACGACTAGCCGAAGACACTAAGTCCCACAATGTAATAGGTGGCAAGCCTATCGCCAACCGGGCACGCATTCAATCCCTAGCAGCATTTTGTTTTTAGAAAATTGGAAAAACCACATTTTCTTTTTGTTGCCCGACCCGGGAATCGAACTCGCGACCTCATGAAGTCAAGTCCAACAACTGGACCGCTAGGCCACAGAGGCGACCTAAGAATACTTCGTAAGCTTAAAAAACTCTTATTTTATTACAACATTGTACCTAGTGTGTTAACACTTCCAGTGTTTTATTGTACCTATAATTTAGGCTTAGAACTGCAAAAAATCGACTTAATTTTATTATAACTTTAACAAGATACGCGAATAATTTAAAAGCAAATCTGTAAAGTAAATCTGGAAAAAAATCTAATCTAATTGTTATCAAAAATATGCATTATTAAATATTATATTAGTTAGATCTTAATAAAATTTACATGTAGAGGTGCTGCATAATCACCAACCTTAGAAAATAACTTCAAAAACTTAAAAAGGAATAATTGAAATTGATATGTTATTGGTCGAGAAATTGCATTACAAATATACAAAAAACATCACCGCTAAATGATAACCTTTTGGAATTGGTTATAAAAAATATTTTTAAATGTAGCTTAAAAACCGCTAATGGACTTCATCCAACTTATATGTGACCATTTTCTATATTTACCTTTGAATGATGACTATTGATGTTTTTTTTATATATTTATTTATACTAGTGGTCGCCTATTGGTCGAAAATCGACCATAATAAATTTTAATGTCTTAATTTCTCAAGACTAGTCTTGATCTTTATTTCCAAACTGTATGACTATAGTTTCTGCGCCATCTGTGATCTTTTATTGTCATCATCAATATATTTGTATGTGTGTGTCAAATGCGTGATAGTACGTGTATTTTTTTTTCACTTCTCCTACACATAAACAATAAGTGTGCCAAATTTCATACTTCTCCGTCGGCGCAATTTTCGTAAAAACATCGTTCAACAATTTTTCTTCACGTATTAATAAACAGATAAAACAAATGTTTTTATTAAGAGAAAAACAATTATTTGACCTATATAAATTATTATTAACTACCAACGTCAACCAGGAATATTTTGGTTCGATTTTGTATTTAAACCGACTTTAAAAGAGAAGGATAAAATCTTAATTCGACAATGTTTGATGTATCTTTGTTACAAGATATAGCTCATGCTTCTAAGACAAGTCAGTATCTTTACACCCGTATCCTCGAAGAGACAGGCAGAGGTAAAACCAGGGCACCCACGACTAGCCGAAGACACTGAGTCCCACAATATGATAGGTTCCAAGCCTATCGCAAACCTTGCACCTATCCAATCCCGGACAAAAATGTTTTTATTAGAAAATAATAAAAAACATTTTCTTTTTGTGGCCGGTCCGGGGATAAAACCGAGGACCTCAGGCAGACAAGTCAACAGGACCGATAAATCACTGAATCGAAATGGAAGCATTTAAACATTACGACAAAAGTTTCAGCGCATTTTTAGTTACACAGCCACAGTGTAATAGCCGTAACATTAGATGCCGTATACGGAATATTAGGTGTTTAGTTAATTACTTAGACGACATAATATTAAAATTAAAGTAGTTTATTGCAGTTTTACTGCTTCTAAATAGTTATCATATAAATAATGTGATGATTCATTAATTATATCACCTCTTATTTTCGCAAGCATCGGAAACAAGTCGTTTAATAAATGACTATTGAAAACCGCATTCAATGAATGATATTGCGGAAGAACTTGTTCACTGTCTAATAGCTTTATCTATTAATAGTAAAATAATCACCACTTATGTTTAATAACAAAATTTATCACTTATAAACTAGCTTTCCCTCTCGGTTTTGGTTGTTTCTTGTCTTGAATATCTCGAGTAGTCTTACTAATGTTAATAATAACTTAATTTGTAGGATAATTAACGACCTGGGGGGTGATTATGTATCTCAGTTGTCAACTCAGACTGTAAAAGTGTACATCAAATGACGTCATTTGTGTTTGCTATCTCTATTGTATTTCTGTTGGTCACTGGAGATAGCAAATACTAAACACGTCATTTGACAGCGATTCGATGTACACTCATCCATTTTGAGTTGGTAATTGAGTTACATAATCACCCCCCTGGTTTGGCTTCTCTCGTGAATATAATCATCACTACATTATACATAGGGTAACTTGGGGTATAATGGCACACTGTTAGCCTGTCTGGAAATAAAATTCGAAATCAATCTGTCTTTATTGGTTAATTATTAATCTAATATATAAAATTCTCGTGTCACAGTTTTCGTTGCCATACTCCTCCAAAACGGCTTGACTGATTTTGATTAAATTGTTTGTGCTTATCCGGTATCTATGAGAATCGGCCAACATCTATTTTTCAGAAATTTTTTTTTGCAATTTTCAGACAAAATTTTTTGTTTTCATTTTTTTATGATACAGCATATAAAAGTACATACAACCCTACATTTTCACCCTTTTATCACCAACCCCTATTTTTTAATAGTCATTTTTTATCCCGGGTCGATAACTGATCAATCGTCATTTAATTAGTTATATGGCAAAACAACGTTTGCCGGGTCAGCTAGTATATCTATAAACCTTCATCTTGAATCACTCCATCTATTTAAAAACCGCATTAGAATCCGTTGCGTAATTTTTGAGATCTTAGCAAACATAGGGTCAGACAGCGAAAAACAATTGTTTTCATATGTCATATGTCAAAGTTATACAGCGAACTTGACTCTCCTGGCGGTAAGAAAACACCATGACCAATATTATACACCATCCATGTTATAGATTCGTCGCTTACCTGTAGCCCGAGCGTAAGTCTAACGGCTACGCTATGCCCTCCGGGCCGGGAGATATAGTACCGGACACTGTTATAATTTTAACAGGAACAAGGGTTAGGGCAAGTAACTGATTATTCAGTAGGTAGGTAAGTATGAATATTTTTATTTCAATACAAATTTTCACGTTTTTTTATTGTATTTTATGAGGTCAGTTACAAATAGGTCCTTCATAAATAAGTGAGCGAAATTAAAATCAGTACTAAGTACATCGGAAACAGTAGCGCTTCCATCTTGACTTTGCAACCATATTTAAAAGTGCCTAACCCAAGATTATTCACGTTGAAACATCGTATTAACTGTTACAGATCAAGGTTAAAGATAACCGACGTTATTACACTCATTACACGGTAGTGATGTTTAAACCATTTAAATACATTATTATTTTCACAATATTTAGAGCCCTGCCAAAAAATTTGTTAAAATTTTTAGACAATATTCAATACATCTAATAAAAAGTAAGGACGCGGCAGACAGACGCGACTAACAGGGTATCTAGATAATAAAAGTACACTGAGCCGTGCAAACTATCGGACATAAGTCGCGGATATGACCTTGAGCGCTCGGACGTCCAAAAAATAGCTGGCGCGGTTATGTCAGCCGTAAGCGTCCGCGGACGGCATGTGCACACTTATTAGTCGCGGCTTTTTAAGTCTTTTGATTGTCAAAATAAAAGTATACGTTTTCTCATTTCATTCTCATTGATATGAAATTAACTCTTTAATTTAAAAAAAAACGTTATTTTCTGTAAAGGCCATATATATATTTACTTATTTTACGAAAAAATATGTATCTTCACGCCCAAATGCCCGAAAAGGTAGGCACAAACAGGGCACCCACGACTAGCCGTAGACACTAAGTCCCTCAATGTGATAATAATTATGGCAAGCCTATCTCCAGCCGGGCACGTATCCAATCCCGGGCAACTTTATTAGAAAATGAAAAACACACATTTCTTATTTTTTTTTGTTGCCCGACCCGGTTATCGAACCCGGGACCTCAAGAAGTCCAACGCCGGACCACTAGACCACAGAGGCGATAAAAAATATATCTTCTATATGAAGTAATTCAAACGAGAATGACCTCTGACCTCACGAAAAAAGAAATATCAACGTCTATTCATAATTAGTGAAGTAATTGCGTAACATACATCCAAAAAAAAGGTAGACGAATTAAGAACTTCCTCATTTCCTAGAAGGTCTTAAAACAAGTAATGTAACTGACGCGAGAAAACTTGATGTAGGAAAAAGAGCGTCAAGTGAATACCTAATAGGGAATAAATACGTAGACACTACATATAAAAAAAAAATATGCAGTAAATCGACTGCAATATCAATATCACAGGTAAAAATTTATATGTGTGATTTATATATTTATCGTACATTAAAATACATGGCTCATTGACTAATGGTCAGATCTTCATTAATTTTAAATAAGTATTAAAGCAATGGCACCACTCATTGCCGCCAAGTCTGAATCTGATAAAGGAATCTCAAAGAAATAGATGAAAATACTACATTTTTTGTGTACTAAGCGACATAATATTTAAATGAAAGTCAGATTTTTGCAATTTAAACTGATCTCACATAATTGTAAGAGCAGTTGAATTATTGTTATTATTAGATACATTATTAGTCCGGCAATTGCGAATAGATTTAAATGTTTTTTTTGTATGTAAGGTACTAGTTCTACAGTTTTTTAGGTGATCCCATACAAATTTGATCCATTAGGTGTTTTTTTTTTAATTCTTGCGACATTCTGTAGGCTTTTGAAATTGATTTTCTTACAGTTTTAAAGAGTTTATATTTTTTATCACAAAAAACTATAATTACTTGACAACTTTCGGCTACCTCAGGTATCTATTAATAAAAATACACACTATAGTAGTCCAACGTTTAAATTAAAATATAAATAGGTCTTTGTACCACTGCAATACAGACTGTAATGTCCACTTAAACCTTGCAGTAGTTTAAGTCTATGTGTATCAATAAGACAGTTTAAGGTGAAGGTTGCAATAATTAGTAATGATACAGTATGGGGCCATCCATAAATTACGTGACGCGAATTTTAGAACTTTTCGACCCCTCCCTCCCTCCTTGTCACAGGTTGTCACATTTTTAGAACCCCGTCCCCCCTAATGTGACATTTTTCAAACTTATGCACGTAGCTAAAAATAATCAAAAGAAAACATTTTTTTTTTACTTATTTTTATTAAATAATCTATAATAAATTAAATAAATGTTTAATAAATGTCTGCGCCCGACTTAAAATTAACATGTTTTTTTTTACACGATCCACACTGCTCCTGGCCCAAACCCTTACCATTCAAAGCTCGTAAATTTTAGTGTCTCACTTGCATTACAACATGGCTCTAGGAATCAATTGTTGTTATGGAAGAGATAATCTTATAGCGAGAGTGCGAAATTATTAATAAATATAGATTAAGAATTAACTGTTCAAATTTTTTTGTTCACATATAAATTTCATGTTCTAGTATTTTATAATGTGACGTCACAAGGCTTTCGATCCCCCTCTGCCCCTTGTCACATAATGTCACATTAATATGATACCCTCCCCCCCCTATTAAAGTGTGGCGTAATTTATGGATGGTCCCTATTTAGACGATAAGTTTCAATTACACTTTGAATTTAATCTTCCCGGCCAG
>NJDC01000613.1:111123-130524 GCA_002245475.1 Calephelis virginiensis | reverse complement strand
CTATCGACTTACCTATTCCTGCTATCATAATGACTCTGTTATGTTCCGGTCTGGTGGGAAGGGTAGCCGATAGACTAGCACAATGGGCTTTTCATTCTAGAATCAGAACTGTGACACACCTGTTACATCTATGGTTACACGGTTGTCCATACCATCGGGGGAGGCGTGAGCTTATTCGCTGACTTCTAACACAAAAAAAGTTTTCTATCTAATAATTTCTTAATGGATTTAAAATCCAGTTTCGTACAGTGTTTCCGTCTTGTCATTTCGTGTACTTTTGTTTGACTCGCTTGCCAACACAAAATGGCTCTACTCTTAAAAAAAGCATATTAACTATTGGGTCCTAGCCTATCTATATGTTAAATTCATCTCAATCTGCGTAGCCCTTTTATCGAAAAAGCAAAACATTTATTTCTCTTTTCAGAAACTTACAAATTTTAGCGTACTTAGAAAGGATAATAAGATAAGATCCTATTAATATTATAAATGCGAAAGTTTGTAAGTATGGATGTATGGATGTTTATTACTCTGTCACGCTTGAATGGCTGAACGGATTTGTCTGAAATTTGGAAGACAGATAGATTGTGACCTGGATTAACATATAGGCTATTTTTAATCCCGATCGCACACCGGGTTTCTGTGAAAACGCGGGCGAAGCCGCAGGTAGCAGCTAGTATGATAATAAAAATAGTGAAGTCACAGCTCAAAAATAATTCTGAAGTGGCAATTTCTAGATACAAAAAAGATTACGCTAAGTATAAAGCAGGCAATGATCATTAAGGATAATACTCGACACGTAGTTTTATTCTACTTTGAGATTTATTCTGGAATTTTCCATGAAATTAACTTTTTGTTTAATAAAAATGTTTGATATATTAATAGTTTGAGTGCGGCATTTAACCTGCGAAGAATTTAATCTTTGGATTAATATAAAAAACTACATGTTATGAATATTTTAAATGATATATTCGTTTTTTGTTATTATGTAAATATATAGGTTTGAGAATTGAGATAATTATATGCCCGCTACCACGAAATCAGTTTTGATAAAATAAAGCAAAGTCTTTAATTTAAAATTCTACCGAATAAATGAAGTATGGTTGATCTATTTTCGCATGGTTCACATATAAAATGACAAAAAGAAAAACTAATAAACACAAAATTTTAAAAATAGTAAAAAAAGTATCTACGCGCCCATATCCCCGAAGAAATAGGCAGAGAGACAACTAGGGCACCCACGACTAGTTGAAGACACTAAGTCCCATAATGTGATAGGTGGAAAGCTTATCGCCAACCGGGTACATATCCAATCCCGAGCAACACTTTTTTTATTAGAAAATTGGAAAAAACACATTTTCGAATCGAACCCGGGACCTCATGAAGTAAAGTCCAACACCTGGACCGCTAGACCATAGAAGCGATTAAAATAGTAGGTATTCTAATTACATTTATTAATCATTATCTGACAGTTTTTTAAAGAATAATGGCGAGCGGCTGTACATTGAAAGAACCAAAAATAGGTAGTATCGTACATCATTGAAATTTATGAGTAGTTATAGAAGAATTTATAACGAACAAAAAGTGTCAAGAGTCTCCGAGACCAGCGTGTTTGTATAAAAAGGGATTGTGAAGGAAGCCAGACAGGTTTGTCAGGATCGTGAAGTCTGGCACTCGATACTCTCTGCCTACCTCGTACGGGACTTGGCGTGTAGATATGTATGTATGTACGTACAAAAAGTGTTTCAAAAGATAATTAAAAAAGTTGGGGGTAAAAGTATATAAAAGTAAAAGTGTTATCGATCTATTGATACGAGCGATAATTTCTCTTTCATGCCGATCGGCGATTCCAGTTAATCACTCACTGAAAAGTTCCAGTCCATTTGTCATGTTACCAGTTTCAATGGCGAAACGTGGACCAAATACGTTGCAAAAATATTGTTGATTTAATTATAAGTAGCCATTCCGCGGGTCAGGAAGGTAGGTCTTAAAATCCTGGCCACAAAACAGCAACGCACCTTAAATGTCTATAGTGTTTATAGGCCCATTATATGGTATAAACATCAGGAAAATCGACAACAATAACTGCCAATAAAAATTTTATCTAATAAATAGGCGAATTTAGTAATTTCCTTTATTTTATTTACGTGTTGGGTCCCTTAGCAAAAAAATTGGTTGTGTGTAGTCGTGTGCTTGTGTGTACTATTAATGTGCCTAAAATATGACCATGACTTATTTTAGGCATGAATGCCGATTTTCATAAATTTCAGTTTATTTTGCTAAAAATCATATACAAAGTAATACCGCATTTTTTCTGTAATATGCAAAGATATATACTTTTTCATAATAAGAAAGATAATATGCGAATAAATCAGCAATTGAAATAATATAAAAGAATTAAAATATCCTATAGCTTTATTTATTTTTCTGAAATAGGTGCTATGAATTTGGAGACATAGCTCTGTTACTGTTATGAATAACGTCTCAGAAGCAGATCTGAGACTTTGTGATCACATTCAACTTCTACTCAAGTTAATTATGTTAACTTTTTCAAATTACAATAACAAAAAGCTTCCATGTTGCGTAATATCCGCAAAGCGCGAAACTGTCAGAATGTAAACGAGTTTTGATGTTATCTCGAATGTATTGTTTACGTTTTCACTGACCAGTGATGTGCCAATGGCATCGTTTTCGCTAGGATTTACAATTTTTCTCACGGATCCATACATTTGTGGTAATTCTGCATCGCACCTACTAAAGACTTTTTTCAATGTCGAAAAAAGTAGGAGGTGTCATTTCTAAACCGATTTTAGTTTTTTATTTGAAACAGCGTAACTTTTGCCACTAACACTTGATCGTATGATGGACTTCCAACGAAATTGAGGAAAATAAAAAATTGAAATCGAAGTCGGTTTCTTGCAATTTTATCGTGCTTAAATCATAATATATAAGTTATCACGAAAAAATCACCTGTATTGCTGGATTAGTTCGTAGGCGACATTTTTACAGGCGTTAACGTTATTAGGTTTTAGACGTAGGTTTGCCGCCTATCAATTCTTTAAGCTTTAGCAACTAGTAGGTCGCCTCTGTGTCCTAGCTGTCCAGGTATTGGACGACTGCATAAGGTTCCGTGTTCGATTCCCGGGTCGGGCAACAAATGTGGTTTTTCCAATTTAAAAAAATAAGATGTTGCTCGGCATTGGATGTGTGCCCGGTTGGCGATAGGCTTTTCACCTATCACATTGTGAGACTTAATGTCTTTGGCTAGTCATGATTGCTCTGGTTGTGTCTCTGCCTACTTCTTCGGGGATATGGGCGTGAAGATACTTACTTTAAAGACCTGAAATGTAAATTTCAATACTTACGACAGTGTTGTATGTCTTATCATACATGTTTAAGCACAACTGTCTAACTGAGTCTAACGTAAATGAACTGAGTCGGAGAGACTTGATTTCTAAGCCTTTAACGTTAGTAGCTTTAAAAACTCATACACTAACGCTTAGCCTAATCATGGGTGCCATGGTTGTGTCTTCGGGGATTCCGAGGGAGTTTTCTATCCGTTTGTAAAAAAAAAAGTATCTTCACGCCCATATCCCCAAAGAGGTAGGCAGAGGTACAACCAAGGCACCCACGACTAGCCGAAGACACTAAGTCCCACAATGTGATAGGTGGCAAGCCTATCGCCAACTGGGCACATTTCCAATCCCGACCAACATTTTTTTTTATTAGAAAATTGGAAAAATCCAATTTTCTCTTTGTTGGTCGACCCGGGATTCGAACCCGGGACCTCATGCAGTCAAGTCCAACACCCGGACCGTTAGACCACAGAGGCGATCCGTTTATCCGTTTGTAAATTCTAGAATTTCATAACCCTTACACAACTACCCATGGTATGATCTACGTGAAATAAAATTCTATTCAGTGATTTATGGTGAATACATTCTTACATATTAGGTAAGCTTTTTTTTATGATACTGGAAGGCAAACAAGCAGACGGATTTCCTGATGGTAAGAAATTCACGCCGCCTATAGACACTAAAGTGGTAATGGTGCGTTGCCAACCTGAGGCTGGGATGTTAGGCGTCAAGCATAAGTTTACCAGCTACCTTATCCTACGAACCGGAACACGCCATGACGTTATGGCGGCAAGAATAGGTAAGGCGGTGGTACCAATCCGGGCAAGTCGCTGCGAAACTCTACCGCCTAGTCAGATGTCATGGTGTTAGTGACGGTAAGCCTATGCTCGCCTTTTACGATCTGCCTGGCAAGAATAAAGATGGTCTATTCTGCAAAGGAACCCGGACCAACACAGGGAACAAGTCCCAAAATCTACTAAAGTGAAACAAAAGCTCTACGATATGACATTTGCAATGGAAATAACTAATGACTTACACTCGTGACAATACATTAATACTTCGAACTATTTAAGATGTCCTTTAACCGTAAACTTTGCACAATTTTATATAACCGCAAAATGCGAACTTAAAGTTTTATACCAAGTCGCGATTTGACGCAGTTTGAAAAAAGAATCAGCAGCTGTTTGATATTAGCCGAGTAATCGCTTAACAGACATAAAATTAAAATAATTAAATAACCACTGACAAAACCTACAAAAAATGTAGCTAATAACCATCTCTATTACGTCAGCTTTCAAAATATATAACAAAATAATCGGCATCGCAAGCGGTCCATCTGTTCAAAAGTTACAACGCCGCACACAGACATATCAATGTGGTAGTGTACGGTAGACAGGACTAAAAATTAATCTACCTTTAAATTAATTTATAATAAATTATGAAACTTATGTTCATAAATAAATAAAATGTTTATTAAAATGTAAATAAGGGCTGTGATTTAAATGTACATTTTTATAGAAATATGTAACTTCTTAAAATTAACTAAATATTTGCACACCACAATGTAGTAGAATATGTTGTATTCTTAAATATCTTTATAATAACTTTTTAACACACATATTCCGCAAATAAATAATTTTCATTTCATTTTCATTTTCATTTCATTTCAAACTTTTTACATTATAATACGTCGTAAAATCTGACATCCTTTAAAAAATTAAGTATAGTTTACAATACATTGTTTAAACAGTCTTACAGAAAAGACCCTCACAGACATAGGTATACCGCCTTATTAATAAACATGGACTAAAGTACTCCACGGTTAAACCTGGTGTTATAGTCTTTATAATACTGTAATGCAGTCTGTAATATCAATCTAAATTTACTCCTATTTTAGACTTTGTTTATTAATAAGAAGGATGATGCGTATCTACGAAACCGCAAAAACGCTAGAATACCTACAAAAAAAATACTTACCTGCTATTACCATCAATACTTACACAGTACTTATATTAAAACTAAGAAATATAAAATAATCTCCATATCAAATATCCGCAAAAAGCGAGAATGTCTTGAATGTATTGTTTGCATTTTCTCTAGCCAGTGATCCGTTGGAATATACTAGGGTTGTCAAACTTGTAAATATACCAGACTATAACGAGTGTCTTAATAAAAAAAAATCCCATTTCTAGCGATCCAATGAAATGTTAAGGTTGTCGAAATTTATATTTAATTTAAATTTACCGAAGATCAATTTTAATTTTAATCGTCTTAAATTTTCGATATCTTCAAGCAATTAGAAGCTAATACTTCATGCTCTCATAAAGATCGTAGGCTTTGCGGAATATAAACAAAATTAACAAATAAGAACCATCTTCATAATTGATCTACCCAGGTCAGCGTGTTTTTTTAAGAATTTGAACTTGAACCATAAAATGTTTAATAAATTATGTAATCCAATCTCCGTCTAACAACTTTTAATATCAACAATGTAAGTAACGACTACTGACAACCCTAGGTGACACAATTTACACAAGGTCGAACAATTACCTATTCCGTACACGATAAAATGTCGACTAGCGAAGCTACATTGACTATTATTATTTAATCACTAGCCATATTCCGCACCTTCTGCTTTGTTTTGATTAACATACCTACCCTTTTCCAGTTATCAATAGAATTTGACAGGGATAAACTCTGCCGCTAAAATATTAAATTTCATTATCATAATTATTAAGAGAAGTAAAACCGCAAAAATCGACTCCAACTATTTCATTGATGGCTACATCGTGATTTGTCTTCTTTTGCGATATACAGGGTTACTGGTAAACAATGAATAACCTTTCTACTTTAGTACATCAAAAGCAAAACACTTTAAATGATGGTTATTATTTATGAAGTAAAAACTTCTTTATCGCCTCTGTGGTCTAGCGGTCCAGGTGTTGGACTTGACTGCATGAGGTCCCGGGTTCGAATCCCGGGTCGACCAACAAAAAGAAAATTGGATTTTTCCAATTTTCTAATAAAAAAAATGTTTGTCGGGATTGGAAATGTGCCCGGTTGGCGATAGGCTTGCCACCTATCACATTGTGGGACTTAGTGTCTTCGGCTAGTCGTGGGTGCCTTGGTTGTACCTCTGCCTACCTCTTCGGGGATATGGGCGTGAAGATACTTTTAAACTTCTTTAGCGGCTTTGCGCACTTTTTTGGAATGGGTAAAAACTTCTAAACTCGCGTGTGGACACGTGACCTGATCGAAAATATATAATATAATATAATATTCAAGTTTTCACTTCTGCCGGCACTCCCGGAGTGCAGCCCGTTTTTATGTTTGTCTGTTCACTTCTCACGTAAAAATTACTCAACGGATTTTTAACATTTTTTGTGTAGTAAGCTTTTAGCCCCGGCCACTAATTTGATTACTGTTTAGTACAAAAAATCTTTCGTTTCCATTACTAACCACTTAAAGTCACTTCAACGCGTGTATGAACTTGCGGACAACAGGTAGTGATAAATAAATTTTAAATATAAAAATAGTTTTATAATTTATTATTCGTACCCACATACATAAAAAGACATAGTTTTTGTCTGAGCGAATACACATATTGCAGGACACACATGCAGGGCAGAATTAAAAAAATGAAATTTAGAAGTGGCACAAAAACAGTCACAGCTATTTTCTAGAATATATTTACGAACACATATGCTCCGTTTCGTATTGTTAGATGTAGCTCGTTGGATATAAGCTTGAATATATAAATGATATTAAATTAGTTGCACAAGATACTACACTGTGCAGTATTCGTATAATTTATACAGTCATTAAAGGCTTAATTATTCAAATTAATTACAATCGACAAAGGTGGATGTAATATTAAATGGCATTCTCTACAAGTCAACATTCTTCAAACGGAAAATGACATTGACAATCACGTTTAGAAAAATATAATTAAAAAAACATTTTAAAAACAAATGTACTACCTAATGACTGTATGTGATGGTTGAACAAAGTCTATAATGATCAGAGGGGCTATTCAGTATCTTTTTAGTGATGATCACTGGGTAAAGTGTACATCAAATAGCTGTTAAATGATGTGTTTTGTATTTGTTATCTTCACTGTATTTCTGTTGGTCACAGGTTAATAATGCTTTCTTTTCTTTCTTTAGATTTTGGCCTTCACGTTAATATTTAGCCATTAGTCAAGTAGAAATTTGCATCAAATTTATATCAATTTCAATTAATTTTCTTAGTCATCAGTCATAAGTCGTCAGGAAGTCATGTCAGGCTCTTGGGTAAAGCGGTGGCCTGTTTACTCAAGCTCATGTAATGAGATTTGGCGGCAACGAGGAAATACTCGATACGCTAATTCCTTCATGATTATTTCATTTGTGCTCTTTCACTGAATAAATTTGTACAAAATGCCACCAAAATTGACTTATTTCACTCAATATCAACACGAAATTCAATAATTGTGAAAAAACTTCGACCATATTTTCTCTCGATGGCACCAAATCTCAGGTTAATAATTAATAATAACTTTTTATGCGTAAACAAAATTATTTGGATAAGTTCGGAAACCGAAACACCGTTAAATAAAATTGGCTCGACAAAAAAATTGTAAACTAGCACAAAAACACACGTGATGATGTTCGCTTCACTGGAAATAATTAATTAATTTTGACTAACGTACTGTATTTACAAAAAAATGTATAATCCTAAAAAAGCCTTTGAATTAAGTAGGAACTCGGTTTTATTTAAACTTAATAATATTTTTTTTGAAAATTAATGAAAATATATTATAATCATATTAGTATATAATATTATAATATAAATATATTTTCATTTATTTTAAAAAAAATAAGTTTTCGGTTCTTAAAATGCAGTGTGCCCTTTATAAGAACACCTACCTATGTAACATTAATATTTAATACAATAAAAGAATATGACAAAACCCAACAGATGCGCTTTCTTACATTAGAAATTCGGAATTTCG
Source organism: Calephelis virginiensis (assembly GCA_002245475.1). Classification (NCBI taxonomy): domain Eukaryota; kingdom Metazoa; phylum Arthropoda; class Insecta; order Lepidoptera; family Riodinidae; genus Calephelis; species Calephelis virginiensis. Next base: position 122,178 of record NJDC01000613.1, on the reverse strand, counting down.
TACATTAGATAGATATCTAACTGACCTTGGTGTCAAGAGTCTTCGAAACCGGCATGATTGTATAAAAAGGATAATAAATTGAAGGAAGTCCGAAAGGTCTTCAAGGATCATGATATTTGACACTCGACACTTGCTGCCTACCACGTAAGAGTCTTGACGTGAAGATATGTATGTATATGAGTTTTATTCTAACCAGTTTCATTTCCGTAATTTTGCATTATCATTTAATTGCCACGTAATAAAAACCTGGTAAATTCATTCGCGAATTCGTTTTTTGTTGTTTATGAATAAAATCGCAATTTTGAACGCCTGGCAGCTTCTAGTTGCCTGGTATCTAAAATAATGGTATGTCAAATGAATATCAATTTTTTATTCAACATCTTTGGAAAATACGTCGTGTGTATTTTTCTTATTGAAGCTTTTACTGTAATTAATTTTAAATACATACACTACATACATACCACTACGCAAAGTCCGTCACAGAGTAAGAAGAGAGTATCGAGTGCTAAATGTTATGATCTTTGCAGACCTGATCCATCCACCTCCATATTCGTAACGCTTTTCATTCATGCCAGTTTCGGAGACTCTTGGCACCATTCTCGGATATTAACCTGGTGGTTTGACGATGGACTGCCAATCTAGGTCGCCCCGGGTACCTACATCCATCCACACTCGCATTGTATATCTTTGTCCATCTTCTATCTGACCATCTTTCCACATGATCGAACCAATAATAAGCAAAATAAATACTGACTTTTTCTAAAAAGTAATAATTAAAATAAGCGAAAAATTGTCTATTTATTCATCATTAAAATTTTGTTTGTTTAAATGCACTAATTTTTATATTTACCCTTGCCGTCAAACTACAAAGAAAAATATACACTCGTTGAGCAAATATTTCATTCAATAACACTATTTAAAATTGAATTCTCAACCAATAAAGTGCTGCCACGTCTTCCACTGTAGTAATTTGTTAATGGTTGTTTAGCAATTTTAGACAGTGTTTAGTTAAACAGGCATCTTTTTTTTGAGGTAAGTAAGTAAGAGTAGTAAGAGTTTTGAAAATCGTTTTGGCGTTTGTTTGCCTAAATTATTAAAGGAGATTTTAACCTACTTTACATCTTTTTCTTTAGTACTCCAAAACACGTACCAAATGTAAAAATAATTCGAAACAAGCTATTTGAGTTCTTAAATTCAAATAAAATTATTTTTTTGGCGGAAAATTGGAAATTAAATAATTTTATTTGGATTTAAGTACGGATTTCCGCAAAATAATGCTTTCTTCTATGATTTTATTATACTTCTTGTTAAATAAAACTTACTATAGTATAATCGATTGTTTTGCAGAAAAGTTTATTTCATATTTATTTTCCTAGTAGAAATGACATAGTAAATAAATATATCTTGGTTGCCGAGGAGTTTGTTTCGTCGTTTCTTCTCCTGACTGGCTAGGTTTTGGAACTATAGTTTTAGATAGTTAGGATTAAACCAAATCACATTTTTAATATTATAAATCTAAATAACAATTTTGTTTAAATTTAAAAATGTTTGCATACCACGATGTAGTAGAATATGTGGGTATAAACTAATGTTTTTGTAACAAGTTCTAACACATACTCAGAAAGTAAATAGGTATATGTTACAGCTTAACTCTGAAGTTCGTTTAAAACTAAGTTCAGCCAGTTAAAAAACAAAACCTTTTTTATATGTGAAAAATCCCTTCGGATACACACCGCTCTCAGGGGAGATAGCAGCATGTTATGTCGGACTCGAACCGACTAAAAACCGCACGATAACCTTTACGCCGCACGGTTAGGAGCGATATGGTTTCGCTTTCGCATTCTCGCTACGCAACTACGGCCCGGTCATTACCGGGCCTCCTCGTACACTAAAAGAGGAGCGACTCCGGCTATTGGAGTTGCCCCCAGGCGTGCGAGGCCGTGCTGGCCCCCCATCAAAGGCGTTTTAAAGGAGAAGGAACTAACTGCCTTCTTGCACCCTCCTTCCTCCTGCGCCAGAGCGGGCCTAAGCCCTCCTCCCGGGTCCTAATTATGCCAGTGGCTACACCCGGTTATAGCCGGTTAGACCTAGTTTCAACCGAACTTCCGAGTTCACCCGTGACATGTATATTACATTTCATTTCAAATCATAACCAAAGTCATATTGGCCCATCTCTAAAACATATTGACTTACATAAAAAGAAGTATTATCATAACCGAATATTCACCAAACATATTAAAACCTATAATCAATCTAAGAACTCCTCCTATTTGAAGTTGAAAACAGGATAGACTACTTTAAAGCGTTACTGGTATTTTAAACTGTAATAAAAAGTCGATTACACTTAATAGATGACTCTGGTCAATAAATGCTGTTCATCTTACGTCAACTATGTTTATAAAGCCGTTAACTCATATAACTTGATGTTTATATGTTGATGATAGTAGTACATATAATGATGACCAAGAAGTCTCTGATTCGAATAGCAACCTGTGATTAAAATATATTGACTAAGTGCGAGTCGGACTTGCCCTTAAAGGATTTTAGCGAGGATAGATTATGCAAATAGCATCTAATCAGGTGTTACGAAATAACACTACACGTTTTTGCCATGGTTTAAGATCCTAACCAACCTAGACTTGGACCTACTCCGAGTTGATAATAGGAAGGAGCCTATTTTATAATAAACTAGCTGTTCCAGCAAACTTCGTTCCACCGGTTCACTTTGTGTAGGAAAAATTAAAATTTTGTTGTTACTAGTTTCCTCACTTTTATCCTATATCACTTTCCAGTCTCCCAAATATCTTCACACATAAAAACTACACCATAAAATTACTCCGTTGAAATGTGAAAGAAGGGTCACTTTCCTATTAATAGTATGGATAACATCTTGAAAAATATAAAACCTTTCAGTTTCAGGTGCGAAAACGACAGTTCAAAAGCCAACTCTACAAACTCGCGAAATCTCCACGAGGTTATATCAGAAAATGCATGACAAAAATACTGCGCATGATTGCTGTTCCGTCTTGCAACTTGTCCTAAAGTGACGTCATAAATTTTAGGTCCTAAATCTCTTATAGCCTTTTTTTATCTTCCTAAGATTTTATTAATATTTCACAACGTTTCAACATTCTAACATATTTAAAGTAAGAAAAAACCTCGGACAGGATTTGATCCTTGGTTTTACAATTTCATTGAATTTGAGTCATACTCAAATTCTAATGGGATTTTTTTAATCCCTTTGTTTATTACATTAATAAATTATATGTCAAAGCTTCACATGTTTTTTTTAAATATGAACATTTATTTTATGGACAAGAAAAGCGCGAAAATAAAAAAAAGTTTTTTTAATTGATAAATGACGTCATCGTGGGTCACACTGAGAAAATCAGTGTATTACTCAGACCATGAGGAAATAGATAAGCATGAATCGATTTTATGCGCTACACTGCATGCATATGAAAACTAAATCTAATGTTATACGGGAATGGCTTTGTACTACGCTTGAATAACAGAGCTATAATATTGTATTGTTACCAGCAACAAATAATAATATATATTCTCTCGTAGCATAAAAAAGAAACAGGTTACATTTAATAAGCTTAGAAAATATTTATTTCGACAAAAGTATTCAAGTAATGAAAATTATATTTCTTCTACTTTAACAGCTTTATGAATGCCTGTCTGCTTATTGCGAGCATGGATTATAGAATTATAAAAGTGTAGATATGCATTAATTCGTACGCGTATTTGAATTTTTATAGACAGTGAATAAGAACACGGCCATCTTGACAATGACACATCCATGATCTATAAAAAGTATAGATGTGCGTTGCTTCCAAGGTTTTCAGCCTGATGTGCTACATTATCCATTGGATCAAAATGAGACATTGCTACACGCTGTCTTTATAGCAGGGGAGCTGGCGATGCTAAATGTGTAGTAATTCCAGCGTCATTGGGACGTATTGCACTTTGTCGATTAAATAGAGGAGAGTAAAAAAGGTCATGTAAGATTTTTATTTTTAGCGGTGCATTAAGTGTCTAGAAGCTAACATAGCAATTCCAGTCACTTGATTATAGCCGAGCTCATCAGATATTAATAATATATATGCCTAATGTGTCTCCGATCACAGAAATATGTCAATCAGACAGATTGCTGTAATCGACAATTGACACATATGACTTCGTTTTTAAAAGTTTCTGAACCTCCTACTCCCGTACGACTTGTTCAAAACATCAGAAAATTCAAACATGGACTTATTGGCATGCAATAAGCCCGCCATACTTAAATCTGACAAGCTTGAGTATATTTTCTAGCCAAAAAAAAATAGACAGACAACCCTACACGCGCGCCTCTATATAGAGATTTGATACATAATGGAGGTGTTTCACAATGGTACAGGGTATCTCCCATCGCCAACGCATCTGTGATACTCCTGGTGTTGCGGATGTCCGTGGGCGGAGGTGATTACTTTCCATCAGGTGACCCACTTGCTCGTTTGCCTCCTCTTCTATAAAAAAAATATCTTAATCTGACGCGCCTGAGTTACTCTAGAAATCCCCTCTTGGGCTCCCTACTATTAAAGTAACAGGAATACGATGATGGTGGATCCTTATCCGTAAGTTGCTGCATAGCACTCTACATTGAAGATATTCTAGTTGTTTTTTTTTTGTTTTAATACATTTCAAGCTTTATATAAACTGTCTTACTAAAGCTCAGATATTTTTAATGAACTTAGTGCACTTGTAATATTGTACTATTCCGTATCATAAAAACTACCACACCGAATTTGGTGAAACAATATGTCTTTTTGAAGCCTAACAAACTTACTTTCTGATGTTACAAAGTATGCAACGTTTGTGTACACATTAAAAGTGGTTATTGACAACCTGAAGCTGGATGGGCATCCTCTTGCATGTCACCGACAGCGGTAGGGTAGTGGATCAAGCGGAAAATATAAATTCAGGCTTTGGTACCAATCGTGGTGAGTACCTGCGAGACTCTATCTTTTAGTGTTGCCCAAAGTGTTATTACCAAATTAAGTGACGGTGCTCTCTTCCTATGACCTACTTGGTCTAAGCAGTCTGTTTTCCACGACTTTCTTGAATAATAAAGATATAAGTATTTTTGTATATAATTTAAATTTTGTAACATTTTTTATCGTTACATCTTGAGCATATGAAATAATACAGCTAATCGCATATCAAAAACTTTCTACACTCTATGGTCTTGATCATACCTGATCATACTTATAACACACTTATAATACAAAACAGTTAGGATAAAATAGAAATAAATTAAGTAATGATGTGCTTAGCCTCTCATTGTGCCAGTTATTAAAAACAACTGTACATTTGTTTGTTTTGTAAAAGAAAAGTTTGTTACTATATATGTTCTAAAACTGATAAACAATTGTTTAAATTCTAAGACATTTTTATAGCGATCAAGCGGTTATCTCCCCTTATGATAAGAGGTAACCGCAGCCTATAGACACCATAGACGTTATAGATGCGTCGCTATCCTGTGGCCGAATTGTAGGCCTGATGTGCGAGTCCACTGGCTTCCCTACTCTTCGGACTGAAACATCACTCTGTCACTATGGCGGCAGGAATAGGTAAGGTGGTCGATGTCTACTCTGGCAATTTGGCAAATTCTACTACAATGGTCATTATGGTAATAACCTTGTTAACTTTTGCTCGCTTCTTACAAATAATAAAAAGAAATGTGTTCAATTATAATGATCAAATATTAAAAATAGTCTAAAAGTTTTGAAAATTCAGTAATTTGGCCAACAATATTTTATTGCTGTTTAGACGCTGTCACTAAAAAATAATAAAAAATCATTTTTTTTCGTAGGGTAAATTCACATGTATACTTTCAACTCGTACTCGTCAACTGTGCACTCCGCTGGAATGCGAACCCTCTCCCGGTGCCCCGCGTGTTCGGTAGTGATTGCATTTTTTTACCGTTATTATATTTATCGACAAAAATAATGATAAATAAATGAAAAATTATGAATGCGAAATGAAAATGAAAAAATGACGTCATAGCAGGAGGTGCACAATAATAGCCTCCATGTGTTGGTTCAGGCTCCTTTGCAGAATAGACCATCTGCCTTATTGCCGGGCATCTCGTAAAAGGCGAGCATAGGCTTACCGTCACTAACACCGTGAGATCTGACTAGGTGGTAGAGTTTCGCAGCGACTCCTCCGGTTTGGTACCACTGCCTTACCTATTCCTGTCGCCATAACATCAATGCTTGCCGTTGACGCGTTCCGGTTCGGAGGTTAAGGTAGCCGGTAAATTTTCTTTTGCTCAAGGCCTAACATGCCAGCCTCAGTACTCATAACTACTCTAGTTGAATGACACACCAATCGCAATAAATAAACGAATAAAAAATCTAAACTTTATCAAAATAATAATAATTTAAGCACAGTAAAACTAAAAGACCAACTTCGCTTTTAATTAGTAAAACATCTATATACGCAAAAGTTAGGTGTTTTTACCGCTTTCCCTGGGATTCCATCTTCAGATCCAGACTTGTTGGCAATGGGGCAACCTCGAAAGACGCGCTTTTAAAAACAAAAAGAAGTTTTAAAATTGATTCAAACGGATAATTTGAATAACATTCATAAAAAAATTTAGAAGTCTAACATATTATTACTTCTTCCTGCTTTTTCGAAGTCAGTTCATAATTTCAAAAACCTCTTTAAGTATCAACATATTTTGTTATGTCCAGTCAATTGATTTTTATTTGATTAGAAACAATAAAAACTACAATGAAATATGTTATAAGAAACGTTTATCTAAAACATTGGCATTCGATGATCTTGGCCTCGTTTAATTTCTAGTCAATTTAGAATATAATATCTATTCAAATAATTGTCAATTTTATGTGAAATTGATTTCTAAATTTAACATTCAGTTATAAATACCAATAGATATTTAAGCAAATAAAGTCCGATTGCAACAAACATAAACGCACCTAAATCGAGGCGTAAATGATTTAAAATTTAACTAGCGACAACACGCATTACACTAATCTTATCGTAGAACTAGCCGACCCGGCGACCTTTGTATCACTTGACATAAATAGATTAACAAAATTGGTCCATCCGTTCAGGTGTGATACGATGCCACGCCACCCACGATATATATATAATTCTTGTGTTCGTTTGTTTGTCACTGAACTCCTTCTAGAAGACTGGACGGATTTTGATATTTTTTGTGTGTGTTCAAGGGGATTCAAGAATAGTTTAGATTTACAATTTGGTCTCCTGAAAAATGTTTTTTTTAGTGATTTTTTAATAATACGTAGTTGTTGATTTTGGAATGTTTCACATCGGATCCGACAGACTGTGCTACTGTCGAAGCATTATTGTCAAGCGATACGAAGTTTGCTGGGTCAGCAATTATCATTATTTAAAATTCACAATTTGGTCCACTGGAAAGTGTTGTTTAATTCCTTTTTTATTTGTAAGTAATCGTTGATTTTGGAATGTTTTACATTGCATCCGACAGCCTGCGCTACTATCGAAGGATAAAACATTATGTAGTAGCTGTTCATGTCAAGCGATACGAAGTTTGCAGGTTCGGCTAGTGTATAAAAATGTATATCTATAAATAAAATAAGATAAGTAATACATATTACATGCACGGATATGCACTCTAATAAAACGCCAGTGTTTATTCAAGAGTAACACGTCCAAAAGTAAGAGCAAAAGGCTTACATTGTATGTCACTCTATGCCACTCTCCAGCTTCCCAAATATTTCTACGCAATAGTTATACCATAACATTACCCCACTGCAACGTGAAAGACGGGCAACAAACTTTTAACGCATTATTAATAGTAATTGTAAATTCGGTATATGGCGTACTAGAACAAACAGCTAGCTAATATCGCTTAAGGCCAGCTAGATATTCTTTCCGACTTCAAAAAAAGGAGGACGTTACGGTTCGACACGTTATAAGGTCCGGAGAATTATAAGTCGCGAAGTTAGCAAGTATTAGCAATTGAAAAAAAGTTTGAGTCCTGTATTTTTTATGTGTGTTAATCAATTTCTCCGTCATTCTTGTTTTCTTACAATGTCAATTCTAAATTCTTTTTTCCCTCGAAAGAGTGCACTTTCGAGGTGATTCTATTTTCAGCAATTCAAGTGAAGTAAGTAAGTCTGGATTAGATGACGGATTCCCAGAGACATCGCAAAATAGTCATTTCTGTGTACAGTCACGAGCATAAATATATTACTATGGGGAGATTAGCAAAAATATCTGTCCAAGAACGAGTTCAATAATATCTGTCTTCCCGTATGCAGCAAAAATATCTGACATTAGCAGGGAGCATAATAAAGTGGCATCAAAATTATGTGACAAAAGTGGACATCAAATAGTTGTGATAGGCTCTCGAAGCATAAATTAGTGACGTTTTAGTTGGCAAAATGTGACGATCCCTTGTGGAGAGCAAATATACAGGCCTTATACCTAGACTTATTTAAATTGAGGTCGGCTTTTGCAGTTTTACTGCACTAAAGTTATTTAAAAGACACACCGCAACTCTATCTCTCAACCGCAACGGGTATAAATTACAATCTGTGTTTGTCGCTGATGATATCTAAGTATCTACTGTTAAGTATAAATAGACAAGTTAATTCTATTAATAACTGTTCATGTCGGTTAATGTGTTGTCTCAAATGCAATGAACATTTAGATTTTACTAGCTGACCCGGCAGACGTTGTTCTGCTATTTTTTTGAGTTGTAGTAAAAGATTTGGGGTGAGTCACCCTTATCAGTTAAGGGGTATGAAAAATAGATAGTAGCCAATCCTCAGACCTACTCAATATGCTCACAAAATTTCATGAGAATCGGTCAAGCCTTTTCGTAGGAGTTTAATCACGCAATAAACTCGGGGACTTTAAAAAGAGTTTACTACGAGTAATTTCTAAACGGACGAGAAACTGTGACGCCCTTGATGTTCAGCTGCATATTGCTTTCTAACGAGTGAAACTCTTGCTCGTTTATCTCCTCCATAAAAAATACTTATTCACTCCCTTCGTAAAGTGATTTATCTCACCTGCGGAAACCTGTTGATATATCAGGAAATAGCCTATATCAGGGCTTCCCAAATGTGCGTCTCGGCGCCCTGAGGCGTCATTTATCAATGCGGCCGAGTCGAGTAAATTGTCCGGGTCTAGGAATCAGTTACTATACTTGTGCTTATTATAACAGGGTCCTATATTTGTATATTTGGTCCTCGGGGTGCAGGCTGGATTAAAAGGAGTCGTAAAAAGAGAGGTTGTGCTATAAATGGTAAGTATTTTATACGGAGGAACCCCCCCCCCCCTCCTCTGACACTGAGTGGGTTAAGGGGCGTCGTTAAAAAATAGCACATCTTAAGGGCGTCACGGTACAAATAAGTCTCTGTATGTAATTGATGAGCTAAAATTAATGAAAATAGGCAACTGGTTTAACAGATATGGAATATGGAATAATGGAAAAGCAACCTTATTTATGTTTTTAATAAAACGAAGCTGTCTGGTGCCATTTGTCTGAGAATTTTAATAAGGTTAACCGCTAAACTAGTCTTAACCTCAGTCTTAGACAAAATAAGTTAATATTCTTTGCTAATACAACCCAAGCATCGAAATTATAAATGTGAATGCCAATCCATGGATTAAGTTATCAGTGTAGATAAAAAAATCGGCTTAGCCAAGGTCGCAACCTTAGGTATCGGAATGCTCGTACTAAAAAACCCAGCCCAGAGTAAAAAAATAACTACTTTGGAATATTCTTAAGATAGCTCACTATCAACTTAATTTCTACGAATTTTCAGTCAAAGATAACCTTCAAAATCTCTGATATATAGGTATATTCACGCCCATGTCCCCGTTAGGGTAGGCAGAGGCACCAACGACTAGCCGAAGACATTAAGTCCCACAATGAGTTAGGTTTGAAGCCTATCGCCAACCGGACACATATCCAATCTCAGGCAACGTTAATTTTATTAGAAAATTAAAAATGTGCATTTTCAAAATTTTTTTGTTGTCGACCCGGGGATAAGCCTGGGACTTTAAGAAGTCAAGTTCGACGCCGGACCGCTAAACTACAGAGGCGAGAACAGATAATGATTAAGTTATTATTAATAGCGGCACAGGCGTTTTAGAGTTACACAAGGAGGATGGTAATAGTAATAATATAATGATCTAGATGTATTATATTTGAATATATTTACATAAACTACACGAATTAACACACTTTTTAAATAAAATTTGTACTTTTCCACTTACACTTATAGTTTAGCTGACTAACCTAAGCTGTAAGTAGTACATACTAACTCGAGAGGCTTAAAGTAATTTTATACAGTTTCGACAACAATATCGCTATCTTTTTTCAGCGATAGTAATAAAAAGAGACAAAACAAGTTAATTCTGTTAGATCTGTTACGACTATTGTGCAAGTTAACGGCCACCCCACCCTCCAGACTAGAACATGACAGAGTCATTATGGCGGCAGAAATCATTAAGGGGCCATGTTTGCTAAAATACGTCAGCAATAGACTGTTTTTTTCATACAAAGCAATTATGGATCTTGGTGACAAAAATACACAAGATTAACATTAATATACTTTCTAAGATTAGTGTTTCCAAAACACGATTCATTTCACTTTGCTCGATAGAAAAAAATCAAAAAGTTAACCCTTTTTTGAAAGCAAAACACATCTGTCTACTTCAATTATGAAAATATTGACACCAGATTTAACATAAACATAGAAGTATTATACCTAAAAGATAACTGTTTCAGTTTTTATATTTTTTTTTCAAATTACTTTTATATGGTCAAAAATAGTGATTTGGCGCTTAAGACATTTACTTTAGAGCGCAATATTTCATAGTAATCATGGAACGGAGGAGTGCGCTGATTGGCTCTTCTGGCTGACTAAGTATGTGGCCTTAAGGCGGTAAAAATCCCTACCTGGGCAAGTTGTTGCACAGTACTTACCGATAGTGGTCTTGTTAGTGATGACATATATTATAACCATTGCTCGCCTCTTACGA
>NJDC01000613.1:81250-97550 GCA_002245475.1 Calephelis virginiensis | reverse complement strand
TAGGCTGTGCCGTTCAGTTTGTATGGGAAAAATTAAAAATATAATAAAAAAAATTAAAAAAAGTTAAGAAGTATCCTATATACATCTCCTGGTTTTAAGCCACCTCCCCATTTAGTTTCAGTTTTTAAGTTATAAAAAGCATAACTACCTCCACTTTCTTTTGCATATAAAGATTATTCCCAGTGACACCGGCAACCAAACCATTTTTTTATGAAATCAATACAGTATTTTAGTTAAGTAGCGCATTTTCTTTATTAAAGTAGTTTATATATGTTCGTGTTAGAGTAACACTATTATCAGATATGACTCAGTATATCCTCGAAATGGCATACATGTAAGTAGACACTCATACATTAACCAGGTTAAGCAGTTCAAAACCATGATCGTGAAACCTGTAATCGGGGTTCCGTTGACAAGAAAACAAAACCCCGCACTTATATATGTAGTAATCTAGTTTTTCACAGAGTAAAATGTGAGTAATGTTTCTCGCCACTGTCATGTTTTAGTGTATGAGTTTTTAAAGCTACTAACGTTAAAGGCTTAGATATCAAGTCTCTCCGACTCAGTTCATTTACGTTAGACTCAGTTAGACAGTTGTGCTTAAACATGGATATGATGAGACATACAACACTGTCGTAAGTATTGAAATTTACATTTTAAGTCTTAAAAGAAAGTATCTTCACGCCCATCTCCCCGAAGCGGTCGGCAGAGGCACAACTAGGGCACCCACGACTAGCCAAAGACACTAAGTCCCACTATGTGATAGGTGGCAAGCCTATCGCCAACCAGGCACATATCCAATACCGAGCAACATTTTTTTTTATTGGAAAATTGGAAATACCACATTTCCACATTTTCTTTTTGTTGCCCGACCCGGGATTCTAACCCGGGACCTCATGAAGTCAAATCCAACACTTGGACCGCTAGACCACATAAGCGATATCAGGTCTTTATTTTTTTTAAATCGCGGATGATTTATCCCCAATAGCATTTGTAATAATTTATATTAAGTATGACTACTTCTCTTCTTCGTCAACAGCTCTCCTAATATAAACGACTTCTGTAATTTATAAACGCATTTAAAAATGCTTTCAAAAATTGAAAATCCTTTATTGTGCTATTGATTAGTTCTACTTCGTCTTCATTTCATAATCCGTTCAGATTATGTAGAATAAAATTCCTACTAGAGGTAGTACTTCAAATAAGTAATTTTAAAAAAGGTCGAGCTAAACGACACTGGCATCGAACACCTTTACTTACGTTAGCGAGTGTGTTCTCACGCTCGTCGCCACAAGTTGAAGCAGTATTGTACGCATTTGCATTTTTTATCCATTGCATTCTAGAATACCTTTTTTTGACGATATATTTTTCAAAATATTTTTAGACTTTCGGAAAACTCCTTACAAAATGCTGAGAATTAGGCGGTTTTTTTTTGTTACACGCAAAAGAATCAATAAACAGCTAATTGGAAAAGTTTAGCAACTTTCTTTAATTGTTATTTCTACCATATCATGCAGCTACACAGAATTTTAATGATCTTTTAATGTGAACTTATAACATGATACGTTTACTAGTTGTAATTTTAAATGCACTGAGATAATACAATAGATATGAGGCTGGAGGAAGCAGATTACAGTAACAAGATAGTAGTTTACGACTTAACATTATGAACGGATCTGTGGAATACTGCAAATTAATTTGTCAGTTTTTTGTGGTACAAGAATTAATTTATAATAAAAAACAATACGGAAATCATCCTATCCTATTAATATTATAAATGCGAAAGTTTGTAAGTATGGATGTATGGATGTTTGTTACTCTTTCACGCTCGAATGGCTGAACGGATTTGTCTGAAATTTGGAAGACAGATAGATTGTGACCTGGATTAACATATAGGCTATTTTTAATCCCGATCGCACACCGGGTTTCTGTGAAAACGCGGGCGAAGCCGCAGGTAGCAGCTAGTAACTAATAAACGAATGGACCTATTTTAATCTGCATTTTGGATCGGGTGTCATTGAAAATTGCTAAATTTATGATTTGTTAATAATATTTATACAAACTATTTAAAAAAAAATACAAATCACATTAAAAATTTAATTCATTGAATAACAACACAAACTTATTTTTTTCTTCTTCTTATATATAAAATTCTAGTGTCACAATGTGCGTTCCCGTACTCCTCCGAAACGGCTTGACCGATTCTCATGAAATTTTTTGAGCATATTGAGTAGGTCTGAGAATCGGCCAACATCTATTTTTCGTACCCCTTAGTGATAAAGGTTGTCCACCCTTAATATGTTTTCCTATAAATAATTTAATGATCCCACAAAACAGTGATAGTCCTTGTTATATTATAAATTATAATACATTAAACTAAATATATATATTAAGACCGCGTTCGCGTTGATGTCTTGATACCAATATTTTGTTGGCTGAGTTTGGTGATATTAACATTTTATTCATTACTTGTCTAAATTTCCCCGTGTTGGTCCGGGTCCTTTGCAGAATAGACCATCTGAATTCCTGCCAGGCAACTCGTTCGACTCGACTGCCAGGAAAATCTAGGCATTACTAACTGAACAATCGCCTAAAAAATAAACAAAAAAAATACATTGACATTGAAAAACATACAGCCAAAAAAACATGCATGTGATTTTGAATTTTTAATTATTTAAAAATTGTGCTGAACAATACCAGTTAAAAACTGTTACAAACTTAACACTTATTAGCACTTAACGGCTTATTATTTGTCTAAGTGTTTGTCAATTCATTGTACGTTTAAAATAAAGGTCAACCTACAATTCTGACATTCAAGTTCACTGACTTCCGGCTAGGGTTGTACAAATTTGAAATTAATTTTTTTTATTGCATAAATTGTTATACTCGTACATCAAGTTGTATTTAATTTAATTAAAAGTTAAATTTATATGAATATGTAGTTAAATTTGCAGCTATTTTCAACTCTGTGTATATTGTAGAAGGTAATAAGATAAAGGTATTATAGCTTCCAATGTTAAATACGTAATATGTTGTATAGATTTGGATATCTTATTATACTATATAAATTAATATATATATATTAATTTATATAGTAGTAGTATAGTAGTATATATATATATATGACGCTCATCACGTTGTTTATCCGCGATGGGCTCCTAAACTACAGAGCCGATTTTAATCAAATTTACACACCGTATGCAATTTAATCAACTTGAAAGACAGGATAGCTTACATCTCAAATTTAGCGGGCGAAACCGCCGGTAGCAGCCCTACAGTATACATTTTTTAATTTTTTTTAGATATTGGAAGACATAGCAGAGACGGATTTCTTGATGGTAAGAAATTCACGCCTAGAGACACTAAAGGTTGTAATGATGCGCTGCCAACTTGATACCGGGTTGTCAGGCTTCGAGTAAACCCGCTACCTTATCCTCCGGACCAGAACACGTTAATGTCAAGCACTGACGTTATGGCAGCAAAAATACATCTCTAGAAAGAACTTCATTTTTTTATGATATTGGAAGGCAAAGAAGCAGACGGATTTCCCGATGATAAGAAATTCACGTCGCCTAGAGACACCAAAGGTGGTAATGGTGAGTTGCCAACCTGAGGCCGGAATGTTAGGCCTCGAGCAAAAGTAAGTTTACAGGCTACCTCACCCTCCGAACCGGAACACGTAATGACGTTATGGCGGCAGGAATAGGTAAGGCGGTATCTCACTAAAATCCATTAACAAATTTATTATTATAAGCTATGTTCGCCTCTTGCGACCTGCTTAGCAGAGTCACGTTAAGTTCCTTTCGAATACAATCCTTGCAGACCTAGTTAAGTTCCTCCACATTTTCGGAGACTCTTCACACCATCCTCACAAGAAACCTGGGCGATTTGATCGTGGAATATCAACCTAGATCTTCTCGGGTACTTATATCTAACCACATTCGCGTTGTATATCTGCTTTGTCAATCTTTCAATGTGTGCATAATGTCAAGATCTTTTTTTTTCTAATTACTTTTGCGTAGATTGCCTTATTATTAAATTAATCACCATAATAATATTCCACATTCAAAAATGTATTGCTATTTCCCTTGGTCAAAACATCATTGGTCAACCATTGACGGATAGACCAATTCTGCTTATTCTTTTATGTTGTGTAAGTTATTGTCAGGAGAAAGTTCACATGAAAATTAAATACTAATACTAATACTACAACATAGTAAGGACAGAACAACGTCATCTCAGCTGGTATTTAGATTATTATCAAATGAATACAAATTATGAATTATTTATCTGTTTAATTTGACATTAAACCGGAATTGTTACCAAATACAAATAAGATACAAAAATATATGCCTACAAGGTAATGACCGTGCTATCGAACCACAACCTAGTTTTGAAATGGAGGTACTACTATTTAAATTATGCGCTTCGGCTTTACACTTTTCACTCTTTTTATACTTTTATTTATAACAACTCTATATAGATATCTTTAAAATAATTCGAATTGCCGAAGCTTGACGAATATAGCCGAAGCGCATAATTTAAATAGTACCTTTATGTGTAGTATATTAAATACATGATTTAGCTTACGCATTTTTTTAAAAAAGTTTTGTCACTTTCGTAGCGTCTGTTAACTTGGTAGCAGTGTTTCTCACCATTCGTTAGGAACACGACTAGTACACTACACTTTTCTTCGGTCTGAATGGAATAGACCATCTGCCTCTCCGCTCCGTGTATAACTCTCTGGATTTTTTGTAGCGGATAACGAAACAGAGCTATAAGTTTTAGGTTTTTTCTCGAAGTCTGTAGCAATAATAAATCGACACAAGCGAAACAATCCTATTAATATTATAAATGCGACAGTTTGTGTGTTTGTTTGTTACTCCGTTAAGCAAAAACTGCTGAACCGATTTTTATGATTTTTTTCACAGACATAGAAAAAAAATAAAAAAACATAGAAAAAGACAACGCCGCGGCTAGTTACAGCTAGTACTTCTTAATTTCTGAAGTGTCAGAGAAATTTTATAGAAGTGAATACAGTTAAATTGAAGAACTACAACTGTCGTTTTAAAAGTTAATTTTGTCTTTACTTTAAATTATTGAATGCTTGTTTAAAAAATAATGTCGTTTAATATATCTATAAAACGGTCAAACTGAAATATTCATAAGATATATACTTGAGAATATGCAACTAAAATATGCTATTGTGAAACTTGTTTTACGTCAAATAATAATTAATATTCAAATGACAAATAACTAGTTAACGTATTAAAATATAAAATATTCTGAATATAACAAAATGGAGTAACTTTGGAAGTTCATCAAAAACATGAAAATAAAATCTTTGGGAAAATGATTAATGAAATAGTTAAAATATGGAAAATACCTGAAAAATGCAATGTTGAAAAATGTTTATCGTATTGAACGAAAAGATCCTATTGGAATAATAGTAATCAATCCTGGCTTATTTAAAGAAGTACTTAACAGTTTTTAACGTTCTAAAAACTAAAGAACTTTTTCATTTTAAATTATATACACCTTGTGAAATTCTTTGTATAATCATTATATTTTACCAGGAAAATTCTTTATTAAATCATTAGCTGTAATAGTTTCTATTTTCATACAAACTTTCATCGCCTATTTACATACATCGCTTTATTAGTTTGAACTCGGATCTTTAGCGTATGCATATCCAATTTCATCAAAATCGATTAAACGATTTAGCCGTAAAAGAGCTTTACAATATTAGTATGTATAGCTTATCTGATATTGCGATTAAGAGGACGCAAAAAAATATTGGCAGACTTTTAATGCAAAAAAAATAAGAGGCCTACCGGCTTAAAGCATCATCAGGGTTATTACACTTTAAATGGGTTTTAAAAAATAAAAAGTTTTATCATACATGCTTAATTTTGCGAAACCGGTAAGCCCTAAACCCATATATAAATGAATTCCCGTTTCGCGGATTGACCAATTTTGCTAATTTTCTTTTTGTTATGTTGGTTATTGTCAGGAGAAGGTACATATGAAGAGAAAAAGCTGGAGAATTGCGGGGAATATGGGAAAATAATACTTTACTTTTTCATACAAATTGTTAGTAGCTGTTAATTTCAAGCGATACGAAGTTCATTGGGTCGGCTAGTAATAAATAAATATCCCTGGACAAGGTAAACAAATTAAATCTAACCCCAAAGTAAGCAAATTATATGCTTGTGTTATGGGTGCTAGTCAACGATACTGATTCTTAGTATCTATTTATTAAAAGTATTTATTTATTTCTTATATTTAATAAACACCTAGTCCCAGAATGACCACATCTAAGGGCTGATTTCACCGATCATATTGAAAAGCGAGTTTAGTAAAATAAGTTTAGTGTAAACGAGTTAAATTATTGTGATCCCGTTCAAAAAATACTGCAAGTACTCTTTTAAATTTGCCAAATTCTTATCTCCGTCTCCTGAGAATCTACTTACCATGTAAAATAGTTTAATAATAAAACATTTACAATAATCTAACTTATAATTATGAAATCCAACCTTAACATTCTTCGCACAAATGCCAAAGTGACTAAATAATAGTAATGATGTAATTTCACCAAGTACATATACCTAAAGATATTGTAAAATCGTAGAAACAAACATACGTTATTAGTATCATCACACCCATATCCCCGAAAAGGTAGGCAAAGGCATACAGCCAGGGCACCCTCGAATAGCCGACGACACTATGTCTCACAATGTTCAAACCCATTGCCACCCGGGCTATCTTATACAGTAAAAAAATATAACCGCGATACAATTACTACATTTTATGTCTTTAGGTATTGTTTTTAATAATGCGCTGTTCACATTTATCCGACTGCCACCATAAATTGAGGCCTTTATTACAGGAACTATTGTGATTCAAGGTTATGATGATTCTCACTGGTCGCTATCAATAAGTCTTGTTTATCCGATTAAGTGAAACTAATGACAGTATATAACATAATAATCTCTTGTAAAACTAATCATAATATTAATACGTAAAGCAAAAACTTTGGAGCCCTTTTTAAAAAAATATGAGCAGACGAAGGAGAATGAAATTTGGCACACTTATAGTTTACGTGTAGGAGTACTAATAATTTTCAATAATAATGCCTTTAAATTGCATTAAATCAAAAAATAAAACATTACACATACTACTATTCATTTGACAGACAAACAAAAGATCACAGATCGCGCACAAATTATGTTCATAATATTTGGAAATAAAGTAGATAGTCTTGATAAATGAAGATGGCGTTCTTATCAAAAAGATAACAATTGAACATAAATCATGTTCGAATATTATACCTATTTTAATAATTAGAATAGAACAACTTATAATCAAAATTTATTATGGTTTAATTTCGACCAATGGGCGACTACTAATAAAAAAAAATCGCCGTTGTGGTCTAGTGGTTCGGCATTGGACTTGATTTCATGGGATCCCGGTTCGATACCCGGGGTCGGGCAACAAAAAGCATTTTTTGTAAATTTCCTAATAGAAACATCGCCCGGGATTGACTATGTGACCGATTGGTGTCCCTTCATTAATTTATTTCGGGAAGAACATTTTAATATAGCTACAAAAAATACCTGTGTAGTCTAGCAGTCCAGTGTCGGATTGACTTATTTAGGACCCGGTTTCTATCCCCAGGTCAGGCAACTAGAAAAATAGGAAATATGTATTTTCAATTTTTTAATAAAAATATCAGTGACCGGAATTGGACATGTGCCTGGTTGACGGACGCCCGGATAAATGCTAGGTAAAAAGTAACCAACTTCCTTTTGTAGAGGCGGGTACCATTCGAAATATCGTCACGAGTGAATATCCTAATTGATGAATGTTCAATACTTTCATCCGTATTTTTGCTAAAACCTTCGTCATTTTAACCTCGTTATTATAAGTATCAGTAGCGTAAAATGTATCAACAGACCAGTGAATCAGTCAATCAACTTTTTTTATAGTTTAGTATTTTTGAAATTATAATTATCTATAGTAATTATGTAACAATGTTAATTATCTATTGCAAATAATTTTCTATCGATTGATTTGATATTATGGTATATTTTTTGTTTTTAAAATACACACTCAAACTTTCTGTGCAAAATTATCAAATTAACATCTCTAAAAAATATGGTTGAACGTCACTTTCTACATTCAATTTGACTTGGTTTAAAATAAACTGCCTTTTTATTGTCTTCAAATAATTTTATTCCAGTTGATATTTTGTGCGTTATATTTCTATTTCGTGTGCACTGTCGTGCCATATTTCTTTGACTATTATATCTCCGTAATATAAGGTTGCTTAGGAGATATCGCTGTTTTGACAATTCAAACTTTTTTATTTCAACTTTGTGTATTGTTTCGTTGTTAAGTTTTATTTTGAGTGTATTTTTTGTGTATTATGGTGCACAATAAGGAGTTATTCTATTCTATTCTGTTATATTTACATCACTAGTAACAATGTCTTTAAAGCCTTTCAGATTCTGTTTTTTTTATTGTAACATTGATCGCCTCGTTGGTCGAGTGACTAGCGTACTCGCCTAACTGCATCGACGAACCGCGAGGCTTGGGTTCGATTCCCAATGGGGGCAGGCATTTGTGTGATGAACATTTAGCTGTCTGCATTTCCGGGTCTGGGTGTTTACTAAATGTATTCTGGTATCTATTTAAGTATTTCTATGTAATAGTATCGTTGAGCATATAATTTGCTTAGGTACTTTGGGGTTAGATTCAATTTGTGTAACTTGTTATTATTATTTATGACCAGAATAAGAATGTTACAAATTACGTCATGGTACGATTACTTCTTCTGTTATATCTCAATATTGCGATCCTTGCTATTTATGATTAAAATTAATGCTACTCGTGTATCTTCAGTAGCGGAAATTAATTGCATGTATGTATTGTTTATAGCTTTACGTAATGTGCCTAGCTCCTCTGAGAAATAACATTCGAGCCTCAAGGAGAACTAGTAACCGTATTATAATGTCAGTAGTTGTTGCCCGAGACTTCGCAGCAAATTTAGTTTCCGAGTTTAGCTAGACTTTTTCAAACATAACTTCCATTGTTCCGACATAACTATACATCTAATATATAAAATTCTCGTGTCGCGGTGTGCGTTATTGAACTCCTCCGAAAAGTCTTGACCGATTCTCAAGAAATTTTGTGAGCATATTGAATAGGTCTGAGAATCAGCCACCATCTGCATTTCATCCTCCCTCATCACTTAGGGGTCTAAGTGATGAGGGTGACTCACCATAGTTTTTTTTTAATAAAATCACATTAAAAATATAGTAGAACAACGTCTGCCGGGTCAGCTAGTAATTTAATATAAATTTGGTTGTTGCCCTAGCTCAAAATTGTTGAAAGGTTTCCTAGTTCTCCTTCTACTTCTTTCATCAATAATTGCATTAAAATTGGTTAGGTATGTGTCAAACGTTTATAATGAACATTGTGTTTTTTTTTTAATTTTTGGTTTCAATTTGCTTATTGTGGAAAGTATTGTTTAATCTATAAATATGTGTGGTTTTAACATTCAAGATAACTATCAGAGTTTTGGCGCCATCGAGAGAAAAGATGGTCGAAGTTTTTTCATAATTATTGAATTTTGTGTTGATATTGAATGAAATTAGTCAATTTTGGTGGCATTTTGTACAATTTTGTTCAGTGAAAGTGCACAAATGAAATAATCATGAAGAAATTAGCGTATCGTATATTTCCTCGTTGCCGCCAAAACTCATTACATGAGCTTGTGTAAAAAGGCCACCGTTTTACCCAATAGTCTGACATGACTTACTGACGACTTATGACTGATGACAAATTAAAATAAATTTAAATTGATATAAATTTTGATGCAAATTACTACTTGACTAATGGCTAAATACTAACTTGAAGGCCAAAACCTAAAGAAAGAAAGATAACTATCACTAGAATATTAGACGGTCGAGGTCTGTTTTTGAAGTAAACTATTCTAATCTAGCAATTCCGGCCACTGTATATTAAACCGGAAACATTTTCTAAAGCTCTCTTCGCTCTTAATTGAGCAATGTTGATCTAAACGTAAATTTTAGTTAAATCAATTATTAGAAACTCGTTTTGCTTAAACTTACATCGGTCAGTACTTCTTCTACGTCTTAAATCAGTCCATTATTTTCCCCACTGTGGCAAACTAACAAACAGACAAGAATACAAAAATATGCTTTTGTGTTCATGTCTGTCAATTATTAAGATACATTCGGAATCGTCCTAGTAACCTATTCCAAATATTTTTCTGTAACATTTGCAATTTCTTTTTAATTTTACATATTGTATTAATTAGAAAGTAGCAGTGGAATCTGGTAACACTCTGTGTCATTTAGTCCCATAATTGTAAACAATGGTAACACAATTAGTATGCGTCTAGCGAATGTGTTACTCAAGAATATCTAGAACTTCACTATGTGTCATTGTCGACGTTATAGATTAATATCTTAGTTCTCGTCATCCAAGGTTAATGTTGCGAAGGTTAAAAAAATAATCTCGGGAAAAATTAAATGAACTTATCTAGTCCCAAAATAAGCTAATTATATGCTTGTACTGTGTGTCAACGAACAACGATGTTAATATTTTTTATATATTATAAGTCTCTGTGGTCTAGCGGTTCAGGTGTTGGACTTGACTGCATGAGGTCCCAGGTTCAAATCCCGGGTCGGGCAATGAAAAGAAAATTTGGGGTTTCCACTTTTCTAATAAAAAAATATTGAACCGGAGAAGTTTTGAGAATTCCACCAAAACACATCTCCATTGCGACTCCATCTTGACACAGAAAATTCATCAAAGGTTCGAATCACTACAGAGGCAGGCATTGTTCATGTTCCGGTCTAAGTAGCCCAGCCACTGTATAGAAATGCATCTCATCTACATTGCCTACGAGGTGTTGTCCACGGCGTTGCCCGTATGAACATATTTTTTTAAGGATAAAAACTATTATATAATATATTAATTTAAGTTACTCTCTTTGTGTGTGCCAAATGAAACTAGATTTGCAGTTTTTGCGTGAAGGAGTAACAAACATAAACTTTCGCATTTACATTATTAGGACGATACGCAATGGTTGTATTTGTCCTTATTTGCTTTCTTATAATAAAAAAAAAGTATCTACACGCCCATATCCCCGAGGTAGTCAGAGGCACAACCAGGGCACCTACGACTAGCCGAAGACACTAAGTCCCACAATGTGATAGGTTGCAAGCCTATCGCCAACCGGGCACATTTCCAATCCCGAGCAACGTTTTTTTTTATTAGAAAATTGGAAAAATCCAATTTTCTTTTTGTTGTCCGCCCTGGGATTCGAACCCGGGACCTCACACAGTCAAGTCCGACAGCTGAACCGCTAGACCACCGGACAATAATCATTATAGAATATTACACACCCTACTTATATACCTCTATAAACCGTACTATTTTCGACCAGACTCGACTCCTGTTATTGTTCTCACTAATTAAAATCTGAATAAAACAAAATATATTTCATTGCCTTGAAAATGGTTTTAATAATATTTTGATCTCACACGGTAAACCAATTTTTGTTTTTTAATAAGAGGCTTTTCCTAGTTAGAGATGGCCCTCAGTAAAAGTTGTATGTTGCCTAGGGTCCGGGTTTTATAACCATGTTCCACGATCCTGGTCTATAAGTAACTACTACACACATTTCTTTCATTAGTTTTTGTCCGAAAAGTAAACAGACAAACAGACTAACCGACCAACATTTTAATAGAGCTTAGTTTCGGTTTAATTCAACTATTGTTTTAATTAGGTAAAACTTAGTTTTATTACATTTTATACTTATAAATGTATATATGTGTGTCGATACAATATACAATCCGATTACAATTATGAAGTGATTACGATCGGATAAATTATAAAAGAAAAAGTCTGATACAGTTTTTTTTATGTTGACTTCTTTTTACTTCTCCTAACTGGACACTATAAAACATCGAGAAATGATTAATCAGTTTTTTGTATAAAATCTACACTCTATACAAATAAATAAAAATAGAGTGTCTATTTGAAACAAAAAAATAACTGCCTTATACTAAATGCATATGATTGTATATACAGTACATGTACCAAAACAACATTATTTTACTATTTTTGTCCGTCTGCTTGTTTGTTCTGGCTAATCTCTGAAACGGCTGGACCGATGTTAAGGGGACTTTCACTGATAACTGATGTAAAAAAGAGAAACTTAGGCTAATTTTATAACTAAGTAACTTTTTGTTTAATTCCGCGCGGACGAAGTCGCGGGCAAAGCTAGTAATAAAACAAATAGTTTACTGCCATGGTCAGCTATTATTTTGCGTTCAGCTTAAATATCTAAACGGGTTCCATATGGAAGTTGAATAAATTTATAACAAAAAGATGTAATCAATGTAGCTAAGAACTGTCACGATTATATTACTTAAAACGAAAATATCCGCATCGAAATCATCCATCTGTTCAAGAGTTATGATATCACAGTCAGATTGACACTCACAGACACGTCAAGCTTATAACACCCCTCTTTTTCCGTGTGGTAAAAAATACTTATAAATTTATAGGAAGCTAGGCTGTAAGAATCAATACACTTGGCTCTCACAGCAAGGGACTTGGCCTGAAGATGTGTATGTACATACACATACATATGTATATCAACATTTTCGGAAAATATCTGGTACATAATAAACACTAAAGTATCGGTTACTAATAATGTTACAAGTAATATTTTATGCTCGTACTGTCTCAATGAATAAATTTGGTGAAATATCACCAAATAACCTGATGCCAACTATATGAAGCTGTCGTCACCACAGTTTACTGTTTTGTATTTGTGAACACGTTTTGTGGTCGGTAAACGACCTTGCCGGCACACCTAGTACAGTTTTTTTACAGTGGCGTAGACAGGAAATGTAAATCAATAGTAGAATCATAGCAAAAATACTTTGTTTGGTTTACATTTTTATAATTCTTTACTTATCGTCGTACTCCTGCGTATCGTATACTTTATTGTCGGTATTTGGTAGTATTCAAATCTAGGCATAAAGCAATTGAAGTGAACTTATATAGTGAAACCTTTTGGCTAAAATATAATAAAAAAGATATATTGTGAAAGTACAAGTGATTCTAATAAATTGTATTCTTTTTGTGTATGTTTGTTACACGATCCAATCGGCTGTGTGGTCTAGCGGTCCCGGGTTCGAATCGCAGATCGGGCAATAAAAAGAAAATGTGGTATTTCCAATTTTCTAATAAAAAAAATGTTGCTCGGGATTGGATATGTGCCCGGTTGGCGATAAGCTTGCCACCTATCACATTATGGGACTTAGTGTCTTCGGCTAGTCGTGCATGCTCTGATTGTGCCTCTGCCTTCCTCTTCGGGGATATATATAATAATGACTCAATTATTTTAATAACAGTGTTAATAAATATTATTTCCTTAAATGAGGAATGAAATATTAATGACTTTATATGAAAGTCAATAAATAAAACATTGAATAAATTTATTATTCACTAAAAATTTTTATTTTTAGTGAATATATTAATATTAATAACGAAAAAATAGTCGCTTTTTACTTAAAAGTTTTAATAAAGAAGTTATAAATAATGTACAACTACATTATGTAAAAGTATAAAATACAGATTCTGTGCTATTATGCATTATATTTGAAAGGCGATTTCAAAATTAATTTTTACCTATCATAAAGTTTGCTGTCTTTATTATTAATTAAGTAAAACCTTATTTAACATACTGCATGTTAAATAAGATTTTATACCTGATCTAGTTTTTATTGAAGATTATTTTTTATTTAGTTAAGCGAATAGGTAACTAGGTAATGTTTATCGATTAGGTAAGATTATGTTCACATAAAAACTAGCCGAGCCCGCGAACTTTGTTTAGCTTGACACTAATATTTTGTATGGGCTAAAGCACTGTTTTTCCCATTTTCCATAAAATTTTCCCGCTTTTTCTTTTCATAAGAACCTTTTCCAAGCGATTTACCATAATACTTTTTTTTTAGATATGGCAAGTCTCACATTAAATAAATAAATAAATATCCCTGGAAAGTAAGCAAATTAAATTATATGCTTGTGTTGCGGGTGTTAGTCAACGCTACAAATACGTAGAAATACTTAAATAGATACCACAATAAATTTAATAAACACCCAGACCTGGAAATACAGACACAAAGGTTAAATGTTCGTCACACAATTCTCTGTCCCGTCGGGAATCGAACGTAAACGTGTACGCAAGCCACTCTACCAACAAGATGGTCAAATAAATTAATTAAATATATCTATACTAAGTGCAGCCTTTCATTTATTATATAGTTTCATATTATTTTCATATTAGTTTCATATTATTTCATATTATATAGTTTCATTTATAGTTTCACTAGCTATCCCGGCGAATTTCGTTCTAACCGTTCTGTTTGTATGGAAAAAAATAAAAAGTTATTGTTCCTAGTTTCCTCGTTGCTTTCCCCTTTTTCTTATCTTTAAAAATTTTACCTGGACTTGAATAAATATTTCAAAATCAAAATTAGCCAAATCGGTTCAGCCGTTCTCAAATTTCAGCGAGACTAACGAACAGCAATTGATTGATTTTGATATGTTAGGTACATAGACTAGCCGACCAAGCAAACTTTGTATCGCTTGACATCAACAGCTACTACCTACATAGTAATATTTGATGCTCCGATAGTAGTGCAGTTTGCCGATATTCCAAAATCAACGACTAATTACGAGTAAAAAAAATAATTAAAAAACATTTCCCATTGGATCAAATTGTGAATCTAAACCACTCCCGAATCCCCTTTAACATACACGAAAAAATTCATCAAAAGTTCAGTGTTATACACACGCACACAAGAAATACATTTGTATATATAAAGATAGATAGATTCATACTAAAATATAACATTGTGAACAAGCAAGCGACAACGGCGACAACCGTCGTCTACAAACATAAATGTTACTGACGTTTTTCTATCTTGAAGCCAAACTTTTAGCCCTAGTGTGCCAGTCAATTTGCTATCGAAACCTCTAGCACGGAACACGATACATTTAAGCACTGACACTGTAGGAGATAAAACGAAGTGAAAAATCTTTACATCCCTATCCTCGAAGAGGAAGGCAGACTGACTGATTACACTAAATAATTATAATTTTCAAATTTACTAAATTAGTCCCAACAAACGATGAGGATGGAAATCTGAAGCTGGCAAATATTTTAGATAAGTTTTCTAGTTTCAATAAACAAAATATTAAGATAGCTTTATTTTACAGGGCTATTACCAGAAGCTTTGCGAACAAAATGCATCAGGTGCACCGAGCGGCAGAAGAAGACTGCTGTAAAGATAATCAGGAGGCTGAAGAACGAATACCCGGATGAATGGGCCAAGCTGTCTACCAAGTGGGACCCAACTGGCGACTTCACTCGATACTTCGAAGTCTTCCTGGCTAATGAAAACTTTAACAGTATTTCTTATAATAATGGTAAGGATTAATATGCATAATTAATACATTCTACATATTATGCAAACAAATAATTACAAACGTACATATTCTAAGAAATAGACATGAAATTTATTTTTATAGTATGTTTGAGTTTTAAGTTGATCTAGAGAATTTTTGGATGATCTGTCATTATTTTAGCCGAATCCAACATTAATTCTCGTTTGTAGTTTTATAAAAGTAAAGTTGTAATCGCCTCTGTTGTCTAGCGGTTCAGCGGTTGGACGGCGCGCGTTCGGCGGTTGACTGCATGAGGTCCCGGGTTCGAATCCCGGGTCGTGCAGACCTCACGGGACAAAAAGAAAATTGGATTTTCCCAATTTCATAATAAAAAAAACGTTACTCGGGGTTGGATGTGCACATATCCAATTTTTCAAAAATTGGCTGGTGATAGGCTTGCCACCTATCACATTTTGGGACTTAGTGTCTTCGGCTAATCGTGGGTGCCCTGGTTGTGCGTCTGCCTACCTCTTCGGGGACATGGACGTGAAGATATCTTTTTTTTAAGACGGGCAAAAAAGATAGTCAAAATAGAAATAAAAATTAGACTTCCGTTATGAATGAATCTAGTACATAATATTACTTTATAATTTGTGAATGAATCCATGACGCTCCTTTCTAAAATGTATTTAAATTAATATCCGTATCCATTAGAAACTGACATTGAGACATTTCATAAAAATAACATATTATTAATGTATTAGTTTTGTGCTTAATGAATTCAGGGCGGATTTGGTCCATG
>NJDC01000613.1:35515-68167 GCA_002245475.1 Calephelis virginiensis | reverse complement strand
TCGGAGGATAAGTTAGCCGGTAAACTTACTTTTGCTCGAGGTCTAACATCCCGACCTCAGGTTGGCAGCACACCGTTACCACCTTTGGTGTCTAGGCGGCTTGAATTTCTTATAGTAGGGGAGCCCACGATGCTAAATGTGTAGTAACTCCAGCGTTGAGTTGCACTTTGTCGATTAAATGGTGGAGAGTAATAAAGGTCATGTGAGGTTTTTCTTTTTAACGGTGCGTTAAGTGTCTAGAAGCTAAAATAACAATTCCAATCACTTGATCATAGCTGAGCTCATCTGATACTAATAATATAAACACCTAATGTGTATCCGATGACAGAAATATGTCAATCAGACAGCTTGCCGTAATGGACAATTAACATAAATGACTTGGTTTCTAAAAGATTCTGACCCACTTACTCCTGTACGTCTTGTTCAAATCATCAGAAAATTTAAACATGCACTAATTGGCATGCAGTAAGCCCGCCCTACTTTAATCTAACAAGCTCGAGTATATTTTCAAGTCAAAAAAAATTAGACAGACAGCTCTACATGTGCGCCTCAAAACAGATATTTGATACATAATGGAGGTGTTTAACAATGGTAAAGGGTATCTCCCATATGTTAATCTGACGCGCCTGAGTTACTCCAAAAATCCCCTCTTGGGCTCCCCTACTATTACCATCAGGAAATCCGTCTGCTTGTTTGCCTTCCAATAGCACAAAAAAAAGTTTGGATCAGATGCAATAAAGATAATTGAAAAAGCTTGGAAATGTAACTTTATCTTATACCAGGATATAGGTTCTAATAATAATTATAATACTGATTAAGTTTTCCGCGAAGATGCGTAATTGGTACATAGTAATTAATTAAAGCATTGTGACAACAAATGGGCCTGAGCCTGACATTATTAAAGGTAAAAAAGTTATTGAGGTAATTTTCTTCGTTAGTGTCATTCTAGATTGAGCTTGGAATGCGCACAGTAATGCAACAATATTTTTTTTTATATTTTTTATTGGTAATGCTTATACTATTTTATTATATTTTTTGGCTTGCTACATGTCACAGGTTAATTTACTGTGATATTTAAAGTTACTAGAGGAAAGGAAAACATGAAATTAACCACGTGTTGATTCTATTCTTTTTTGAAGGTTATGGGCAATCTATGTTTTTGTCGGGTAGTTTGTTAGATGAATAGGTGTATTTGTCACTAATACCGTGCGATTCGTTTGAATCGTGACACTGGCACAATTTAGCGTCACTATCTTACTTATTTTTGCCGAACCGAAACCGAAACTTACCTAAACATGTTAAAATTTTTGAAATGACAACTTCTTTAGCGGCGTTGTGCATTTTTTTTGGAATGGGTAAAAACTTCTAAATTCGCGTCAGGACACTTGACCTGATCGAAAATTCGTAAGTCGGCGCAGGACGCTTGCGCGAATGTTCGTGTTGTCATGTTTGTGTACGATAGCGCAATAAACGAATATTGTATTCTACCACATAAATGATAGCAATAAATGATAATAGCATAAATAATAAAGCAATTCGTGCAAAATTATTCCCTAACCATTCCAAAATATCAAAAATACACAACGTTAATATTCAAGTTTTCACTTCTGCCGCCACTCCCGGTTTTCAACCCGTCGTTTTTTTTTATACTAACATCTTTGGTGTCTAAAATAGGTACTGTACTTTTTCAAATATTTTTTCAGTCATACCGACCGCCAGTTACTTATGTAACTAGTAGTGTTAAAATTAAATGAAAACACAATAATTAAAAACGGAGTAATCTAGGCACGTACCAGTTAATGGCGAAATTTGTCGAGCGACGCACCATAATTATGTATATATAGCTCATTTGGACCATAACAATTAAAGGACAATGAAATTGCAAAAAGCGACTTCCATTTCATTGCTACGTCTCGATTCGATTATTTTGATTTTACGAAAAGTCGCTTTACCACGCTTCCGAGTTGGTCATATATAAATTTTATCAAAATCCGACTAGTAGTTTTGAGTTACAATTTATATCTCAGTAGGTAAACTAAACTACTAGTATATTATACATACTTAAATAAGTACGCGTATGTATACATTTTCATGTACCTACCTCGACGAAACCATGTCGAAACACTCAACAACGAAGAAGTCTTGTCAACTTCATCCTTTTTGCAGTCGGTTAAAAAGCGAATGAAGCCGCTGGCAGCAGTTATATATTTAGAAGCTAGCAAATATCGCGAAGATTACTTTAACAGGCGATTATTTACGATAATCGTGTTGTTTATTATAATTACATACCCGTTACGATGATCACATACTGAAGTAACAACGAGTTTATTCGCTAGGGTTGCCACTGGTGTCGATGGAAAGGTTTAATTCACGAGGCATAATAAGACCTTTATCAGGGTTCGTGAAAACTATTTACAATTTAAGTCATAGATTTAGTAGCAGTGGGGTTTTGTAGGAAAATAATACTAAAAGTGACAAATATGTAGCGGAATGAAGTAAGTTCGTAATGACCTTGGTGTAAGTAACAACAGGGTACAAAAGATAAAAACTAAGTACAAAACTAGTAAACATAGACCATAAACGGATTTTACCGTGCTCTTGTTATTTTGCAACATAATAATGAAAGCAGATCTAAACTCTAAAATGTACTCTAGAGCCTTAGCCTAAGAACTCACGGAGCTGTTTTTGCCCTCGCCCGCGACGGTTGTGGGTCCGTAGATTCTGTAGAATGTAGATTTATATGTAAAAATTAAAAACATTACGGTCTGTTTCACGACGTATTTTACACTCGCAGCGCCCGTTGTTATTTGCCACTCCGTTAGTTCTTTGCCAATCAAGACCGGGATCAGCGTCTCTTTTAATGTTAAGAAACAACCGTAGCTTTTATACACCATAGATGTTATATAATATGAAATGTGTGTTTTGTCCCGGGGGTTAAGCTTGCAAAGCAACTATGCTCCGGATCGCAACACGACAGTACCAATCAATGTCATTACGGCAATAAAAATGCAAAAGTTAAAGTTGCTGCACAACACTCGTCCATAAATATCTTGATATAACCACAATATTTTAATAATACTTTTAAATAAATTACAAGTGGCAACCCTACAATCGCTAAGGACGTTAATTTATATCAATGATTAAAATAATTTGAAACTAATTGTTTGTTTAGTGCGCATCTTTATTCCCATGATATTAAACTAAATTACATGATTTGGACACCCAATTACAACTATTAACGTGTCTGTCATTATATTAAATAATTATTTAATTGAATAGCAACTGAACCTCTAACTATAATATATTAATTATTAATTTAAAAAAATATAAAAAACTGGACTGAACCGAGCAGTTTTCCATTTTTTTATTAGTTGTTTTCGTGCTCACATTGTTATTACGTGGTTCTCAGAAAATTATAAAATATTTATGGTTAAGGTCGTTCAATATTTTCGAATAATGTAATTAAAAATCGTATATACTAGGTATAAACTATTTTACAAAAATGATTTTTCCTTATTTCTTGCAAGAATATTTGGCATGATTCATGAATGTATTGGTTATTAGTCTGTACTATTGACATTTATATTTTTAAAGTAGTAGAGGGGTCGAAATAAAAAGTTAACTGTATCCGTCTCTGGGTCATAATCTGCTCGTGACCGTACATCATGATCCTTGGAAAAAGTTGGGGCGTGAATGTTCATTTATAATATTAGTTAGAGTATAGATTTTCAAACCGCTAAATATATTAAAATCATGACATTTAATACCACAAAACTGTACTTTGTAGAGATTACAAGAGAAAGCTTTTAACTGATGCGTA
Source organism: Calephelis virginiensis (assembly GCA_002245475.1). Taxonomy (NCBI): domain Eukaryota; kingdom Metazoa; phylum Arthropoda; class Insecta; order Lepidoptera; family Riodinidae; genus Calephelis; species Calephelis virginiensis. The sequence goes on along the minus strand of NJDC01000613.1, from coordinate 64,347 downwards.
AATACAACTTCTTCAAGCACTTAATGTGAAGATGAAAGTCGATCTTCCCTATCACTATAGCTCCCACAATTTAATCTCAGCTTAAGTTAACGATTGAAATATCTATTTGATACTTGTTTGGAATAATCTATTAATTGAAATAACATTATTATACCACTTGTAAAACCCCAGGCCCCATTTAGTCGCCTCTTACGAAAAGCAGAGGATACCGTAGCCCCAATCGTCGCTCAGCACTACAGGGCCCAGTAAGACCCAGAGGTGGTAGGCCTAATGTGCAAGTCTAAAGGATATCCCACCCTCAGGACCTGAACATGACACTGTCATTGTGACAGCAGGAATAGGTAAGACGATGGTTCCCCATCCGGACAAGTTGCTCCACAGACCACAGCACTTACTGTTATTACAACTGTTACTTTTACTGTTATAAGGGACTTTACATCAAGAAATGTATATGGGTGTATGGTTGTATATCACTAGTTCAATCAGACTACTTAGTAGGGTCCTGCGACTACTCGCCCTTCTTGGTACAAAGTAATATTGTTTGTAATATTGCTAATTTCTATATTTCAGGCCAACAGCGTTTTCGTGGGACACTGCTGCATCAAACACTATGCCAACGCTACTGGCACAGCAGCCTACAAACGACATCCCTGTCGCCATCACCACTGCCATGACTATAATAGACAGAATAGGACTTAAGATCATCAGGACGACAGAACTCTTCACTGACATCCTAAAAAATACAGTACGAGCTGTCGTAGGTCGGTAGTTTGCTGTTATAATAAGTTATAATTAAGTTAAACTTAGTGAATATCTGAGCAAATTTTTAAAAAAACATTTCGGATTCTTTGTACTTGACATAAGCATTCCTTAAATATGTTGTTCGCCAACTGATTTTGATATTTAAAGTTTGGTTAGGAGTTAGAACTACTCTTTTATATAGATCTTAATTAAAACTTGAAACCAAAATGATTTAAACGAGATATGGTCAGCAGTTTTTGACATACCTGTTACACATTCTCAAAAAGCGCAAATACAACTACATATAGGTACTAACACTATGAAAACAAAGTAATTTTTTGCTGACGAAAAATTATAGTTTTGGCTAGGTCGCATATAACAAGTGCAGAACCCAGGGTCCAAGAAATGAACACACAAAGTAGGTAGGTACAGAAGAATAATTAAGATCAATAAAATTGCAAAAACGGACTTCAATTATTTAATTTGGTACCACGTCGCGATTTGATAAATTTTTTTCGAAAGGTAAATGTTTCCCAAATGGTCTCACATCATCAACACTCTTCCCATACATTTTCCAAGTCGAATTGAGAATCTCCTCCTTTTTGCGGTCAGTTAAAAATGTGGAAAAGTAACAAAATAGAATAAATTTCATTTTTGTTGTGTAAAGAAATAAAATTAAATAATTAGAATTTGCAAAACTTTACCGTCTTACTACAAAAATACGAGTAATGTTAGTACGTGTTATTAAATGTAAGTATATTTCACTAGACATAAACTAAACGAGCATATTTAAAACTGTATTCTCAACCATTAACATGCTGTCACTTACATTCACATGTAGCATAGTGTTACTAGTCGAAAATAAATTTTAGACAGTGTTTAATTAAACATGTGCCTATTTTTTTGTGGTAAGACGGTTAATGTCTTGTTAATAAACGTAGACTACTCTCTACATACCCCAAATTATAAATCGACATTATAGTTTTTATTACAATAGTACATGCTACGGTCTTTGTTTATTAATTAATAAGTCAGATAGTGTAATAAGAAGTCGTAATTTTGTCATGTTATTTTATTTTGTAGTTCTAGATTTATTTGGGTTGAATAAAAATTGTCAAAAAAGTGGCTTGCAAACGTTACTAAAACTAGGAGGACCTAATTTTAATTGCTAGGTTTAACTAACTATTTGAAATGTAAATTAGTTTGGAATTTGGGGATATTACAAGAATCAAACAAAGTAGTTTATATATTTCAGGAAAATAATTAAGCATTTAGTGAGTTTTCAGTAAGTGCGCTTCTTATAATTGTATGACTTTATTGTAATTTTGTAAGCTGAATAAGTATACAAAATCTTTTTAAAATTGTAAATATCTAAAACAAAATGTAAATTTTTGACACTATTTTTAACAGAAATCTATTACTTAACGCCAATTGTATTATTTCGATTTGGAAAGTAGGTAACAATACTTACGAACGTGATAAGAATTACAAGCGTCACTAGTACTTTTGTATATGAAATAATTATTTGTCTTATCTTTAACATCTACGCAAGATAGTTAATATCCTAGTCTCAGGTTGGCAGCGTACCTTAACGTCTTTAGTGTCTATAGGTGTCGTGTATTTCTTACTACTGCGGAAATTCATCCAGTTGTTTGCTCTGTATAAAAAACAATAAACAACCATCTTACTGCAAAAAAAAATTAAACACTCGTTAAACACATGTTTCAATAAACACTGTCTAACGTTGGATTCTCACCCAATAACGCGCTGAAATCATCTACGTATAGCATGTTTTTGGTAGAATGTCAATTTTAGACACTGTTTAGTTATAAAGGCGTCTATAGTTTTTGTGGTAAGGCTGCTTGAGTTTTACTTCTTCCAATATATTATAAAAATTAATAGCTTAAAGTACATAATTATAGGATAACTAAATAGAACTAAGTATAAGGGTGGCTCTACATGTTACTGCATACCTACTAACTTGTGTATGTTAAGGACTTCGTGATTGATGCTTAACTGTTCGATATGCAATAATATACTTTTATTGCATATCAAACATACAATAGATAACACACAAAGTTTCACATCCTTTGCTTGCTCTTCAAAATTCTACTTAATTCGTTGTCCTCTTCTTATTTTCTTCATTAATTTATTTCTTAACATTTTCACGTTACACTTTGTCGTTCAAATGTCCGAACTCTGCTGCTATTTCGACTCAAAATAATTCTGCTGCTTATACGCACTCATTCTCATAACTCATTTCGTTGTAAGATTATGGAATTCAGTTCCTGGTGAATTTCGTAAATGCGAAACACTTGATTCTTTCAAAAATAACTAAAATGACATTTCTTTAAGGTTTTGTAAGCTCTTTTTATGTAGGTTTATATTTAGTATGTACCTATTATGTTTTGTATTTCTATGTGTTAAGTGTATTTAAATGTATGTATTTAGTTTTAAGGTTTTCGTCAGTTCTTTTGTGTACAATGAAGAGAGAGGGTTTACCAGGGAATTGTTATTATCTTTTCTATTTTAATATGTTGGAATTACATTACTGAAGAAATAATATGTCCAATTCAATTGCAAAAAAATCTGTTACTTTATTTTCCATTTCTTTTCATATTCTTCTAAAATATGGAGTGGATAATGGATCTTTGTTTGTTTTATTCTCCTTCATATATTCTATTAATCTATAGGTTTCAAAATTGTAAGAGAAACTTATGTAGGTATACAACAGTAACAACATTTTTCTTTTCTTTGTATCCAGCCAACACTTAGGACATACTTAAAAAAGTGTGCTAGTCCTTAGCATCAACATTTTGGAAACGAGAATGTTAGGATTTTTTTTTATGTTATAGGAAGGCAAACAAGCAGACGGATTTCCTGATGGTAAGAAATTCGCGCAGCCTAGAGACACCAAGGGTGGTAATGGTGCGTTGCCAACCTGAGGCCGGGATGTTAGGCCTCGAGCAAAAGTAAGTTTACCGGCTGCCTTACCCTCCGAACCGGAACACGTCATGACGTTATGGCGGCAGGAATAGGTAAGGCGGTGGTACCAATCCGGGCGAGTCGCTACCAAACTCTACCACCTAGTCGGATGTCACGGTGTTAGTGGTGGTAAGCCTATGCTCGCCTTTTACGAGCTGCCTGGCAAGGAAGGCAGATGGTCTATTCTACAAAGGATACTTTAAAATTATGTAACCTTTAGAAAGTCATCACAAAATAGTCTATCTATGTCAAGTATTCTATGTACCTACACGTTTTAATATAGCTTAAAACGTTGTCAAACAAAGTAAAAGATAATGTACTTAAATGTATGTTTTAACTTCAGGCAATGGTTGTATTCATTTACTTTACAGACATACACAAATCAATTTAAGTAACTGAAACATTGGTATGCAGTAAAGTGTAAGGACGCCGTAATAGATTTTACAATTAAAGAAAATAAATCGTTTCGATGTTCTTTATTCTCCCAAATGCTAGCAATAAGTAGGTAATTAAATTTCTTTTTAATATTTGGGAGTATTTCGTACATATAATATATAGTAGGCAAAATTTAAAATACGTTATATAAAGATTATTATATGTTGTATATTATATATTATGAGATAAATTTGCGGTTCGGACCTTTTTCTAAGTCCAATAAAAATGTTTGATTATTATTTATTAAGCTAAAAATTTGAACATTACTTATGTTCTTTTGTACAAATAAATGTTTTCTACTTTTACTTATTTTTAGTTAATTCCTAACTCTTATTTATTTTTGAATACCTAATCTTCTGGTACTTATCTCTAGTTTTTTGTTATAGAACGAACAAGATGACAAATTTATTAAGTTATTGCTCCTTATTTAGCTATAATATTTAATTGCTGTGTTACTCATGGAGTATTTCCTGTTCTAAGGAAACTTAGTAAAGTTATACCTCTTCTTAAATCTGGAAGTTCAGCTGATCCCTCCAATTACCCACCTATCTCCATTCTACCTACCCTGAGTAAAATATTTGAAAAAAATATACTTAATCAAATGTTGTTACATTTTAACAAATTAGGCTTATTTCATGATAAACAGTTTGGTTTAACAAGGAGTAGATCGACGGTCGATGCTGGTGTGGAATGATTGAAGAAAATCTATGAATGTTGGGAGGGAGTAGGAAATCTTGATGATTCCACAACGTTTTTAGGAATCACAATAGATAAAAAGTTGCAATGGAGTCTACACGTTGAAAAGCTCGCAATAAGACTGAGCTCAGCAGCATAATATGCCGTTAATAACATGAAACAGTTAACTGATGTTGACACTGCTAGAATTGTTTATTAAAAGTTTTTATTTAACTTGCAATGTATGTATGTTAGTTCGGGTGGAATCTTTGAACTCAATTTTGAAGCAGATATCTTTAACCGATGGAGCTGAAATTTTGTACACGTTTAGTTTGGATGACAATGCACGATAAAATACGTGACGTTATTCTAAATCCAATGTGGCGGGCAATGCAAGATAGCGGATTGGTTATTTTAAATGCACATTTACAATATAAGAATCAAATGAAAGGGCTCATTGAGAGCGCTTCGAAAAATATTATGACTTCATTCTAAATCCAATATGGCGGATCATCCACGATATAGGAATAGTTATTTTGAATGCACTTCTACAATATGATTATCAAAGAAAGAACTCGTTGAAGCAACTAGAAAAACCATGTGACATCATTATAAATCCAATATGGCGAACCATCCAAGATGGCGGAATAGTTGTTTTTAATGCACTTCTACAATATGGTAATCAAATGAAAGAGCTCGTTGAAAGCAACTCGAAAAACAATGTGAAGTCATTATAAACCCAATATGGCCATCCAACATGGCGGAACAGTTATTTTAATGCATTTCTACAATATGGGTATCAAATGAAATGACACGTTGAGAGCAAATCCAAAAATAATGTGATTTCGTTCTAAATCCAATATGGTGGATCATCCAAGATGGTGGAATAGTTATTTTAATGCACTTCTACGATATGGGTATCAATTGAAAGGACTCGTTTAGTGCAGCTCGAAAAAGAATGTGACGTCATTCTAAATCCAACATCGTGGATCATCCAAGATGACGAATTAGTTATTTTATTGCTCTTCTACAAATGGGTGTCATACGAAAGGGCTTGTTGAGAGCTATTTAAAAAATAAGAATGTGACATCACTTTAAATCCAATTTGGCGCACAATTAAAGTTTTTTATGCTTTCCCATAATGAAAGGAATTGCTGAGAAAAAAATTTTTTGAAACATTTTTGAACCCAGTAATAAACATCGATTGATTAACTTTGATTTGTGTAACTTGGATGGATGATCGTCATCAGCAATGATTTGCAACCTTTCTAGGAGAAGGACAACACAAAAAACCAAACTCAGACCTATATTTCGTTAGGCTCAAATAAACTATAAGCTGAAATAAGTAGCGCATTCTTTCAAACACCCAAGTCAAGGTGAGGCCATGCCGAGGGCTGAGTGGGTTTTAACATGATGTCAAAATGGTGGTACCTCAAGGTACCTAGGCGAACTCTGTTGTGTATTAGCTTCTACCCTACAAAACGGTTTTCCCCTATGTTGGTCCGGGTTCCTTTGCAGAATAGACCATCTGCCTTCCTGCGCCAGGCAGCTTAACGTTACTAGCACCGTGCCATCTGACTAAGTGGTAGAGTTTCGCAGCGATTCGCCCGGATTGGTTCTACCTTGGTTGGCACATATTCTTACCGCCATAAAGTCAGCGCTTGCCGTTGACGTGTTCCGGTTCGGTATTTAAGGTAGCTGGTAAACTTAATTATTCTCGAGGCCTTAAGGTTTGGTGTCTCTAGGTGGCGTGAATTTCTTACCATCAGGAAATCCTGCTTGTTTGCCTTTCAATGTCATAAAAAAATGGAGCTCTGGAATGCTCGACAAGTAGGGTAAGATGATAAGAAGGTCTCCTTGTTGAAGAACGGGATTGTTCGAAATTCACCGTCAAACGACCTTGCAACAATTGTGCCTGAAATGAGATGAACAGACTAAGAAACGCCAGCCATTAAACTAGCGCTAAAAAGTACAAAATAAATTAAATTAAAAAAACTTTTTTTGAACAAGCTTTTATGTTTTAAAATATTAACTATGAACTTACAACCTCATTATACACAACTTATATGACCATAAAAACTTGTCACGATGATCAGTATTGAATTAAAATAAATTTTTGTGAATTTAAATTTAGCAGATTTTACATAAGTTAATAAGTAGGTACCTACAAGTTTATTTACGCAAAAAAATCGGGCGACAAGCTTTTATGGTCATATAACTTATATATATAATATGTGTATAATGAGGTTGTAATTTCAAAGTCAATATTTTTAAAGAAAAAATGTTATTTTCTTCTTTTTAGACCATTTAAATAAAAGCTTGTTCTAAAAAAAATTAATTTAATTTATTTTAGTTATTTTCATAGCATTAGAGAAGAATTACATATGTCATATGTAATTCTTCTCTGGGGGAGTTCTGCCGATGTAAATACTACATTTGATTTACAAAAGAGGCCCATACGTGCAATTTATAACTTAGGCCCAAGAGTTTCCCTTGGAGAAAAATTCAAAGAAATTATTATTCTGTCACTTCCCAGTACGTCTACGAAAATTTAATATACGTTCAGAAGAATTTACATTCATTTAAAAGAAACTTGATATACATAATGTAAATACGAAGAATAAAAACGGTCTTGCTATGCATGTGTCCCGTCTCCACAGAGTTAGTCATTCTTTCATGGGCTAATGTATACGCTTTTACAATAAACTTCCCGATTTTATAAAAAAAACCTGCCACTAAATAAATTTAAAAAATGTATCAAAGTGAAATTGTATAAAAAGATTACTATACCTACCGTGGTTGAATATCTGTTGGATAACAGTGCTTGGGATTAATTGCTCCTCATACCATTCTCTTACTAGTAATTATGTGTGATGTAATACTAATAAATTTGTATAGAATAAGGAAAAAAAGACAGCCCGCTGATTTTCTTGCCGAATCTTCTCAGTGTGAGGTCGCGTTCCGATCCGGTGATAGTTTTAGTATTATATAGACTCGTCAGAAGTGCCTCTTGTAAGGTGAATGTGAATAAAAATATATTCTATTCTATTATACTATTTTCTATTATATTCTGTTCACATGTTATAGGTACGTCGCTGACCAGTGGCGAGGTCTTTTTTTTTATTTATGGAAAATCCCCACAGATACCCGCCACCCTCGGAGTGAAGTTATGTCGAACTCTCGGTTCGGCTCTATCATTAAAGTAACAAAAGAAATGGTAAAGGCACATAGCTTCTTACAATAACACCAGTTGCAAGGGTTCTCATAGTTGGCTGTCACTCACCCTCAGGACGCCACTTCCACCCCACAACAATAATACAGACAAAAACTCGACAACAACGCCTGAAAGAGTAAATGATAAAAATTAGTTTTGCGTAGGGTAATTTCAAAAACAGGCGCTAAATTATCACTACTCGTAAGGTCAGAAACCCAAGTCAAGATAACAAACATTGTTTTTGATGTCGCAATTTGTTGCTTTGATTAGCCCTTGGAAACCGGATATAACTAGTAGAATATATACGTCACCGAACTACTTACCGAGCAAGCGTATTAACAAAGATAATCCTAATATCACTATCACTATAACATAGGTTAAAACAAAGTCGCTTCCTCTGTCCCTATGTCCCTTTATATGCTTAAATCTTTAAAAATACGCAACGGATTTTGATGCGGTTTCTTTTAATAGATAAAGTGATTGAAAAGGGAGGTTTATATGTATATTTTATAACCGTGTGAAGCCGGGGCGTGCCACTAGTGTTTATATAAATTTACTAATATCCGTTATTAGCAAGTATTAGCGTGGTATAAGTCCGTCATTTAAATTCGGGATTCCTTCACATTCCTTCCTTTCCCGTTCACAAAAAACGAAATGAAATTTCGTCAAAAGCAAATCACGTAAAATTTATCCAAAATTTTCAAATGAATGTGTAGGGCCACAAACTTGTACGAATTTGCGGCGTTCGATTTTTTCGAAATAGAATTCGCGTGAACAGAAACGTGGCTGTTTAAGACGGAACTTTTTATAAATAAAGTAAAAAGAGTAGCAAAAGAGTGAATGCTTATGATGGATTTTTATAAAAAAAAAATATAATTCTAAAATGTACCTTAAGGTTTACTGAATGTATAGAATTTGACGAATCGCCGACTTTCTGTTCGTCAGACGATTCCACCGACCACAGCGTAACCACAGTCAGGGAATTTTAGCCACTCCCTGCGAAGCTACACTCGTAAAACACGGTAGATAATAATATATTCTGTAGGGTTACTCTTGAAGCTCGATCTTATGCAAATTGGAGTCGGAACACTGTATTAGCGGATTATTAACATTTAGTTCCAAAAAAATGCAACGATTCTAATAAAATATTTTATTGTTTATTATTAGGTACAAATTTCAATTTCAAAAATCAAACAAATTTTAAACATGATTTCATATATTATGCTTTTAGTAATTATCCGTACATTTGTCTTCGGGTTTCCACATTCGTAAATTTTTAAAATGAATCATAAAAATACCAACTGATTTAATGTAAAACCAATGTGGTTTTTTCCTTGTTCTACGTATAATTACGAGCATACCTATATACAAAGAGTTGGGAGGTAAGTCATGGTTTTTTACACAGGAACGAAAGGTAGATTATGTTTTTTGTTGTAGTTGATAATATACTCTCAAAGTCAAAGACAGATGATATGCATATAGCAGATGATAAAAACAGAATTTAGATTTCCTATAATATTTCTAATTTTAATATCTCATTGGTATGAGTATTTGCATGTTACGTCGTCTATCTAACACTTCCCTTTCCTACCTTTCGGTTTGCAGAGCGAAATATTAAGAGAACTAATTTTTACTAAGCGCTTTACGTGGTAAACGTCAGATCCTACAGCTCACTGACCGCATTCGTAACAATAAGATCCGAGAAAGAGTGGGACTGACGGAAAGTGTTGGTGTTAAAATGCGAAAGGGCATGCTCCGCTGGTTCGGTCATGTGGAAACAATGACAGATGAAAAATTGACAAAGCAGATCTACAATGCAAATGTGGATGGACGTAGGTACACGGGGAGACCAAGGTTGACATTCCACGATCAGATCACTCAAATATTATCCGAAGGTGGTGTCAAGTCTCCGAAACCGGCGTATTTGTATGAAAAGGGTAATGAATGTGAAGGAAGCCAGACAGGTCTGTCAGGATCATGAGGTCTGGCACTCGATACTCTCTGCCTACCCGTAAGGGACATGGCGTGAAGATATGTATGTAAGTTACTATAAAACTAACACATTGCATATTATAATTAATTTAACGCCTTGTTGGTCGAGGGGTTAGCATACACGTCTAACTCCACCGACCAACAGGGAGGCTCAGGTTCGATTCCAAACAGGGCAGGCATTTGTGTGATGAACATTTCTGGGTCTGAGTGTTAATAAAATTTAATCTGGTATTTATTTAAGTATTTCTATGTAATATTATTGTTGACTAACACCCATAACTCAAGCATATCATTTGCTTACTTAGAACTAAATTCAATTTGTGTAATTGATCCATTTATATTTTTATATTATAATTATTATGTAGATGTAAGAATGAAAAATACAAATCATTCCGGAGAATGGAGGGTAATTACCCATATAAGTTACTTTATCATAGCCACTTGGAGTCCATTTTCAACACAAAGGAAAACATTTGATCGCCTTGTTGACAAAGGGGTCAGCATATACACTTAAAACTACCTATCTCTAAGTATTTATATCTTTGACTTACATCCACAAAACAAACATGTAATTTGCTTACTTTTGGGTATTACTATTAATACAAGAACATTAATGCAATAAAGTTTTATTGATATCTTGTATAAGTATTACATCAACATTACTCATTTAAACATTTTTATTCCTACTACTAGCATATATATTATTTTGTATATCTTTCACAACATTTACATATTATATGAGATTGTTCCCCTAATATTTGATTATCACATTAATTAAAGAACCACACTTATTGTAAATGCACAACCAAAAAATAAATAACAGTATTACATAAACAGTAACAGTATTTCATTTTTTTAAACTTTACCAAATACTATGAAGCTGTAGTCAACAAAATATTACAACTTTTGTAATCAAATTATTAAGTATACACATTTAATATGAGAAGACACAAAGTTAATCTCACAACATATTTTTGGCAATCTTAACCTACTAACTGATAATGATTTAGTCCAACAACATTTTGTATTATGTATATAAAATAACAATAGTGAGGCTTCAGAATAAAAACTGTATAATTCACATACACAAGTATAACATTTTACACTACTTTTTTCTCATGAATATTCTATATTATTTTTATTTTATTTATTTATTTATTGAGAACAAATTCACAAAATCTTTACAGGTTTCCCCAAAACGACATTGTGAGTTAGAAATATAATAACAATTTAATAATTAATACATTGCTTTTCTTTAGAACAATGGATTATTTATTAACAATATTTTTAAAAGTAAATCAAATTGGAGGATCAGTGTGAATGTTCCATACTTTATTGGTTATTAATAAGGAAACTTACTTCATTTTTATCTTGTTCCTCAATTATGAATGTAGGACAAAATATGTAAAATAAGTAAATAGAAATTTCAAGCTATTCTGTGCCTGCTACAAAATTATACAGCTGCACTAATTTGTGATAGTATTAATTAAACTAAAAGCTCTAGACAGTACTAGAATATAGTTTTTTCATTCAAATAAGTCTAATATTTTTAAGAAAACAGACAACAAAAGTTACGATTCAGTCACATTGAAATTTTAGAATGCAAAAATTTAAGTATACCTATTAGTCTTTAAATTTTACATTATGTATTAGCAAACATTCTCCCTATTGTAGATTTTATAAAAACTCAATTTTTTTTACACCCTATTGTCATGAAATTAATTAGAAGAATCAGCAAAAGTAAAATACTAAAGTAATATTGTAAAAGTAGTGTGTTTATATTTTAATATTCTTAAGAAATATTCGAGTACATTTATTGCGCTTATGAGTCACTTTTATATCTATTTGGCAAGATTACTGGACAATCAGATCAGTAACATTATCCTTAGTGACAAGAGCTACTAGGCTACCACTTGGTGGTCTTTCCTCACCCTTTATCCATTTGTCGAAAAGTTGAGCAACAAATGTCAGTGGTGTCCATGTTCCAAAATCTGCTTTAGGCATCCATTTCCTATTCATTTCTGTATCTAATGTAACTGGTAAAATAGCAACTGCAAGTGAATTTTCTGGAAGACCCGAATCCTTAGCACCAAGAGATTTTGTCAGCTGGTGGACAGCAGCTTTAGCTAAGCCATATCCAATCATTCCTGGTGTACCTTCCAAAGCAGCCTTTGCACCGGTCAGCGCAAGTAATCCCCCAGTTGTGAGATATTTTGAAGCAAGTGTAGCAGCAATGGTAGAACTCCAAACCGATTGTTTCCACATTAATTCAGTTTGTTTGCTTAAATCCTTGGCCGCGTTGCCACCGGCCCAGCCTCCGGCCACACAAATAACGGCGTTCACTTTCTGACCTCCCAAAGCCGAGCCTAATTCATTTACAACGTATTCCTCTTGCTGCAACCAGGGAGCGTCTTTAGGAACAGTGATATTAACGTCTGCGCTTTCATTAGGGTTAAGATCAATGCTCGCAACCCAAAAGTTGGCTTTTTTGAAATGGTTCACACATGCTGCACCTAAAGCGCCGCGACCACCGTAAACGACGATTTTCCCGCTAGCCATTACGTGCTTTTGAAACCGTGATACAAAATCAACTAAATGAAAGGCGTACCTTAATATTAATTGTGAGAAAAATGAACGTTCGTGCAGCGGTAACCTCGACTCTCACTTTTTATCAGCCCGTGGCACCAATGACAACAAAACCACGAAGGTTAGGTTAGGTCGACAAACCACTGTGAGTTATCAGTAGAGAATAATAACAATGATGTAAAATACTAACATAAATGGCTTTACACAATACACACGAGTATTGCGAGTACCTATTGATCTAAGAGTATATAATCACTACGTTCTCTATTGATTTTTAATTCATGTAACTTCAAATTGACTTCAAACTTGTTTTTTGAACAGACATTACTCGACAGCTCACAGCTGGCTGTGACAGACAACTAGTGATAACTGACAAGTCTTCTTCTTTCTTTAGGTTTTGGCATTCACGTTAGCATTTTGGCATTAGTCAAGTAGAAATTTGCATCAAATTTATCAAAATCGGAATTCAGTTATAATTAGTCATAATTCTTAAGTAGTGAATAAGTCATGTCAGGGTCGTGGGTAAAATGGTAGCCTCATTACTCAAGCTCATGTTGTGAGATTTGGCGGTAACGAGGAAATACACGATACGCTAATTTCTTCATAATTATTGCATTTGAACAAGAAATATAAATATTCTTTAGCAAGAGATTTGTAATAACATGAGCCGTTGCCATAAATCAAGTAATACATTTGTAGTAAATTTTTAATAACTTTTACAAAAATGGTTAATTATTCAAAGTTATTGAAGTCGTTGTTTGCATCATTATCTAATCTCATCGAATGAAAGAACAATGCCCATCGTTCATACATTGAAAACCTGTCAGATGATTTTTTATTTACGTGTTGTATTTGGAGCACTACTGTTGTTTTCAACGTAATATTGTTTACTTTAAATTAATATTAATTCAATTTTTCTTATTTAAGTCGGAAAGAAAACCTATTGAGGTGATATTTTTTTTAATGTTACATGAAATGATGTTTCAAATCCAATCGAAAAGCAATAATCAGTATCCGTGTGACACAAGCCAAAAATAATCGTAAGAGGGTATCGGAGTCCGTGAGAAATGCAAAAATCATAAAAAAATAAAAAATCTGGGATCGCACAATGTTGATCTCCGTTATGGACAGTTATTTTAGTCTTTGGTATAGAGGGACATCTGTGTCTGTCAAAAGTGTTAAACTAATCTCGCATGACACGACGTGACAGCACTGTCAAATCTATTAATCATTTTCACACAGAATACTTTTCTTTGTGTTATGATTTTTAATTATAATTCTTTTGACATACAACTGAAATTAAGTATTTTTAGTTCAATTATTCGTATTTTTACTTCAAAATTACGGTTAAGCTTCTTTAATATTTTACTAATCATTAATCACTATTAAAAAAAAACAGTACGTGGTGGCAGTAACGGGTAGGTAACAATAATCGTGGAACAGAACATTTCAAATAGACCACAGATAGTTACAGTTGTTGTATAGAGTGCCTATTCTTATTATTATTTTTATTATTTCATTATTATTTTTTTTCGAGACTTGTAATTTAAATACACCCATTTTTACATTAAGTAAAAAAATGTAATAAGTAATTTTGTAATAACAAAAAATCAGCAATTTTTTGAGATACCCCACATCATTATTCACGATAACTATTTCTCAGGTCAATTTTGGGCATTGTTCTTTGAAAGCATCAAGATTACACCGATAGGTACTTATACTAATTTCATCAAGTATCGCTTGTGCACTATTAACCGAACAAAATTATACAAAAGGCCACGACGGTGAAGTAATTTAACTCAATTTTAAAAATTAAATTCAAAATTACGAAAAAACTCCATAACATTGTTGCCGCCAAAAACCTCAAACAACCCTTCTAAGTAGGTACGTCACTATAAATTAAGAATCAGAACACTTTTACGTAGCCCATACAAGTGTTACATAGCTAGCTATTAGCACAAAAAAAGCAAAAAAGCCTATTAGCCATTAGCTATTCTACTGGTGCACGTCGACATTAGTACGGCGCTAATGTCGTCGCTATTATATTTTAACTACTTATACCTACGTATGTGTTGTTTTAATATTCAAAGATTTAAGTCGATATAATTTATGATCGATAGCTGTAAAAAGAAAATAAGTTTTACAGAATTGAATAAAAAAGAAGGGTGAAGTTTTATAATGTAAAAATACATACTTAGAATATGGCTAGAATATGGCCATCTCCTGATGGTAAGAGAGAACCATGGCCTATGGACAGCATAGATGTTGCAAGAGCGCTCTGTCCTGTGGCCGAAGTGATAGGCCTATCTGCTGGCTACCTCGTCCTTCGGACCGGAACATAACACTGTCATTACTGCGATATCCAATCCTCACCCGGTCATGTTGCTGCACAGCACTTTAGTAGTCTTATTGTATATGACCCATTAACAAAAACACGAATCGTAAAGTGATTTCGTGCAGAAGAAAGGCTGGTTTTTGAGTTATGAGTGATGGAATGTAACACGAATTAATAATTCTAAAACTAAAAAATTTCAATGAACCCTGGACAAACCGTCCATTCCTTCAAAAGTTATGATGCCACAGGCAGACACACACTCCCACTCATCTAACTTACAACACCTCGCTATTTGATGTGCTTCATTTAAACTGTAAAGGTTACGTATTACCGTAACTATGAAACTATGATCCCGCAGCCACCTTCCAGTTCTTTCATGAGGTATTTATCATCAAATCATCGTCATTAGAACATATGAATATCTAGATTGAGTTAAGATGATTCAAAGTAGTTCAAACTTGGATGAGTTTACCAGTAGGCATTCCAGGGTTACGTCTTCTATCTCCATCATCAGCCCGGCTCAGTTGTAACAGCATTCGTTATTGTTTTAACTATTTAGCTACTCACCAGAAGTTGATAATCCCAAAATTGTTATTTATCACATATTGTGTGAATGATAATGCATAAGTCATCTATAGAGAGTCAATTCCATTAGTCATGAATTGAGTTTGAATGTTTGCTTACCAATCTAATGGTATCGACTACATCTATACATCGGCCACATCCACAAACGCTATCCGTCAATGATAGAAGTGACTACCGACAGCAAAACCTACCGTGTGTCGCCGTCATATCACCATGGCCCTCAGATTTCTTTCGATCTCCTAATATTTTTTGGGTAGCGTTACGTACAAAGCAACTGTTAAAACTACTTATTACCAAGAGGCTCTACATTTTTTCAGTAAGTACCTAACGACATTTTCCTGTTTTTTAGATTTTGAAGAATAGGTCCACGAGTTAGCGTACGCGCCAGATGGTTAATGCTACCGACCAGAGACGGATTAAATGTAGAAAGCACCCAAGGCAAACACCTTGTTGGCGCCCCTCTATTAGAGATAACTAGGTAGGCCAGAACACGTGTACTCAGGTATAAAAAAAAAATGAAATATGTGATGAGAATGAAGAAAGCAAGGACAGAAGGAACATTGACATCCATGATGCCCATGTGGAATCAGATCTGACTGTGTGTGTGTGTGTGTTTTAACATAAATATTAATTTTGTTCGTTTTTTTTGTTCAAAAACTTCCGCGCGCGCGCCTCTGTTATTTCGCGCCTCTAGGCACATGCCTACTTTGCCTTAGGGATTATACGCCTCTGCTACCGACCAACCGCAAGCTTCGGGTGCGTTTCCTGACGAATTCAAACATGTGTGTGATAAACATAGATATCTGTATATCTGGCTGGACTTATTTTTATTACATTTTTGTTGACTTACCGTACTTAACACCTTTAACCAATTTAACACAAACATTTATTTTAATTGCCTACTTTGGGGACATCAATTTGTGTAATTCATGTAAAGATGTTTATTTATTTATACGTATAATATATCATTCTTTAATTGAAATTTAAAGATAATACTTGTCTTGATCTTGTGAAGTCTTGAGAAGCTTTTGAACAAATTAATATTCCAGTGCCAGCCAGGTTTAAGAGGAAGATGTAAAAAAATCTTATCTTCGGTTATTTTTTCTAATATATCAGATGTAGGTTTTTAGGTACAAGTAAATAGTAGGTAGATTTAAAGGTAATTAGTATGTATTTTAATCGTCTTTGTGGTCTAACAGTCCGGTGTTGAACTTGACTTCATGAGGTCCCGGATTTGAACCCTGGGACGGGCAACAAAACAAAAATGTGTCTTTTTCAATTTTCTATTTAAAAAAAAAACGTTGCCCAGGATTAGATGTATGCCCGGTGGGCGGTAAGAAACCTGTTACAATATGGGTCTTAGTGTCTTCAGCTAATAATGTTCACAGGTGCCCTGGTTTATACCACTTCCCATTACTTCAAAGATACGGGTGTGAAAATATATTTTTAGATTTTAAGGTTTTGTTTACACCAACAGCCTTATTGTGGGTGAATTATGCTTTGTTGCTGTACTCTATCTTATATCTAAAATTCTTGTGTCACAATGTTCATTCCTGTACTCCCCTGAAACGGCTTGACCGATTCTCATGAAATTTATGAGCATTATGAGGAGGTCCGAGAATCGGCCAACATCTATTTTTCATACCCCTAAATGATGAGGATGACTTACCCCAATTTTTTTTACTAAAACCACATTAGAAAATATAGCAGAACAATGTCTGCCGGGTCAGCTAGCAGACTATAAATATAAGTGCTCATAAAAAAGGCTGACATAAGAAACGCTAACTACACGTCGTGGAAACGCTGGCTAGATGCTGTGAAACAAGATGGGTGTGTAGTTTTTTATGCTCAGCGAACAATCATACAGGTCTCTTGATGGTAAGAGTCAAATGTGCCCTATAGACGACGTAGATGTAGTAGGTGCGGCCGGAATAAAAGACCTATTGTCTAAGTTAGGATATTCTATCCTCTAAAAGGAACATGACAGAGTCGTTATGGCGGCAGGAATAGGTAAGGCGTTGGATCCCTACTCAGGCAATTTACTGCAATCTACCACTATCACTGATACCGAAGATCGTGGGAAGTGGCAAAAGCGAATTTTGGAATCCCAAACCCAAACGTGAAAAACACTAATTTTGTTTATTTATTTATGGTATTGCACGGCAAATAAGCAGACGTATTTCCTGATGGTAAGAAATCTATGCCGCCTAGACGCACCAAAGGTGATAATGGTGCGTTGCCAACCTGAGGCAGGGATGTTAGACCTCGAGCAAAATAAGTATACCGGCTACCTTACATTATAACGGAATAGGTCAACGGCAAACACTGACGTTATGGCGGCAGGAATAAATAAGGCGGTGGTACCAATTCGGACGAGTCGCTGCGAAACTCTACCGCCTAGTCAGATGTCACGGCTTTTGTGACGGTAAGCTTATGCTCGCCTTTTATGAGCTGCTTGGCAGGAAGGCAGATGGTCTATTCTGCAAAGGAGCCCGCAACACATTACTAGTAAGGTACTCTGTACCAACACAGGAACAACCAGAATTAAGCTAGGATGACAATAAGGCATTAAGGTACCTATAATTAAATAAAACTACCATATGCTTAACTATGTTTAATAAATAATCGTGTAATATCAAAAATGTCGCAAAATCGCTCACAGCTTCTTAGAAATAATAAAATATTTTATATCGAGGTACATATTGCATCTTAATACTAACTTATTTACTGTAGTAAACACAATACTAGCCGACCCGGCAGACGTTGTCCTGCTATTTTTTTTGCTGAGAGGATAGGTACAACCAAGGGCACTCACGTGATCGTAAGTCTGTCACGTGATCTGATGCCGAAAGTACTTTGGTATCACAATATGATAGGTGGCAACCCTATCGCCAACCGAGCACTAATACAATCCAAGGCAAAGTGGTTTTATAATAAATTTGAAAAATGTTGTGCTAATCGGCTCGAGAATCGAACCCAAATCATAATATCAACGACAACATCAGACCACTAGACTACTGAGGCTATCGAAAACAATAAAATTAATAAACTTATAAAGGTATTGACAAAAAAGAATTAAGAAATTCATAATTATTGTTACAATTAATTTTGACTATTTTCAAGGTACTACTGTACGTGTAAGTGGATACTGAAATAAGGATTAACCTTATTAGACTGATTGAAACAGTAAAATATCGATTTAAAGTAAAATATAGCCTAAGTACCAAGTATATACCTTCTAAAAATAAAAAATATAACTCGTTCGCTTTCGATATTTGACATCGTGTATATTACTTTTGTAAGAATACAAGCTTAGATTAGTAAATATAAGAGCTATCTTTGGATTACAAAAACAATACTCAAGTGGGTATCTACATAACAAAATTTCTATTTAAAAATTAACTTAAACCTTTAATCCAATAAAAGTAAGTAGATACATGTCATACGGACAAATATATTGTACTGAATTGGTTCATATTTTTTACATAATGATCATTTCATTTTTACTCTGCATTCGGATAAGGGATACTAATATCAACAGACATAGAGAAAAATACAGAAATAAGAACATTAAGGGCACTGCCCGATACTTTAAACATTAGTGATAGATTATTTAAAATCTCTGCATTACGCTGATCAGGCACGTGGTTAATATTGAAAATAAAACCCAAGACGGCGGCGGATACGCCTGACATCACCTAGAGGGAAAAAACAAAAAACGAGAATAAGAAAATGAAAAAGTAAACAAAAGATTATAAAACTAAAAATTACAACCAAGAAAATCAAAAAAATATCGATGTATTATATCCTATTGACTTAGAGCCAGCGAACTAAATATTTTTACTTTAAGTGCACCTATGAGGTTCTGACTCCTAACAATCGAATAGTTTAGCTTAAATAAACAGATTTTGGTTGAAATTAAACTTTTTTAGCTTGTATTGATACATAAGCATGTACTCTGGTGAAAATATAAAAAAAATCATGTCCAATTAATCATAAATTTGGGATACTTATAGCAACAGACATAGAGAAAAATACAGAAATAAGAACATTAAGGGCACTGCCCGATACTTTAAACATCAGTGATAGATTATTTAAAATCTCTGCATTACGCTGATCGGGCACGTGGTTAATATTGAAAATAAAACCCAAGACGGCGGTGGAAACGCCTGTCATCACCTAGAGGGAAAAAAACAAAATAAGAAAACGAAAAGTAAATAAAACCTTTAAAAACTAAATATTACAAGAAATGAACAACAAATAGTTAAAAAGTTTGATTTAAATGGCCTGTTTTTATTTAAATTAAACTGTTTTAGCTTGTATTAATACATAAGCATACTCTAGTGTGAAGATTACAAATTAATATCCAATTAATCATAAATTCGGGATACTTATAGCAACAAACATATAGAAAAATACAGAAATGAGAACATTAAGGGCACTGCCCGATACTTTAAATAAGAGTGATAAATTATTTAAAATCTCTGCATTACGCTGATCAGGCACGTGGTTTATGTTAAAAACGAAACCCAAGACAGCGGCGGATATGCCTGACATCATCTAGAGAAAAAAATAAACAAAAATAAGAAAACAAAAGAAAAATTTTAAAAAAGTAACATGGAAAATTATAACAAAGGAGTATAAAATAATAACTAAGTGTATATTATTATGTCACAAATAATTTAACACGAGAGCTGAATATTTTTCTTCGGTGCACTTGGAGATTCTTATTCCTGACGATAAACTTGTTTTTTTGTTACATGCCAGCGGTCAAGTACACAGTTCTCCTGATGGTAAGAAACAATCGTGACCTATAGACACTTTGGATGTGCGTCGCTGTCCTAAGGCCGAGTTGCCTGTAGTGCAAGTCTACAGGCTACCCTAACATTCATACCAGATCATGACAGTCATTATGGAAGCAGGAATAGGTAAGGCGGCCGATCCCTACCCGTGCCAGTTGCTGTACAGCGCTCTATCACCAGTGGTCTTGTTGGTAAAATACTTTAACCTCTGCTCGCCTCTTAGCTGCCTGCAGAGAGGCATATGCTACTTAGCGGAACTGGGCCAATACGGAGATGATTTAAATACGTAAATTTGGCTTAAACTGTATTAGGTTGTGTACAAACACGAGTACCAACATTGTGCTCGTCAGTAGAAAGTGCCTATGAAACGAAAGCGTTCGGCAACCTGTAGTTTTACTCTTGAATCTTGATTTCATGCAAAGGATTTGTGTCATTTTGTACTCTTGAACATTATCGAATTAACTTTTAGTTGAAGAATTCGTTAAATTTTGATCTAAGTACATGTTTATAATTCGCCAGTTTTGTGTTTAAGAGTACAAAATGACAAAGTCTATCCGACTACAATTAATTTCCAATTTGCATTAAATAGAGATTAAAGAGTAACAAACTAAAAATAATAAAACAAGAATAATAAAGTTATATATTATAAATATTTAAAAGTGTTAATTAGAATTATCTATAATTTGCTTATTTATAGAACTCTTTTGCTTAAATTACATTAGGTACCTACCTAATAAATAAGCCTATGTACCAAAGCTGACCCTACTGTAGATTCAAACACTATTAATAGCAAGAAACAATACATTCAGTCTAAAATCTAACAAAATATAATCCTAATTAATGCTAACATGTACCTACTTTTATTTACTTTTTCTTAATTTAAGGCTTAAACAAAATTTTACTTTGTTTTAAACATTGTAATTTAGTTTGGTAAAAAGTATCTACCAGTAAGTCTAATCACATTAATATATTAATTTAATTGTTATTGAAATAAAGATTAAACGTCCAAATTGTTTTTAATTACAAATAATTATTTTTCTTATTATCACTAATAATCATATTTATAACTGCCACATACTCGTATACAAACTACTCGAAACGTTAATATTTACTTTATTTTCGATTTAAAAAGTTTCAAGTAAGAGTTAGCTACCAAGGAACTGTCTGCTAAGAATATTTTTTAAGTAACATTTCTACATTTTCGTACCTCGCTTTATCTTGGTGTTCTTTATTCTTTAACAAACAATTTGTTCAAATAACGTACAAGACTCCTAAAGGTAGTTTCAGCTTGATTATACTGATCTTGTTTCAATACTTTATTAAATGACATGTTTTAGATTTCAAGAAGACTTACTGAATATTTTTAAATGTTCTACTACATATTGAGTAATATTGTTTCAAGCTCTTAAAAAATCATTAATCAAAATAAAAGAAAGCCTTTCATGCTATTTATATTTCCGCCGTCATTGTAACAGTTATATTATACAAAAAATATTATAACATAATTCATACAATAGTCGTTGATAAATTTAAATACTTCTATTAACATTTATTATTATCTTTACCATTTTATAATAAATGTTGCACTTGAGTCAATCATGAAATCTAGATTATTTGGCCGACTAAAATTGGCTGATTTTAATTTCCGTGATCAAAATCCATATCAAATATATTGCTCGAAAATCAAACTACCGTCTCACTTAAATCTAAGAAAAAAATATTAGGCTAAGCTATATAGCTACAATCGCGACGGTTACTTTTGTAGTAGAATTGATATTGATCATTATTTATATTATAATACAAAACTGTGACGAAAGTTCAACTACGTTGTTCGAGTATTAACCAAACTATGTTTCAGAAATGAATTTATATATTTAGACGCGTGTTAATGAATTGATAATTAATTACATTTTCAAAAATCTGTCGTATACATTAACAATTTATTAACCTAAGAGGGAAATGTTTAAATTATTTAACGTAATCTTGCTCGGAGAGCGCAGGATCTAGGCCAAATGTCATTTTTATAACGTCACAAAACACTACCCCTGTCATCATGGCTATCGAAACATGGTACAACACGTCCGCAATCTTCTTTCGGGTGGCGTTTTCGTCATCCAAACTTGAAATTATTAAGGCCAAAACGCCTGCGCTCGCCTGCACAAAACAAATGTTTTAACGAAGACATTTATTTTACTTTCTGTGGTTTTTTGATGTAAGTATGTATCTTACACTTTCAACGATCAACTGTTTAGACAAATAGCGTGCACAGATAAAAAAACGTAAAGTAAATAGAATTATAGAACCGTCATATATATTAGAAGTAAAAATTATTGGTATCCAGTGAAACTTTTTTTATTCGGTAAAAATAAAAAAAACTTGTACTCTAACAATACAGCTTGCATATTATAACACTCTGATCTGTAAAACAGTTATTACTTTATTTTACTTAAAAATAACAAATTAAACCGAGGTCATGTTTGTTTTCCTTAAATACTCAGCATTTATGTATTTTAATCTTTCTAGGACTAGTGGATTATTAGAATACTCAATACCAAATGCTGATATAACAATGTTGGTGACAGATATGACAAAAATAAATATGACTATAACATCGTTGAGCCACATAGCTGAAGGCTGGTCCTGATGGTCGTTTAGATCTAAGCCGCCAATTATAACGAACATTAACCCCACGACAAGCTAAAATAAATACAAGTACAATTTCAGGCATTGAGTCTTATTTATTAATACACTGATATTTTTTTGTCATAGATATATAACAAGAAAAAGCTCCTTAAATGCTGATCTTGAATGTATGTATATTATCTCGAGGTAAAAAAACAAAAACCAATCAATTTACTACCTTCCTACATATTTGTCATAACAATATCTATAATAAATAAGTAACTGATAAAGTAATTTATAATAAAAAAAATAAAATTACTGAATGGAATCACATTCTAAATTTGATCTATTGCTTTACCATTTAGGGTATTATTAAAATAGTTCTTCCTTTTTTACATATGGGTATACTTATTACAATACATTACAATACAAACAAAACAATACGTTATTTTTGTGAAGAAAATACTAGCATATTAAGTAAATAACGGTTTTTTTGTCCTATTTATTGAGATTTATCATCAATTATTGAACCAAAATAAGAAAAATAAACTTCTGTTAAATTCACCTTTTAGTTTGAGATAACCTTATTGATGAGTATTTTAAAAATACAAGTGGACCGAAAATGAAACCTTGTGGGACTCTCAAGTAATTATTTAAAACGTTCGCTTTATTTTGATGTCACTTGTAAGTAATATTTATTTAGAATATTTTTGAGTTTCTTCAGCACTGATCTTAAAAGATTTTCTAAAAATTTTATGTGACTAGGCAATGGTATTGCAAGCCTTCTTTCGGTCAACAAACATATGATACATTATGTTTATAGATTGTAGCTTCTTTTTGTCTATATTATTTTTTAATTCGTTATAAATATCAATAGTTGCAGCAATAGTGTATGATTTTCGACTCATGTGTAAAGGACTTTTTCGCAAATTTCTCATCAAGCAACCGGTTCATGCCTGACGTTCTGGGCGATCACCTAATAACCACGACTCACCTTAACACCGCTAGAGAAAAAAACATTTCCCCTTACCATTTACTTTAACACGCGGTTTGTGTGTTGGCAATCGTTTTATCGCATTTTAATGCTTTAGTACTTATTCCATCAATGCCAAAACTAGTATTAAGGTCAAGATTATCGATAATTTTAATTATTTCCTTTATAGTTTTTATCTTTCTATAATGTTATGTTCACTGTAAAAGTACAACATCTCTCTTATTCGCCTCTTTATTGTATGTCTTCTAACAGATAAGAGAGATATTTCACAGTCAATAATTTGTGTATTGGACATTTAAGCTAGTAAAGGATGTTAAAAAACTTCAGTGCCAACATTGTAAATCTCCTTTCTCTATAAAGTTGAGCAGCAAAATTTTATTTTATTTGAAGCACATTAGTTTGTCAGTAAGTTAACTAAAACCATATTGATCAGTTTATATTGGGTTAAGTTAAACCCATTTTTTCAGGTAACATTGATGACTGATCACAGTGAATTTTTTACATTTAATAATGCTTTTTTGTATGCGCATTTTTACAATCTAGGTAGGGTGTACTTCTGCTCTTTTTAAAGCCACCAAAATTACAACGTTACAAATAATACTAAACAAGCGTCTTGGCTAATCTGCTTGGCCTGCTAACTATTATAACTAGTATATCCTAATAATCTAGTTCTATATATCGTGCTAAAGAAGAATCAAATGCTGACACGAGGACGTTAAGCACAGTAACAACAAAGGCTACGGAAGTGGTGCCGTAGTTAATGTTAAGTGCCGACGTCCGGTGGCGAGGCTGGTGGAAACGGCAGTCATGCAGGAGGTTCAAGGTTAGAAGCACAAACCCCATCGCC
The DNA here is from genome assembly GCA_002245475.1 of Calephelis virginiensis. Lineage (NCBI taxonomy): Eukaryota > Metazoa > Arthropoda > Insecta > Lepidoptera > Riodinidae > Calephelis > Calephelis virginiensis. The sequence continues at coordinate 39,534 of NJDC01000613.1, read as the reverse complement.
ACCTAACAAGTTACCCATTGCGTTGTTTAGGAAGGTTCAAGAGAGCGTAACCTCTTAAGGGTCAACAACGCATCTGTGAGACCCTGACCAACGTCCATCAGAGGCAATAATCACCCAAAATCCGACGGCTCAGCTGCTTCTTTATCTCAGATATTTGTTCAGAGAAGATTATTTGTTATGGTTATGGGTTTAAATGAATTGTCCTGCAATTGAATTCCGCAGCACACAGCGAATTTCAAATCCGATTACTCCGACATGGCGAGGGAACTTTGAATAAATTTGAAATCCTCGTTGGAAAATTAAACCTGAAATGCTAAATACAGGACAGCCTACATATGTACCAATCTGTACCAAATTCAAGAGGTATCGCTTACATATTCTATTGTACTCAGTTATTAATAGGTCTGTGGTCAAACTTGACTATTGTCGAAATATTATAATTTAGTAAATTAGTAAAGGATTATTTCATATATGAAAACGAATCCCCATTTTCCTACGCAAGAGGAGATGGACCAATTTTGCTGATTTCTTTTTCGTTGTGCTAGTTTTATTCAGGAGAAGGTTCACATGGAAAACAAAAACAATATTCATGTTTAAGATTGGACTTTTATGGCATCAGCTTTTATTTATAGAAATAACTCAGTAAAGGTGCAATAACCAACAAATACTTTATCATATTGCTAAAGTATAGAGCTTCAATCTACAGATGACCATCATTTTTTTAAAGGAAAAAATAATTATTAAAATAGGTTCGCAATCCCTGGAGAATGCAGTACTTTTGTATCCCGCATATTATTAAGAACTTCATCTAGTTTACATTAAAATATAAATGAAATTTACCTGTAAAATAATAGAGATAGATATCAACACCAGTAAAAGCATGTAAAACTCGTGTTTAGGTCCCACTTGCATGACGTATTTCAGTTGGGAGGCGTTAGAGGTCAACAGGGCGATGTCAAGCATTCCCTGCGCGACCGTTTTCTTGGTGGCATAGCGATTGGCGTCGAGTCCCTTGACCTGTAGAAATCAATGGTGAAAGTGCTTACAAGGTCTGTGACCCGCATCGCAACCTATAAACTTATCTAAATAGTAAATTTCTACAACTAAACATTGTACAATTTAGTCGAGCATTATCCAAATGTATCCAATGTTTTCAAAACCTCCACCGAGATATTTGACCCTTTTATGAAATTGTTATTCTGTAATAATTCGTGACATTTATGGATTTCATGTAGGTAAATGAAATAGGTACAGTCAAGTTCAGCTTATGTTTTTTTAACACACTTTCTCCCAAAGGCGTTAGTAGCACAAACGTGAAGGTGTATTTCCTGTGCTGCCTAGGACACATGTAGAAAAAACTTGATCGCCGCCTTATTTCAAGTATTAGCACTGTTTTGGCGATAAGACCGCCTTTGTGTATCACTTAGTTTTTAAGTTTCTTTGAGTGTATTTATTTTTTAAATATTTAAATTAAAAAAATGAGTTATTATATTATATTATCATGCAGCTATTGTACCGTATTTTAAGCTTTAACAAAAAGAAAATTCATTATAATATGGTGACTATAATAGTTATAGGACTATTTAATATCAAACTAATGTAATTACCAAAGACCGCAAGGTGTTAATGTTAGAGGACAAGTAAATTTGTATGTTCTTATACATAACATTATGTTGATAATTCTAAGGTCTTTAAGTTTTTCCAGACCTGGTCGCCTGCCTACGAGACATGGTTTTTTTATTTCCTTTTTTTTTTAGGTCCTCTTTTGGATAACACAATTAATTTAACGCATTTAAACATAGACTAATCACCGTATGTTATTTACAGTTTTTAGTACATTATTCACATTCCGTCAATTGTATGACCACCCCCGACTAACCCAATCATCTTCGTCGGTCATCACAAAAACGTCGCGGTTGCGAACTGGAGGTAATGATTGAGGAGATGTCTGAGATTTGAGCAGTTTTTCGCCACATCTCGGTACTCCCTGAATTAAACAAGCCGTCAAACAAATTATTTTAATGGTATTGGCAGGCAAACAAGCACACGTATTCCCTAATGATAAGAAATATAAGAATTACTGTTAACAACCTGATGCTAGGATGTTAAGCCTCTTACGTAAGTGTGATTAGACACGTGACGATCCTACATACCATACGACCATCTGCCTTCCTTTACCAGAAAGCTCGTAAAAGGCGAGCATAGGCTTGCCGTCACTATCACTGTGACATCTGACTAGGTTAATTAGTAGTTTCGCAGAGACTCGCCCAGATTGGTACCACCGCCTTACCTATTCCTGACCCGTAACGTTAGCGCTGGCTGTTGACGTGTTTCGGTTTGGAGGGTAAGGTAGCCGTTGGTGTCTTGGTGCCGTGAATTTCTTACCAACAATCCGTCTGCTTGTTTGTCTTTCAATATCATAACTGTCTACAAGGTGGATACCTTGTATGCTTCCAAACTGAAAATCAAAAGTGGCAAGCCCTGACACTACGGTGATAGGATTACTTAAGATTATGGCGATGACACTACACCGCCTGGCTTTGAGCAGTTTGTCACCACATCTCGATTAACGCCCTGAATTAAGCAAGCCGTCAAATCAATCAATGGTATTGAAAGGCAAAGAGGCAGATTTATTCCCTAATTATAAGAAATATAAGGCCTATAGACCCTTACTGCTACCAGCCTGATGTTGATATTTTAAGCCTTTTTCCTAGGTATCTACGAACTACCCTACCCTTCCAAACTGAAACTTACTAGTGGCAAGCCCTGACGCTATGACAATAGAATAAGTTAAGACTACAGCACTCTACCAGCTAAGCTGGCGTAAAATCTTGCGCCGTCTATGGTGAAAAAAGCAGTTGGTCTATGTTTTCTAAACTCAGAGACGACTATTAATTAATATAATGTAATTGCGTTAGTGTCTTCGGCTAGTCGTGGGTTCCTTGGTTGTACCTCTGCCTACCTCTTCGGGGATATGGGCGTGAAGATACTAATGTAATCGCAGTAAAATTGCCAAAAAACCGAGTAAAATTACAATATGATATCACGTTTTAACGATTTTTTTTTTGAAATTATTCATCGGACATAATCCTGCATAAGTTTTATGAAAAAGTGACTAGAAAAAATGGAACAAATCATGAATAATTACACAAATCATGTACCTCGTGATGTACTTACATGAAAATTTACACCACTAATATAATATACACCACGAATAATAGATATATAAAGAACTGCCCTCCATGTCCATTTTTTTATTACTTTGGTAGGCAAACAAGCAGACGGATTTCCTGATGGTAAGAAATTCACGCCGCCTAGAGACACCAAAGGTGAAAATGGTTCGTTGCCAACCTTAGGACGGGATGTTAGGCCTCGAGCAAAAGTAAGTTTACCCTTACTTTACCCTTCAAACCTGAACACGTCAACGGCAAACGTTGTCATTATGGCGGCAGGAATAGGTAAGGCGGTGGTACAAATCCGGGCGAATCGCTGCGAGACTCTACCACCTAGTCAGATGTCACGGTGCTAGTGACGGTAAGCCTATGTTCGCCTTTTACGAGCTGTGTATTCTGCAATGTTCCATGTAAAATATTTTTGTCAAATACGAAATATTAAAATTGACATGTTATATTGCCCAGAGGTACCCTTAACTATTTTCGTGTATGCAATGTGTATAAATCGTAGGTTAGGTCGGGAGCCTTATGCCCTCGGTTTTTTGACAAGCATTTCATTTCCCGTTTAAATAGCAGCAAATTTGTAGTAAAAGTACTAGAATAATCAATAAAGCAAATCAAGTTAGATACGTAAAACTATTTGCATTATATTAATCAACTTCTGTAGAAACTCTAGGGGAGGGCTGCTGCCCCTCCCCCCCCCCCCTGGCGACGCCCTTGGATACCATTAAGGATATGTTGTGAACCACTGATCTACAGTTACAGGTACTTATATGGCACTGTATTATGATTTATGATGACACATATAACTCTACATGAATAATGTTATTTTGTTAAGCAAATGAA
>NJDC01000613.1:0-21154 GCA_002245475.1 Calephelis virginiensis | reverse complement strand
TTATTGATTACCTTATACCATTTGCCGCTAGATCAGGGTGATATTTCACTCCCCAATTTTATGGGATGGGGGACGAAAGTTATCAGTTTATCTGGAAGCACGGTAGTGTTTTTTGTATTCTGAACTTTATTTACCTACACACTAAATTTCGGCTTTCTAGCACTTCAGGAAGTACCCTAACATTTTGAAGTTTCAAACTAACGTTCACCCTTCCATTTTAGGAGATAGGGGGTGAAAGAGGGGGTGAAAACCATTAGTTTATGAATTTTTTGTTGGTTGTATACTAAACTTAGATTACATACCAAATTTCAGCTCTCTAGCACTTCAGGAAGTAGCCAAACATTTTGCTGATCTTCAGTGTGTCAGTGACGAAATCGATGTATTTTATTTATTTATTTATTTCACATGGAAGACCAACAGCAACTTATACAATTTAAAGGGTAACAGAAAAAAACAGTAAGCCAATTACAGGTCCTCACTTACAGACACATATTAAACATTAATATATCAATGTTAAAACTTCACCTTGATACACGAAACATATCGAATTCTAGAAAACAAATAATGTTAAACAGACAACTTAAAATGAAAAAAAAAACAGAGTAAGAATAATTATAAAAACAATTCAAATTAATAGATCACTGCAAAAAGTAATTTAGATATCAATAAAATTTAAAGTATTAGAACTATTCGATTGAGAGTTTTTATGTTTTGTTAGTCTTATATTGACACCATATTCTGAGAATGTGAACTATCTGAAACATCGGAAACTAAGTCTATAATGGTTAAAAAAACGACAAAAGACTGAGAAAAGGTATAATCAGCTGGTGCTAATATTCGCAACATCCCTGTTACATATAACAGGTCGTACCATCGGGGTCGCAGCTTGCATATTATATCTATCTCAAAACATAATAATATAAAATCAGTAAAACTGCAAAAAACCGACTTCCATTGTTACCACATCGTGATTTGATTATTCTTATTTTCCACATAAGTTTTACCAACATCCAACTAGTGGTTTTAAATTATGCCAAATAAGAACTATCCAAATCGGTCCAATTATGACTGAACTATCAAGTAACAAATCTGCAAGAAACATCCAATCGAATTGATAACCTCCTCGTATTTTCAATGGGTTAAAAATAAAAAAGTATTTATTTATATTGTGTCTCTAATAAAAATATTACCTACCTTAGTCCTATAGTAATATCTCTGGGCGAAAAAGATCGACTTTTTATTTAATATTTTACTAACTACCGGGTAGGTAAACAGTATAGCTTGAGTAGTTATAAGTTCCATCCTGCTATAATCTGAAGTATCTTCACGCCTATCTCCCCAAAGAGATAGGCTGAGGGTCAACCAGAACGCCCCCGGTTAACCTATCCAATCTAGCGCCAACGGGCACACAGCCAATCCCGGGCAATGATGTTTTCATTTGATAAACACATTTTCTGTTTGTTGCTGGAGATCGAACACGGGACTTCAAGAAGTAAAGCCTGATGCCGGACCGCTAGACCACTGAAGCGATAATGTATTAAAAAATATTTAATTGAGGTGGTAATTAGTTTAATATTGTTCTGTTAAAGTGCACAGGTAAAATAATTAAATCGTGAAAAAATTAGTGTATTGTGTGTTTACTCATTGCCGCTAAATCTTACAAAATAAGCTTGAGTTAAGAAGCCATCGCTTTACTCGAGATCCTGAGATGACATTTTGTAACGATTTATGAATATATTAAATGAAAATTAACAAGTGAATTGAAAAAATCACAATAAATAAATAAAAACATATTAAACAAACCCCAAAATGTAATAAATTTCTACGTCAACCATAAATTTAAATTAAAAATTGACGTTACAATTAGCACCGAATTACGCTAGTTACGTTTTGAAAGAGTCAAGCAATATATGAACTACATACAAATCTGTTAGTCAACTCGTTCCTTGCGAAATATTGTGCCTATTTGTTCATAACAGGATTTCTGTCAAAATGAAAATTTAATTCTCTTTATTAGCGGTTAATGCCCTCTTTTACAAAACTGTTGGTATGGTATTTCTTTATCAGCAGAATTCCTGCAAAAAAAAATATAAGTACGTTGCGACGTGGTGATATGTAGGATGGTACCTATGTGATACAGTTTTTAAATGACCCTTCGAGATTGATTGCTCTGATACAGGATTTCGCAAAGTGGGGTATGCAAACCCCTAGAGGTTCACCATTCGACGGCAAGAGGTTCGCGACAAAATTTATCTAATGGTGGTGTGATGACTAGCAAGTAGCAGTTACGTGCGATGCATATGGTGACGCTAAATACAGAAGTCGACTTGATGCTGAGTCTGTTAAAGTAAAAATTGTCCAAAATTATTCCTAAAGTTTACTCCATTTGTGACAAACCCATCACAATATTAGTAGAAAAAAATATTTCTTTTGGCATTTTATTGAAATAAATATTATGTTTTTAATAGTCAACTTAATTGTTCGCCTCTGTGGTCTAGCGGTCCGGGTGTTGGACTGACTGCATGAGGTCTTGGGTTCGAATCCCGGGTCGGCCAACATAAAGAAAATTGGATTTTTCCAATTTTCTTATTAAAAAAAAATGTTGGTCGATATTGGAGATGTGCCCGGTTGGCGATAGGCTTGCCACCTATCACATTATGGGACTTAGTGTCTTCGGCTAGTCGTGGGTGCCTTGGTTGTACCTCTGCCTACCTCTTCGGGGATATGGGCGTGAAGATACTTTACTTTTAACTTAATTGTTTAATTAAACAATTAACAGTGACTTAAGGGTTTCACTGTCACCTGAAAATTTTAACAGGGGTACGTGGTTCTAAATGTTTGAGAAACCCTGCTCTAATTTACATATTTTTGAGCGCATAACGCTACTGTTTTCCATTTTTACATATAGTATAAAAATCAGGGTAAGTAGTGGATAAATTAGAAGTTTAAGTTTAAAAATTTCAAGTTTACAACGGATTACGGATCAGTAATATATTTGATAGAAATCTGTTGGGGGCACAGAAGACATCTCGTTAAGTAATCCGTCTACTTAATCGCCTACTCTAGTTGGCTACCTACGATGGCTACCTACTATAAATTAATTCAATAGATAGATACTTCTCGCCTACATTGTTTTTCCTGTGCACAAAATTTTATTTGTTTGAAACAATACAGTCTTTATAAATAGTAAAAATATAAATTTAAATTCTACGTCTATATCCAAAACCAAAAAGTAAAAACCAAAAGTTTTTAAACTTTCGTTTCCCGCTCGCTCTTGCGTCGCTCAGGTGTTTATGTTCTGTCAGTTGTCAATTTGTCAGATTGTTACGAAAATATTTCGTTCTATTTTATTAGCTTCTAATTTTATGTAAATTCTGTTAAGTAAAAATACAAAATGTATGTTGTGTGTTGCTTAAAATTAATAAAAATGTTAAATATAGTTTGTTAATCGTTTGAGTCTTAAAAGACAAGTGTTTGTCCTGAAAGGAGTGTTCAGTGGTGTTGATTGTTCTCATACGACCCTTCGAAAAGAATTACTAAATCATCCAAATGCTTCCTTCAATGCCAATACTTTTTACAAGAGAAAGTCAAGATGCTTTTGGGAACAAAATTGAGCCTGGTACAAGTTTCCCTAAGGAAAACTGGGAATCTAAACCCGCCATTGAAACACAGGTATATGTTTTCCTTTAATTGTGTTTGTGTAAATTACAAGCAGAATACAGTTTTAATATTTCTTTAATTACATAACTATCTCTATTTATATATGTTTGAAAATAAATTAAAGTTGCATTATTTCACGAATATGTTTAAATACAAGGACACAAAAGTGGGCGCTAATCACGCGATAGCTAGCTGCCATTTTTGTTTTGATAATTATTTTATTATTTTCCGTTTGTAGGCAAATCTCAGAAAGGTCGTAGAAAAATCGAAATGTGAGGCTCTAACGGAGTCTGGAAAAGGAGGAAATGTTGGACAAAATCATGAACAACCAAAAACAGAGGACAATCCTCTGGAAGCAGGTATTATATTATTCTGATTAGAGTGCAGTGTGGTATTTTTTTAATTATTCTTCTGACATTGCTGTGATAAATAAAAAGTGGTAACAGCTTATGTGACTACATTGGCTTTAATTTGTTCCAAGGAAATATTAATTATTAATAAAAATTGTTCAAGTATGTACTTATTTCTGATTTATTCAAATTGTATTAAAAATAACGTCTTCCCATTATCTGTGTGTGTGTGTGTGTGTGTGTGTGTGTGTGTGTGTGTGTGTGTGTGTGTGTGTGTTTGTTTGTGTGTGTGTGTGTGTGTGTGTTACATATAATACTATAAAATTAATAGGTCTGTGTAGTCCCACAAATTTAATTTAAGGTATTTTTTTTTAGCATTAGTTAAGTCCTACTTCTCAAGAGTACAATCAAAATTGACCTCAAGTTCATCAGTGCCTGCCAAAAATAAATTTATACAATTTCGAGAAATCTTGAAATCTTTTGATCCAACCAAAGAAACTCCGGTGGATTTATATAAGAAAATTGAACAAATTTTTGGTACTGAACATAAGGATTTATTAGAGGAATTCCTACTATTTTTAAAACCCGGTCAAGCAGTGGAAGTTGGAAGATTCATGGACCATTTCATGCTTGTACAGATTACAGGATTCATAAAGTTATTACAAGTAGGTATAAAACTCAAATGTTTCTAGAACAATCAAACTATTATGTATTTTTACTATTTTGGATTATATGAGTCACATGAGTTTTAGTTAAAAGTATAGTTGTAGCTACTTTTATAAATTGAGTTACACAACAACAAGTGAGAATACAAAACAAAACAATATTGCTCTGCGAATGCTGTTTCACTATATTATTATGTATGTTTTTGTGAAGAAGATAGGTGATTCAATCCAAACATATAAAACTTGCTTTAAGCTTTACTTAACTCTTTTTTTATAGAAGATTAGGCAAACGAGCAAGTGGGTCACCTGATGGAAATTGATCACCACCAACCGCGGACATCCACAACACCAGAAGTATCACAGATGAGTTGCTAACCTTTAAGGAATAAGTACGCTCTTTTCTTGAAGGTTCATAACTGTTTGGGAATAACGGCCTCGGTAACTGATTCCACAAAGGTTTTATGCAGGGTAAGAAATGTCTTCGGAATTGCACAGTTATAGATTGCCACCCATCAAGATGATTGGCATGATACTTTAAGCTCTGACATTATGTCTGAAGGTGGAAATCAGCGGCTGGAATTAAACCAAACCACTCCTCAGAGCATTACCATAATAGATGCAGTAGAGAACACTGAATGATCCAACATCACTATGCAACATCAAGGAATCAAGCCAATTGGTAATTGCCTGGTCATTGACAATTCGAGTTGCTCTACGTTGAATGCGGTCAAACAGAAGGAGCTGGTACTGTGGAGCCCCTTCCAGAGTTGATAACAGTATTCCATATGAGGCCGAATTTGCGCTTCGTGTAGTTGTAAACAACGGGTCGGCTTGAAAGTCTCCCTTTAAGCAGTGGTCTCCCTTTAAGTTTTTAGAGGCTATTTTAGCCTTTTCCTCCAGATGACTACGAAATTGAACATCATTTGAAATGTTAACGCTGAGTACACCAATGCAGGCTGTGGCAGTTACGGAAATGCTCTTAAATCGATGAGATGCGACAAAGAATTATAATATGTTTTATAATTTGTATATCAATTACTATAAGTATTACTTTTTTTTTCACTTCATCATTTTTAATTAAATATTAAAATCTTCAAGAATCCTAATTTTAATTTTCTAATACAAATAAAACACTTTTTATGATTTTATGGTAAATTGTCTTCTAATCTTCTGTGTCATTCTCAACTTGGTTTGTGTACCTTTTGTCTAAGTATGAAACAATTCATTCATTTGTTCATGTTGTTAGGTAATGAGCTAAGAAGTTTAAGTATTTTCTTGTACCAATTTCAATAGGTTCTCAAGAGTTCAATCACTTGGATATGCATATAAAGTATATTTTAAAACATACTTTATTTTAAACTAGCTACTGGCCATGGCTTTGCTTGCATATAATTAAACTATATATTTTTACTTCAAAAACCCATTTGTAATTCAGGCTTACCCTTCAAGCTAATCTCTATTTCTACTCTAATATTTACCAGTTCAGCCACTTAAAGCTAATATTTGCATTTATAATATAGTAGGATTTTATTTTACCTTCCACTTAATATGGGTATCTACTAATGTTTGCTACAACATATTTTTTTTCAAAAATGAGAAGCCAAACAATACTATTTTCTGATGGAAAGGCAAATGCATTGTTAGATCTAAGCACAGCAATACTGGCAATTAAATGTCACAAAGAAACATAACTAGTCTTTTCTTAAAGAAGCTATGTACTAATATAATAGCAAAAATAAAATACAGTTTAATTTAGATAAATTAAATATAATGTAGAAAATACATATTATTTAATGTCAACACTTATAACTAAAAGGGATTTAGTTAAGTAAAAGTGCTCAACTGACGGCCACATTCAGAGAGGTCAATTGCCTTTTAGTCAGTCATCATGTTGACATTTTCTATATAAAATTGTGAATTAATGAAAGTTAATGTTAATTGATGTGTCTAAGTGGGACTGTTAACAATTTAGTTATGAATTTCCAGACCTTGTGCTGACTTCCATGATGTATACTTATAAGTAACCTTGCTTTTATAACCAAATAACTTCTTTATTTTGCTTTTTTCTATATTTTAGAACACATTTAGTAGAAAACCGACTGTGCTAAGAAAGGTGCTTCGTGCTATCACCACAAGTATTAATAATGGAAGAAGTGAGGAAATAAAGACTAGAGTGCTCCCTCATCTTAGATCGAATCCTCGCTTAGCGCAGATGTTCAGATCTCTATTTCCAGATGAACGTCCACCTGACAGGTGAGTTTAAATTAGACTACTCCAAAAATTCAGTGTTTATCTTAAAATACATAAACACACAGTTGGAAGTGTAAATTACATCCTTAGTTTCATTGTTACATTATCCACCGTAAAATTAAACAGCTCATACTTTGGAACAACTTTTTAGTGGAGCATCTTATCACATGACCAAAACTAAGTTTTGGCTACTAACCTTAGGGCCAAAACTAGTCTAATTTATGATTTTGATGTTGTTTCTGCAGTTTTCCGATTGCTCATCAAACGGTACTTTATTTGCTAGACACTTTTAAACTTATTCAGCATCTGCTTCGTCAAAAGAAATCAAAACTTTGTTTTAATTTTACAGCTTATACAATATAGGCATAGATAATATAGACGAACGCTTCCTAGCAGACAACCATAGTTATGAAGCTTGGGAGTTTGTAGATGAGACTGGCAACAAGAGAAGGACTGATGTGAAAGAGGGTTTAAGTACAGAGGTAAGATTGTTTAATGTTGTATTAAAGTATTAGCAAGTTACTGTAATGATAAAAACTAAAGGTATAATTAATAAATTGCTACTTTTATAACAAAAATATTAAGCATTTTGAATGTTTTAACAGCTTAGGATATATCTAAAGTAAAAGTATCTATACTCATTATTTTTTTAAAAAGAGGCACAGTTAAGCAATAATAAGTTTTAATCTTCCTATCTTCAAAGCCATTTTATTTTTCAGTACCTCCATGGACGTGTTTTTATACAGCACGGTCGACTTTTACGGACCGCGCGCGTTACATATCCATACAGTAAAGAACCATATAGATCTCACATGTGGCGTCTTGCACCAGACCATTATCTACCGCCGCTAGGATCAGATGCAGAAAGAGCATCACCCAAAAGGAACAGCAAGTCAAATATTAAGATACCTCCAAAACGTACCCGAAAACAAATTAAATCTCCAACAAAAAATGTCAAAGATGTAAATGACAATACAAAACGAGACTGCCATACAATAACAAAAAAGGCAAGACCTCCTAGAAGTAAAAGTACAAAAAAAGATGATACACAAAAGAAAAAAGATAAAGTGGATAAGAACACAGCCAAGAAAGAAGAAAAAAATATAGCTAAACAAAAAGAAACAAAGGTAGAAAACAAAAGTTGGACACGTGATGAAGATAAAACTATGCTGGAAGTTTTAAAAGGTGGTCCCGGTTCAGATCAAGTTTTTGCAAAGATAAACCAACTGTTGCCCCACAGATCACCATTGGAAATCAAAGAAAGATTTTGCCATGTTATGACACTTTTACAACAAATGGCTGTAGGTGAAGTTACATAGTATACAAAATAAATTTAAAAATGTTATTTATAACTTTATATGAATAAAACTTTATTTTTAATTAATTTTTCATGTTTATTTATTCGATCCTCATTTTTTTTGTGTAAATATATAATATATAAGTCTTGTAAAAGAATGGCAATACATTTTCTTCTGTTCTAAGAAAGCCCTGTTACAAGCCAGTTGAATTGGAGTTTTTAATTTAAATTCTAAAGTAACATAACATCTAATTCATGTTTGCAATTCTGAATTCGGTAAGTTTTAAGGTTTCATGACAGTCTTAATAATTAAAGTGGATAAAAGAATTTTGCGACATTAATTGTTGAGATAAATCTTTTGTTTTATTTAAAATAATGAACCTGCTTAAGTACTGGAAATTGGAATGAAATGTGTGAACTATACTGAAATAGCTGTAATTTTCCTTAATTTTTAATTGTTTTCAAAAAAAGAAATTATCAATTATCTGTGTTTTTTTTCTTTTTGTATGTCAGTTGCGCGATTACTCAGCCAATAACGAGATAATTTTGATGATTTTTCGTTATATAGGACATGATTCAAAGGGATCCCATAGAAATTAGACGAAGAAGAGAACAAGTGGTGTTTGAGTTATTTTTAAATGTTTTTTGTGTACCTACGAAGACGAAGTACAGTTTTAAGGATAGCGCCCAGTTGGACGGGGCGCATCGCAGCGCAATAATCCGTCTAAATCGCTTGCATACATTTTGTATGGAGCAACGCCCACTGGGCCGGGGCGCATCGGCGCGGAATTTTCCACGAGGCACCCCGCGCGCATACCATGATGCGGCACACAGTGACCAAAGATCACGATATTACTGTTAAGAAAAGAGCACTAACGCTAAAGTATCGTACGACAACTACTAGAGGCGCCACTTTCCATTCTTGAAGATTCTTATGACAACTACTTGATGGCGCCACTCTCAACTACTTGACGATTTTAACGTCGAGTGGCCTCTATTTCGTTGCTCTACTTTGGTACTGAGTAACAAAAATCCACGCCGATGCGATGCGGCCCGTCCCGCATCAGTGGGCTTTGCAATGCGATGCGCCCCGGCCCGACACGCTCCACCCCGTCAACAGTGGGCGCTATCCATTACTGTGTCTAAATTATTATTTACACGTGCGTGATACAATATTAAAATTTACAATCTTTTTTTACAAATATTTCTTCCAATTCTGGAGCGTCGTGTATTAATCTGCGTAAAGAGTAAGCTTCGTCAGTAGCAAAAACACTCTGCTGTTTGCGTAAATGTGAAAAAGATAAAGAACCATCGACTATCTTAAATTTAGGTTCAGCATCGTCATTAAATAGTTTTGATCCTCTAATTATTAATCTCAAAATGTTATCAGCTTCTTCGTTGCCAAAACATGTACACAAGTAATCAAATTGGTTATCTGAATATTGTGTACTAACTTCTTTTGTTTCTGATTCCGGTTTCTCTGGTTCAGGTTTTGAGCTGCGTATTCCACGAGCTCCTTTTACTAATTTCTTTAAATCTTCCAGGCTGCACATATCATAATTAATCAAATCTGGAGTGTCGTATTTAGACATGTTTCGCATATATGGGGGAAGGTGTTCTTCTAAATGTTTCTTAGCCGTTTTAGGGCCTGTGCATTTAGGCAAAATATAATTTATATAAGAATCCCATTTAGGTTCGCGCTTGTGACATAACTCCACCTCTCTTGAGTCTATTTTGGTCCCTGGATCAATTACATATTTAGGTGCATCTTTCCACTCTTTTACAGTTGGTTTTTCTACAGCTATTTTGGATGGATGCAATGGACTGCAAAAGCAGTATGGAATTTTGCAGATACAGCACTCCGTTTTGACTCGTTGAATATTTGGATATTCATTTTGCAATATCTGCATTATAGAACTTTCTAATTTTAAATGTAATATTTCATGAGAAGGTGTATGTTTGGCAGGTATATCATATGTGTAATCGTGATCGTCGCGAAAATCATCATCATTCCCTCTTTGTCCTTCAATAAACTGCTTAACTTTATCGCTGAACATCTCAAAATTATCACAAGCTGCATAAACGTATCTTTTATTTACAACTAGTACAGGAAGTTGAGAAGCACTGGACGTACAATGTTTTGGACACAGATCTTGTTCAAGTTTCGGTTTGTAACCTTTGTCACAAAATATGTAAAATGGATGAGGTTTAGCAATCGGTGGCGTGTATTCGTCGTCTTCGTCAGATACGAAAATGTTTTCTGTACTTGGATTGTCAAGCGCCTCACTTAGTTGTAATAACATCAATTTTTCCATATTAATAAAGAACTCTGAATGGTCTGGTAAATTCCATAAACAATATTGAACAAAATCTTGGAATCGCTTAACGACATGACATATTTTCTTTTTCCATATTATATTAAATTCTCTCTGTTTTTGCTCATTTTCCTTTGCTAATTTAATTTCAAAATCATTTAATGCTGCTTGTTCTTTTAGGAACTTGATAGCTTTTTCATGTTTATGTTTCGTTATTTCCACTTCTTTGTTAAATTCTCCTCGTTCCTTTAACGCTACGTATATTTGACACGCTAGATTTTGACATTCTAGTAAAGTCCTAAGTTTTTCGACCACAGCATGTTTTTCTACGTTTATGTCATGTATCTCATTGCCTAGTTTTGTTCTAGATATTTCTACTGTGTTTATAAACTCAGATTTCAATCGCTCTTTTTCTCTCATTAATTTTTCGGTATATCTGTCGTATAACATTGTAGCCTGTCGCTTTAATAAAGTCTCATAATGCTTTGACATTTTGCTAAATGCTTCGTCTCTAATAGGTTCTATTTGATTGTAAGCAGCGTCGAACATAAGTGTTTCAATTTTAGTTGTCGATGTTCTATACAAAGTTTCAAATTCCAGGAATGCTTGTTTAATTTTTAAAGTATTAAGCTGGGAATTCACTTTAGACTTAGCTTCCCATTTTTGTAGACAACTTGCTTCAATAGATTTTTCCCAACTGATATCATTTTTCAAAAGAATTCTTTCTTTCTCTAATTCCATCTGCTTTTGATAATCTTCAACGAACTTTTCACCATAAAAAATAATACCTTTGTAGCCTAGTTTTGACAGGTATTCTTTCCTTAAAGGTTTCAACACAGCCCTTCGTTCTAATATATTTTTAGGTGGCATGTACCAATCACTACCTCCTCCTTTCATAGGAGGCTCAAGACCAGCCAATATTTTTAATTTTGGGGTCATTGATTTAAAATATACGTTCGCTAGAGCAGGACTCATTTTCTGTTTCATAACAGATTGAGTTGGTACCTGATCTCTTTCTAGAAAACATTTTCGAAGATAATAGTTGTCGCTTAACCGCGGCATAGGTAATATTATGTGTATAACTTTTTGTTAAAATTACAAAAATAAAACAGTCTTTATAATTTGTGAATAAAACGTAAATAAAATATATGGAAATATACTTTTTGATATACTTCAAATTCTAAAATGACATTTTTATTTTTCATAAAAATTTATAAAGCAAAAGTATAAGTAAAATAAATACTTAGTAGGTATTTACTATATATAAAAGTCCCCTGTGTTGATCCGGGCTCCTTTGCAGAAAAGAGTATCTGCCTTCCTGTTAGGCAGCTCTTAAAAGGGGAGAATAGGGTAACCGTCACTATCACCATGACATCTGACTAGGGGGTAGAGTTTCGCAGCGACTCGTCCGGATTGGTAACACTGCCTACCTATTCCTACCGCCGTAACATCATCGCTTGCTGTTGACGAGTTCCGGTTTGAAGGATAAAGTAGCCGGTAAACTTACTTTTGCTCGAGGCTTAGCATCCCGGGCTCAGGTTGGCAATGCACCATTACCACCTTTGGTGTCTCTAGGCGGCGTGAATTTCTTACAATTAGGGAATTCGTCTGCTTATGAACCTTCCAATATCATTAAAAAATATGTTATTGCGCAGAACACATTTCAAGGTACCGGCGAGGATATGTAAGGGAGCATACCGAGCTATTGCTAATACTCGCCGTTCGACTTTGGCTTAAATATAGTTTCATTAAAATTTTGTTTTGTGTTACCAAGTTTAACGTACATTTGGACGGGGCGCATCGCAACACAATAGTCCGACTAGTTCGCTTTCATACAGATACAATATTAATGAATATGAATTTCAAGGTATCGGCGAGGATATGTGAGGGAGCATACCGAGATATTGCTAATACTCTCCCTTCGATTTTGGCTTAAATACAGTTTCATTAAACTTTTGTTTTGTGTTACCAAGTTTAACGTACATTTGGACGGGGCGCATCGCAACACAATAGTCCGATTAGATCGCTTTCATTCAGATACAATATGCATGGAGCAACGAACACAATGCCGGGCGGCATCGTAGTGGATTTCAATATCATTAAATAAATTTACAAAATTCACGGCAACCCGATATGACGGGGACGCTATGGGCTCTTACTCGCGTAAATATTGTCAGATCAGTACCTGATTCTGTCTCTCCAAGGCAATTTGTACCTGATAAGGACTTCTCACTTATACGCTTCGTTGATCTTGTACATCCTAAATCTATGGATCAATTAGTCAAAGTCAGCTCAAAGTTTGGGTTACGGGAGTTGGTCAACGATACTAGTACATAGAAATACTGAAATAGATACCAGAATAATTTAATAAACAGCCAGACCTGGAAATGCAGACATCTAAATGTTCATCACATAAATACCTGCCCCCGTCGGGAATCGAACCCGAGCCTCGTGGTTAGTCAGTGTAGTTAGGCGTGTACGCCTGCCACTCGACCAACTTCGATATTTCAAATTCCGCGGTCTTGACGCGCAGAAGCTGAAATTTATTTCCAGCTAGGCAGAACATAAGAGGCGAGCACAGGTTAAAATAGAGGTTATTAACAGCAAAACCGCTGGTGATAGAGCACTGTCCAGCTATTTGGCTGATAGGGATTTACCGCCTCACCGTCTGTGTAGTTAGGCGTGTACGCTAGCCACTCGAACAACCAACCAACGATGCGAGGAGGCCAATTACTCACAAAGATGTTACAGCGCCCTCCGCTTTCAATATAATAACGCTCTTAGAGCTTTGTTAAGGCTGCTCGATGTTGCAGTGCATCAGGGATGTTCGCTGTGACGCGAACTGACTGTTTCTACGCCACTATGCGCAAAAGGTGTGCCTCCGTGATGCTCAGGGTGAGAGGCAGCACCAACACAGTCCTAAGGATGATTACGAGTAGACGGGACTGTTCTTTTATCAGGCATTGTTGTAGTAGACAAGTCGCGAGAAATGTCGGATAGGAAGACAGTCAATTATTATGTAATTTTACTATTATACATTATTGCATTTATAATTTGCATTTGAATTATATTTTTAATTTAATTTAATTATTTTGATTTTGTATTAATTGTTTGACATTTTAAAATCAGCTATTGTATTATGTTTATTAAGCAAATTAATTTTAATCATTTATTTATTTATATCTTGTCATTATATCATGTAGTTCTTCATTTACCTAGTATGAAATTTTAATGAATATTATAATGGGTCTATGTAACCTAAAAATAAATGTTTTTTTTATTATTTATTTATTTAAGCACCCAGAAACACAGACAAATATAGTGTACTATCTTCCAACCGCAGCGTTGCCCGCTTGCATTTTATTTGTTATTGTGATGTATATGTTGTAGGTATTATCAGGCACTTTTAGCAAAGAGAAAAAACATTCACAAACTTTCGCATCTATTTATGTTTACTATATATTAAGTTTAAATTTTTGAAGTGATAACTTATTTAGCGGCGTTGCGCACTTTTTTTGGAATGGGTAAAAACTTCTAAACTCGCGTCAGATCGTAAGACGGCGAAGGGCGCATGCGCGTATAAGACGGCGCGAGATCTAAAATAAAACGTAGATTCATTGCAGTTTTTGTATTGCTTAGATATTTCCGAAGAGTATAGGATTCGCAATGGATAATACGCCGCAATATACCTAGCATTACATTCTCACAAGACAATATGGTAGCAGCTACGTATAATATCAATGTTCGTTATACAAACAATATGACGACGCTCCTATCCGTCACGTAGTCTTACTTTAGCGAGTTTGTGACAAGCCACACATCGACCATACATACCAATAGACGCCTATTCTTTATAATTTTGCTTCGAAACAATTCTGGCAAATAGCTGAGGTGCGGGGAAGCGAGGAACTGCTTTCTTATTGGCCCTTGCAATGACAACACGTCATATTCATAAACAGATATGTAAGATTAGGGATGAGACATATTCAATACGATCAATATATTTTATCGATATGCCTTTTATTTTATAAAGTACGACATTGTAACGGACTATATCACATTTTGTTATTGCACGTGACATCGCAGCTATGCAACTCAACGTCTCAAAGTCACACATTTTTGCGGTTGAGAGTAATATCCGTACTTAAATAAATTAGGTCCTTACATATGTAATTCGCATTTTGTAGGGGAGCATAAGTCAAATATTTTTATTGTATTATATTTATTTAATCAAACTATGAACCATTGTTTTCTATGCATACTTGCCATCCCATTGGTAATTTATTGATCCATCTACTCTATCTCAAAATGCTAATTAAACCAACCAATTCTCTCGTCTGGTTTCTTTAAACCAAATTAGAATTTTTTGCTTTATGATCTTGTGGATACCTGATAAAAAAGACATACTTATCAAATTGAATTGTTTTAATAAATTCGAGTAATTACCACCTGAACTACAGAATATCGTTAAAATACTGTAAGCAAGTGCAAGTTTTAAAATTGGCCCAGCCCTTTGAAAGTTTTATGACATACTGACCCTAACATCGCCTATCGGAACCAGTCTTGAATTTATATCACCCAGATAACCTTATGCACTTAAGAGTTCAATTAAATCGGCTTAATTATTTTTAAGTTATTCAATGACAAATAACAGCACCCTCTTCCGCGTTTAGTTCAGAAGTTCAGTTTTCCATCGTATTGGAACCCTCCAGGCACCTCGTAAGAGGAGAGCACAGGTAAAACAGGTAATTGTCAACAAGATCACTGGTGATAAAGTGGTGTGCAGCAACTTCCCTGGGTAGTTATCCACCGCTTTACCCATTCCTGCCTCTATAATTAATATAACAGTGTCACATTCCGATTCGGAGGGTAGGGAAACCAGTAGATTTGCACTATAGGCCTTACATTCCGACCATAGGACAGCAACGCACCTAAAACATCAATGGCGTCTATAGACAATGATTACCTGTTAGCATTAAGAGAGCCGTGTGCTTGTTCGCTGACTTCTCACATGAAAAAGAGTAACTATCCAGAGGCCAACTCATAAGTAAACAGGGTAAGAAGTTTTTTATGGTTTCTGTCAGTGCTTAAATTTATCGATAAAATACACAAATACCTACAAACAATACCGGTACAAAACCGGTATCCTATTCAGGATAAATAAACAAAAATATCGATAAAATAGATTTGCACATTAGTCCATCACTAGCTGTATGCAAAAGAAAGTGATAGCTTGAAAATCACATGTGTAAGAAAGGGATATAAACCCGCATCTAACAATGACTGACCAGTATAAGATGAACTCCGATAAACATCAAATAATTTAAAACATAATTATGGATGTTATTATTTTTAATTAACCTACGGAAAGTTGTACCCTCTTTTCGGTAATGTGAAGTGCGGCTTTTTTTTTGCTGTACCATTTAATTGAACAAACAGTCGTTTTATATCTTTTTATTTTTTATACAATAACGCGACAATGTTTACAGGTCACAAACCTGGTCATTACTGTTCATATCTTTTTAAGTAATAAGCTGCATTAGAACAATTACACTTATGTGTTGACAGAACCGTGTTGCCTTATATGCGGCGTCTATTGGGATGTATGGTCGATGTGTCAAGCCAAACGCAGGTTATTGATATGAAAATAATATTTGTGCATAAGTGATAGTACTTTCATACTGATAATTGAAGCAATTCGTGCAAAATTATTCCCTAACCATTCGAAAATATCAAAAATACACAACGTTAATATTCAAGTTTTCACTTCTGCCGGTACTCCCGGAGTGCAAGCCGACTTTTTTTCTTATTATAGTAATGGTTTCTCAATAGAAAGATCCGACTTACGCTCGTATTACATAGAGAAACTAAGTATTTTTTTTAATAAATTAGGTAACCTATCCTTGAATTTTGGTCTTTATGTACCTTCAAGACAAAATCGAATAGTTATCTATCTATTACCAAAGACTTAATACATTATATTATAATATGTATTACTTATGATAAATCTGTAAAAGAATTAATTCTGTACACTAAAGATACTTAACAAAAATAGGTGCAGGCGACTAAAAATAGGCAACAGAACGCATTCCTTTTATTTTTTTAAATTTTTGTCTGTCTCCGTCTACCGATCGCTATTCGTGGCGAATCTATTTAACCTATCATAACGAAATTTGGCAAGTAATTTATGTCCCGAAGAAGGTTGTAGAACACTTTTTATCCCACTCACGAAAGGAGTTCCTGTGGGAGATGGCTAAAAGTCAAAATGTAAAAATGGGATGTAAATCTGATTTTGTTCATTTTTTTAAAATTAGTGTTTTTGACAGCTCACTGAAAAACGAAATCATGGGTTCTGTATATGGAATGGAATTTTGTGTCGGAAAGTTCATGATTTTTTAATTATTTTTTTTTTGATTTCGCTTTTTTTTCATTTCATTAATAAATACTACCTAATGCAACGCGATTTTTGTCAAAAATCTCATAAATAGTCAGTTTTTACTAAAAATAGGTAATGTACTCTGTGATTCGTACTGCGCATGCGCCATTTGAAGATTGCCGCCATTGCCGCCTGACCCGGCCAGACGTCTGGTCAAAGATAATAAAATACTTTAGATGCGACATTACAAAAGATAATTTATTTTATTAATTTAATTGAAGATAATTGATAATTTAATAAGGTGTGTTTTACCTCATTTATTTTGTCTTTAATCAAATTCACTTCTTCTGTCTTGGCAATAAATCTTGTTTTTTTTACAAAATCCTTAAACTTAAAAACTATTTTGTTGCTTGAATAATTTTAATTTCGGGATATTTAAAAAAAAGAGAATAAATTCAAAGGTGTCTTCATTATTTGTTTCCTCATTATTTAACTGTTGCTAACAGTTACAAATAATCCTAAATTTCCCACATAAATTTCATCAATATCCCACTAGTAGTTTTGAGTTATTGTACTTAATAATCCACATTAAAAAAATGTAATTAAGTGTAGCTCAAAATCCATTTGTTAGATCATGATAAAATTTATACGGGACCACCCTGGAATTACGATCTCTTGGAAATAAACCATCGTTTAAGCCGGCCGAGTAACCGCTTAACAAACATAAATACAAAGAAACATAAAAGTAATGAAACATGAAGTCGAATGAGAACCTCTTTTTGAAAGAGTCGCAAGAGAAACGACTAATCTAATATAAATAATAATAATCTAATGATGTACTCATCTAGGGTTTTTAAACCTACGAATAAAATTAGATTAATTTAGAAATCAAGGATTTGTGTTGCCACATCTAAGCATGTGTAATCTTTGTGATTTAGTTTTTAAGAATTGTAGGTAGGTACCTATAGGTTTTCATTTGAAAATAAACACTGATCAGTGATCAGTTGCATTCTGCTGCTTGCGTAATTCGCATGTCTAAAAATGTGTTTCTGTATCGTAAAAAGTGAAAACTTGTTTGAAAGTTTAGTTACTTTATTGTTGCTAGTCGTTATTAGTTGTTTTTCTTGCTATTTTTAAAAATGTATGTGTGTTAGACACTTAGTGATTTTAGAAGATGTATGAGAAACCGCGAGCACGTGGGCCAGATGTAATGATGTCCATTTCGTCCATACTGTACATGCTTAAGATTTAATCTTAAGCATAATCGTAATACAATGGAGATCATTCACTAATTCCTTCAAAAGAAAATAATTTCATTCATTCTCGACTTTATACATCTACTGACTGTCAAGCCACCGTATATTTGTTTTGTACCAAATACCTCAATTCACTTAAATAATCAATTAGGTTTTTTTATGTTATTGGATTGCAAACAAGGATTTCCTGATGGTAAAAAAATTCACACCGTCTATAGACACCAAAGGTGGTAATGGTGCGTTGCCAACCTAACGTTGGGAGGTTAGGCCTCGTGTAAAAGCGAGTGTACCTTATACTCCAATTGGAACACGTCAACGGCAAGCACTGACGTTATAGCGACAGGATTAGGCAAGGCTTTGTTGCCAATACCTATGCTCGCCTTTTACACGCTGCCCGGCACGAAAGCAGATTCTGCAAAGAAGCCCGGACCAACAAGGGGGTTGATGGACATTTGACATCATACGGGCATGTTGGTTCCAATAGTATATTTTGAGCCTTTGCTGTAAAAATCCAATACATTTAAATAAGAAACCCATATTTCGAAAAATCTCACGTGAGATAGGGGGTGGGGGAGGGGGTTTAATAAAATCTCACGACATCTCACCAGGAGGGGAGGGAGGGTCAAAAAATGTAAAAAAACACCTCACGTAATTTATGGTCGCCCCCTAAGTACCTACACCAAAAAAACATTTTTTTCTAAACCAGTGCATAAATCAGTATTTTTTGTGTTCAATAAAGAAATTCGGTTTAAACTACATAGGTACGTAGAAGTAAAATTTTCTGCGCTGCGTATGTATTCACCGCATAGTAGGTATTCCGTACCTACTGCTCGGCGGGCTCCCAGCGTACGGTATGATTAGCTCGCAATACATTGCCGGTTGAAAAACTGCTAAATCAGTAACCGCTTATTTCCGACAAAAACCGTGGAAGGAATTTTGAAGCCTGATATGTATCTAAACTACCATAGAAATTTTCGTTACGGTGTCAATTAACCCAGTATAATATTGTCCCGTATTTTTTTCCGAGTCATAAATTTTGTAAGTAGTTTAGAAATATCAGACATATCAACACGCAGTATAAAGTGACTAAATAACTTGAAATCCGCTATGTAGAAAAACATTTTAATGTACAGGTCATCCTAAACATAAATACGTAGCTTCACGTCAAGTCCTCTTGCAAAGAAAGAAGTGCCAAGTGAAAAAATTAAATGGGTCGGCTAGATAATGCGTAAGACTATCGTTAGAATTTACAACAAAGTTCAGAAGTCAGCTTCAGTACTTGTAGGATAATTTGTCAAGTATGCCTTAATAAAACAAAAAAAAAATGAAATCGAACATGGTATTGTTTATTTTATAGGTCAGCGAACAAGCACACGGGTCCCCTGATGGTAAGAGACAGCCGTGGCCTACAGACACCATAGATGCTACAGGTGCGTTGCTGTCCTGTGGCTGTAACCTTAGACCTATTGTGCAAGTCTACCAGCTACTCTACCCTCCGGACTGGAATACGACAATCGTTATGGCAGCAGGAGTAGATAAGGCGATTGATCTCTACCCGGGTTATCTCTATTATTCTATTTGAATTATCTCTAGGTTATGAATTGTAGCCATTTTGTACATTGTATTTTATCCACTCTCACGAATCTAAAGGAAGTATCTAATATATAGTAGCCTACTACATTTAACGGAACAAAGAATAACCACCAGCCAAATTTTGTCAAGTTAGGTTAAGTAAATTCGGTGAAAGTTGCGGCCTGACAGTTACATTCACACTGACAGTCAAATATTCTAAAAACTGCTAAGGTGTTTTCCCGCTGCAAACATTTAGTGGCTTAAACCTATTTTTGTAAACACGTACCTACATAATACACTTTTTCAGTTTTATTGTTTATAGAAAAATAATTTCTCCCTTTTCACGCCGTCGAATAAAACATTAAATCTATATATTAACTGAAGGTAGATCTTGCTAAATTCTGTCACAATCCGTTTAGCTGACCACTTGGTGCCTGTTACCTGTCACTTTGTGCAGTTAGATAAAAATAGCCTACTTTGGCCATTGTTCAGTAGTACCACAGACTAGTAAGAGAACTATACGTTCAGACCGCCATCTGCGGAACATTGGCGTTCAACCGTATGCTAGAATTGAACACGACATCTAACATTTGTATTTCTTTTTTTAATTGCAAGTTAGCTGAAGAAGCTGAGAAGTTATCTATACAGCCAAGTTTTAAAATGAAAAAAGCAGGCAGGCTATTCCACGTTATTAACACGTTCCGCCGCGGTAACGGCGTTGACCGTTAATTTGAAATTCATATAATGGCAGTATGGGTATCGCCGTTTTCACGAAAATCAATCTAAAAATCACTACGGTGAGGACCGTCAAATTTACATTAGTGTTTCATAGAAAGCTGTCTTACTGTCATTCTGTACAGGAACCTTGAGTTCTTAGCGTCACATTTTAGGTATCAAACACACATATACTCAGGGGCTACACAGATTGACAGTACGGTGATGACAGTTGTGTTTGTATGAAAGTCACTTGGACGCGTTAGTTAGTGTCTCTACCTCCACTCCAGTTGTTCGCTGAGAGCGGTCAGTAGCAGTGGCGCAGCATTTTGTTTCAGAACGGTTTGAGAATACCTATATCACGCCTTTCGCAACAAAAGTAAGTAATAATTGAAATGGGTGGTACATTATCTTCCTATTTATATTATCCTTGTACCAACATTTTTGTTTCTAGATGAATAAAGATAAGAATGGATACGGAAGCTTCTAGATGACGTGTCTACCCCCGATACAACCTCGGAGCGAGACCCATATAGCGATCACGACGGGGAATATGGGTCAGATACGAATTATGAACCTGATGTCAACGAGTTATTGAGTTCTGATGATGCTTCAACTCATTGTTCATCAGAATCAGTAACTGATGTCGCCCTCCCACTAGGGAAAGCGGCAGGTAGTAAGAAGTGGGTCTAGAAGTGT
>NJDC01000610.1:92252-110122 GCA_002245475.1 Calephelis virginiensis | reverse complement strand
GTTGGTCGGGATTGGAAATGTGCCCGGTTGGCGATAGGCTTGCCACCTATCACATTGTGGGACTTAGTGTCTTCGGCTAATCGTGGGTGCCTTAGTTGTACCTCTGCCTATCTCTTCGGGGATATGGGCGTGAAGTTACCTATTTTTATTTAATTTTAAACTATCAAATATACGACATTTTGTTCTAAAAACAAAATACAAAATGAGTCATTAGTTAATCTAGAAAGTTTATCGAAATAGATAAACGTTTTATATTAAGTAAAAGTATCTTCACGCCCATATCCCCAAAGCGGTAGACAGAGGTACAACCAAGGCACCCGCGACTAGCCGAAGATACTAAGTCCCACAATGTGATAGGTAGCAAGCCTATCGCCAACCGGGCACATTTCCAATCCCGACCAACATTTTTTTATTAGAAAATTGGAAAAATCCAATTTTCTTTATGTTGGCCGACCCGGAATTCGAACCCGGGACCTCATGCAGTCAAGTCCAACACCCGGACCGCTAGACCACAGAGGCGATTAATTAATGACTCAAAAAACTTAGCCCCTTACTAATAAAATGTCAGTTGATCTGATGTGTAACTTCATTGTTTGTTATCAACAATGACCACACCAGATCAACGGTTGCGTGAGTTTTATCAGTAAGGGAGGGGGAGGAAGCGTGTATAACTCCAATCGATTAAATAAAAAAAAACAATGAGTTTCTAATAATTTTTCAAGTTTTGTGTGAAATTCATCAAAAATTCATAGTAAAAAAAAGTATTTTAAATAAAATTTAATGTCTTCTTTAGAAAACAATTTTTTTTAATATCAAACTGTGTTTTTAAAATGAAATCGACGAGCGGTGGTTGACATAACGCGTACTGTCAGCAGCGCTTGTATGTCCTAGCCTTAAGTAGAGTAGTAAATGCTAACTGATCCGGGGGAGTTTTGGCGCCATCGAGAGAAAAGATGGTCGAAGTTTTTTCATAATTATTGAATTTCGTGTTAATATTGAGTGAAATTAGACAATTTTGGTGGCATTTTGTACAATTTTGTTCAGTGAAAGTGCACAAATGAAATAATCATGAAGAAATTAGCGTATCGTGTATTTCCTCGTTGCCGCCAAATCTCATTACATGAGCTCGAGTAAACAGGTCACCGCTTTACCCAAGAGGCTGACATGACTTCCTGACGACTTATGACTGATGACTAATTAAAATTAATTAAAATTGATATAAAATTTTATGCAAATTTCTACTTGACTAATGGCTTAATACTAACGTGAAGGCCAAAACCTAAAGAAAGAAAGGAAAACTGATCCGGGCAAGCTGCAGCACAGCTGTATTCTATCACAAAGACTCTAATTTAGATTTTATGATTTTGTCAATAATTATAGAAATTCGTCTACAGAACATGGACCCGAAATACAGATAAGATACATTAAGTATTCCGGTAGCCACGGTCATTGTCCAGACAAGGTGTCCGCCGAGCGGGACAATGCTGCCAACTGTCACGGGGTGAGCACACACAAAGGCTGCGCCGGCGCCGCCCTGCGCTGCTGGCCGCCGCCTCGCGCCAGATCCCGTGTCACATTGTTACTCAACTTTCTCATACTGAACATATACATAAAGATTTAAGAGTGCAAATCTTATACATATATAAAATTCTCGTGTCACAATGTTAGTTACCGTACTCCTCCTCCTCATTCAAGACCACTCTTTCCCGGATCTCACTATTACGAATGCGGTCAGCGAGCGTTACACCACAGATTTTCCGTAGCGCTCTCATTTCGACCGCATTCATCCTACTATCATGCATTTTATGACATACCCAACTCTCGCTTCCATATAATAACGTTGAGATAAGCACAGAATTATGAAAAGCGAGTCTAGCTTTTTGACTCAAAACCTCGCTTTTAAAAAAGGTTACTCAACGCTCCCTTCACATTATTCCCTGCAAACGCTCTCCTCTATACATCCGCTTTTGTATGTAGTAAATACACATTGAGCTCATAATTCCAAGTCTCTTATATACCAGAACAGGATAATCATGAGCACTGACCATTTGGCGGTAGAAAAACATAACTACATCATAGTACCTACAGTTAATATAATCACCTCAATTATTAGTACAGATCGATTTTCTTCACATAGATCACATCTAGTTTCATAAAGTGTAGCTTTAAACAACTCCGACTACCAGGACACACCGTACACCAAATATGTTAAAAATGTGTTGCTTATCTGACTCTGGGATCTAAAGCCTCTTGCATGAATGAGGTTTAAAAAGTATTAAATAATATTAATAATAATAAATAATAAATATCCTTGGTCAAGTCACACAAATTGAATCTAATCCCAAAGTAAGTAAATTATATGCTTGTGTTATGGGTGTTAGTCAACGATTCTAATACATAGAAATACTTAAATAGCCTCTGTGGTCTAGCGGTTCAGTTGTTGGACTTGACTGCATGAGGTCCCGGGTTCGAATCCCGGGTCGGGCAACAAAAATAAAATTGGGTTTTTCCAATTTTCTAATAAAAAAAAATGTTGCTCGGGATAGGATATGTATGTGCCCGGTTGGCGATAGGCTTGCCACCTATCACATTGTGGGACTTAGTATCTTCGGCTAGTCGTGGGAGCCCTTGTTGTGCCTCTGCCTACCTCTTCAGGGATATGGGCGTGAAGATACTTAAATAGTTACCAGAATAAATTGAATAAACACCCACACCTGGAAATATATTTAAATGTTCGTCACACAAATGCTTGTCACTCAACCAACGAGGCGGTCAAATTAAATGTTAAATTACATTACATTACAAAAATTAAGTGTTACAGAACTAATTTTGCGAAGGTACCTAACTCTAACCTTGTCGACTTTCAATACTTTCTATCTACTCATAAAGCAAGAACTGATTGAAGATATGAATGTAAAGTATCTTCACGCCCATATCCCCGAAGAGGTAGGCAGAAGTACAACCAAGGCACCCACGACTAGCCGAAGATACTAAGTCCCACAATGTGATAGGTGGCAAGCCTATCGCCAACCGGGCACATTTCCAATCCCGACCAACATTTTTTTTTATTAGAAAATTGGAAAAATCCAACTTTTCTCTTTGTTGGCCGACCCGGGATTCGAACCCGGGACCTCATGCAGTCAAGTCCAACACCCGGACCGCTAGACCACAGAGGCGAATGTAAGCAAATTGTAACTGTAAATTAGATTATTAAATTAGGTTACGAACACAATAATAGTATGATAATTTTATTCTAACTAAATTCGGTGTCTGTAATCAGCTACCTCAGTATACATTATTCAAAAACACAATATTATATCTTGTTAACATTATGATTGTATTAGAAGGTAAAAAAGCGATCTTAAATTACAATATCTATACGAATCAAATTGAAAGCTTATTTTGTTTAAATCTATTTTGCATATGTTTGTTATCAATTAAACTCAGTAAAACTGCAAAAAACCGACTTCAATTTCACTAGCCTGTCGACTAGCTGCACAATAATATGCATTATTATCCCGCCCGACTATATAAAATATAGTCAAGTGATCAAAGCTGAGGAAAATTGTTAGCGAACGATAAGAAAGGTTTTTAATTTCTAATTTTCCTGTTCAGCACAAGGCTAGGATGCTACAGCGCCGGAAATTGCACTTGTAATAGAAACCAAGATGGCGTCGTCACTCACGTGCACAATAGAGATATGGAGGGAATATGCTTCTGTAAAGAGTATTTAGACAACTAAAAGGTTTAGTGAACTGTGCTGGATTACCCAATAGGCCAGACTAGACCATGGCCTGGGATGATCATGGGTCCCCTAGAAAATTTGACTTACATTTTTTCGAAATAAAATTTTTAATTTGTATATATTTTTTTCAAATTGAAAGAATTATTCGTATTAATTGTAATATTTATTTTATTTTATTGTTCGTTTGTTTGTTCGATTGTTATTTTCAGTCAATTTTCAAATTTCGCGCTTAAATACCAAAACAGCGCTTGCAAGCCCAAGCTTGTTTATATAGACAAAAATTTTACAATATTTTTGGAAAAAGGAAGGCCCCAAAATCAAAATGGCCTAGTGCTAGGGGCTTAATCCGGCACTGTTAGTGAATAATTTTAATATCAAACAATACGTTATTTTATTGGATTCCTTTAGATTTTTAGAACTAAATGTTAATAAAACGCTGGTGCTATGCTCAAGAGTGACTAAAATGACATATCTGATTTCAAATTCCAATTTGCATGAAATTGATATTCAAGAGTAACTAATCCACATAAAACTCAAACGATTAATTAAAAAAAATATTGGAAGTTCAAGATAACAATCTCGGAAAAGGCTCAAATAAATACATTACAACATTGCATGAAATTGAATTTTAAGGTTAAAAATTACCTTAATTGGAACAGTTAAAAATTAAGAGTTTTAATTGACAAACATTTTAATTGGTCATCTCACGTAAAGCTTTGTAAAACAAGCTTTACTTGAGACATATTTTTATAACTAATCTGTTCTTGTAATAGACAATATCATGATTGAAGTAACCCACCATAAAAAAGGTTATTATTTGAGTGGAACTCTATAGCAAAATAACATTTCATTTCTAACAGTGCTTCATCAGCTAGGTTATGCAACTCGTTACCGCTGTATCAATTTCTAAATCAGTTCATAGCGCTGACAATATATTTTAATACGAAAATAAGTTAATTTATCTTCCAGAGACAGCGTAAATTATCTTATCCTCTTATCTTCCAGCACGAAATAGAATCAGAATAATTTTATTCACTTGAACCATACAAGTGGTATTTGTGCGTGTCGACATTTTTATAAACTACCACCGGATTGGAATCTCGGCCTCACACTGAGAAGATCCGGCGAAAGAAACTCAGCGGGCTTGCGTTATTTCAATAATAATATTTACAATATAAACTGAATTAAAAATACAAATTACAATCTGATTTTAACTTAAATAAAAGGTACAACAAAACACATTACAAATTGCAGTGGGAGATTGAAACCTCTATCCCCAAGCATGTTCATCTTCCAAATACTCTGAGACCGTATAATAGCCTTTTTGAGACAGTTTTGCTTTTATACATTTTTTAAACTTATTTAAAGGTAGATCTCTAATACCAGTGGGCAGCTTATTGTAAAAACGTATAAATTGACCGAAAAAGGATTTACTAATTTTATGGAGACGAGTTTTGTATACGGCTAGATTATTTTTATCCCTCGTATTTACATTGTGAACATCACATTTTTTGTAAACATATATAGATTTTTTTAACATACATTAAATTCTCATAAATGTATTGAGAACTAAATGTTAAAATATTTATTTCTTTGAATTTTTCACGCAGGGAAAATCTTACATTAAGATTATAAATAGCTGTAATAGCTATTTTTGTAATACCAATATAGTATTTACTAGCTGTTCCGGCGAACTTTGTTCCGCCCGTTCAGTTTGTATGGGAAAAATTAAAATATCGTTTTTCCTAGTTTCCTCGCTGTTATAAGGGATAAAATGTATCCCATGACCTTTCTAAGCTACCTCTCCATAAATTTTCAGCCTTATCAGTTTAACTATAGAACACGGCTTTCCTTTATATATATATATATATATAATGTCGCCTCTGTGGTCTAGCGGTCCGGGTGCTGGACTTGACTGCATGAGGTCCTGGGTTCGAATCCCGGGTAGGTCAACATAAAGAAAATTGGATTTTTCCAATTTTCTAATTTAAAAAAAATGTTGGTCGGGATTGGAAATGTGCCTGGTTGGCGATAGGCTTGCCACCTATCACATTGTGGGACTTAGTGTCTTCGGCTAGTCGTGGGTGCCTTGGTTGTACCTCTGCCTACCTCTTCGGGGATATAGGCGTGAAGATACTTTATATATATATATATATATAGACGATTCATCTTTCACGTCATCAGTCGTGTTTTTCACATCATGTGGCGCGGGTGAATTTTATATCGGTGTTATTTCAAAATTGTAATAATTATCTTTTAACATGTTCAATGAAATTAAGTGATGTCAATAACAATTTTGTTCAAAATAAAATAATCTTAATAGACAACACATTTATTTGGATAAAGATTATTTCGTTGAGTCTTTTTGGTATCTTGAACCGTTTATAACAATTTTCCCCGTTTTTTTAACATTTTCCGTTATTTCTTCGCTCCTAATAGTTGCAGCGTGATAGCCTAAAATCTTCCTCGATAAATGTTCTGTTCAACACAAAAATATTTTTTCAATTTGAACCAGTAGTTCCTGAGATTAGCGCGTTCAAACAAACTAACTCTTCAGCTTTATATATTAAGTAAAGTAATTCAACACAAAAATATTTTTTCAATTCGAACCAGTAGTTCCTGAGATTAGCGCGTTCAAACAAACTAACTCTTCAGCTTTATATATTAGTAAGAAAGAAAGAAAAGAAAGAAAGAAAATATATTTATTTGTGGAATATGCGTGTTGAAGTTGCTACAAAATTATTTAAGCTTTCAAACATATTCTACCACATTGTTGATTGTGGTGTGCAAATCCTGTTAATATTATTTTTATTAATATTATAAATGCGAAAGTTTGTAAGTATGGATGTATGGATGTTTGTTACTCTTTCACGCTCGAATGGCTGAACGGATTTGTCTGAAATTTGGAAGACAGATAGATTGTGACCTGGATTAACATATAGGCTATTTTTAATCCCGATCGCACACCGGGTTTCTGTGAAAACGCGGGCGAAGCCGCAGGTAGCAGCTAGTATTTTAATATTTTTGAAAGTGATTATTTAATTATATACACAATGTTTTAATATTAATACAACCAATAGTTTTATTCTTATTACAATTTGAATTATAACTTAATATATTATGTTATAATAATAAATCAACCCTGTCTACCGTAAACTACCACTACCAGAATTTCCCCAAAGAAGTATCCCATAACACATTAAACTATGAAAATAGCTAAAATACACTGTTCGGGCCGTTTCAACATCTGTTAATGTTCTTATTTTTTTACTGCAAATGCTACTGAACTAAGCACGGATACAATAATGGTGAGCTAAGAAATTAAGGCGGTCGGAGAAATTAAAGTGGTAATTGCAATCCTAGCAAACTATTGAACAGGTATTTACCACCCATTAGTGACTGACAGGACTCATGAAATAATCCAGTGTCCTGAAATCTAGATAACCTGATAGTTAAAAATATACTTCTGCTATAAAAAACAAATTTGCCAGATTGAGACTAGCTACTGATGATTCGGTGAGTTTGTATTCTTGTTTGTCTTTTTTAAGGGAAATAACAGCAAACAAGCAGACAAGTTTCCTCATTTCGCCTTTGGTAACCAAATAAAGTGTCTTCACGCCCGTATCCCCGAAGAGGTAGGCAGAGGCACAACCAGGGCACCCACGACTAGCCGAAGATACTAAGTCCCACAATGTGATAGGTGGCAAGCCTATCGCCAACCGGGCACATATCCTATCCCGAGCAACATTTT
Source organism: Calephelis virginiensis (assembly GCA_002245475.1). Taxonomy (NCBI): domain Eukaryota; kingdom Metazoa; phylum Arthropoda; class Insecta; order Lepidoptera; family Riodinidae; genus Calephelis; species Calephelis virginiensis. The sequence goes on along the minus strand of NJDC01000610.1, from coordinate 102,626 downwards.
TTTATTTATTAGAAAATTGGAAAAACCCAATTTTCTTTTTGTTGCCCGACCCGGGATTCGAACCCGGGACCTCATGCAGTCGAGTCCAACAACTGAACCGCTAGACCACAGAGGCGATAACCAAATATTTTAATAAATATGCGTTTTGTAAATATATGATGCCATTTGCGTCGATAACCTTAACGGATATCGATGTGGCGACAGTAATAGGCAGTGGCGCTAAAGCGATTCCTCGCATATGTTTATCTTCAGGTCAGTCACGGTGCTAGTAACTATGAGACTAACAATTACTTACGCAGAATAAAAACATAGCCTTCGTCATATTTTCATTTACATAATACAATTGTATAATATATCGAAGTGCGCACTTGAAAAGGCAAAAACGTCACGCGACCACAAGGCCCCGTTAAACTTGTTAGCTGCCCCCTCGTCCCTGTCTGATTACTGGCCCCTTCCACCCAGCGCCCTTAACCTTCCGGGGCTACGTTACAGATTATGTCGTACTTTGTGACTAATACATCTTCACTGTGAAAGTAAGAAAACATTTATTAACAGACACAATTACTTTCCATGCACGTGATAATTAAAAACATATACGAACCACTTTCGATAATTTGAACTTATCGATTCTTAATTGATTTTATCGCCTCTGTGGTCTAGCGGTTCAGTTGTTGGACTTGACTGCATGAGGTCCCTGGTTCAAATCCCGGGTCGGGCAACAAAAAGAAAATTGGGTTTTTCCAATTTTCTCATAAAAAAAATGTTGCTCGGGATAAGATATGTGCCTGGTTGGCGATAGGCTTGCCACCTATCACATTGTGGGACTTAGTGTCTTCGTCTAGTCGTGGGTGCCCTGGTTGTGCCTCTGCCTACCTCTTATGGGAATATGGGCGTGAAGATACTTATGATTATTAAAAACATATACGAACCACTTTCGATAATTTGAAACTCGTTAATTTAAATCAAACGATTTATTTAACGTTAAAAAGTTATCTCCGGTCCCTTGAAAAATACTCAATAAACTGAACAAAATCAACGTTAATTGGTCCCATATGCAATTTTAAGTTGAAGGAATTGTATTTTGCTTGTTAAAATACGGTAATTTTCACCGTGTTGGTCCGGGCTCCTTTGCAGAATAGACCATCTGCCTTCCTGCCTGGCAGCTCGTAAGAGGCGAGCATAGGCTTACCGTCACTAACACCGAGACATCTGACTCTTTGAGTCTCGCTTGCGTTGGTACCATTGCCTTACCTATTCCTGTCGCCATAATGTCAGCGTTTGCCGTTGACGTGTTCCGGTTCGGAGGAAAAGGTAGCCGGAAAACTTACTTTTGCTCGTGGCCTAACATCCCGGTCTAAGGTTGGCAACGCACCATCACCATCTTTGGTGTCTTAAGGCTGCGTGAATTATTTACCACCAAAAAATTAGTGTGCCTGTCTGCCTTTCAATATCATAAAAAATTGCAGTTTATTCATTCACGTGAGATGTTAGTGTCTTATTTGCAAAATTAAAATAAATTCAAGGAAGGATGTCTTTCCATATGTGAATAAGCCATATGATTTAGGCTATGGCGGATGAAAAATTGTGACAGGTGTCGTTAGCCAGTTTGTTATTATACATCGACATTTTATTGGCTTGAAGATGACGATTACATTTCTGAAAGTTCCTTAACTTGGATTGGAAGTTCCTTAACTTATCGTGGATATATTTTAAACTCCTGTTATTTTGAACACTTGTTAATGAAAAATGTTTATCTGTAGGGTTACTCTTGAATCTCGATATCATGCGAATTGGAAATTGGAATCGTATATGTCACTTTAGGTACTTTTGAACACAGTATAAGGGGATTATTAACATTTAGTTACAAATAAATTCAACGAATAGGATAAAATAATTTACTATTAACTAATTTACTATTAACTAAATGTCAATAATTCGCCAGAATTGTGTTCAGGAGTACCTAAAATGACATATTCGATTCCAATTTCCAATAATGCATGAATCGAACGTCGAGGGTAACCCTACTGGTCCCATTATAGAAATGATCTAGATAATTGAATCAATTGTAACAAAAACCAGAAACTGAAAATGTTGAAATTAGACAAGTCTTTTTGCAATGTCATTTTTTTTTATCGCGGCTGTGGTCTGGTGGTTCAGTTGTTAGACTTGACTGCATGAGGTCCCGGGTTCGAATCCCGGGTCGGGCAGCAAAAAGAAAATTGGGTTTTTCCAATTTTCTAATAAAAAAAAATGTTGCTCGGGATAGGATATGTATGTGCCCGGTTGGCGATAGGCTTGCCACCTATCACATTGTGGGACTTAGTATCTTCAGCAAGTCGTGGGTGCTCTGGTTGTGTCTCTGCCGACCTCTTCGGGGATATAGGCGTAAAGATACGTTTCAATTAATAACACGGATATGTGTTTTAACTAAGCTATTATCGAAGGCAGCTAAAACCCTTTGCAGAGTCAATGTTCCAACTGTAAGTGGATGACTTTACCCAAAACATGAGACATAAATACTTCTAATGTTTAAGAGTAGAAGTATGGTAAATATCTCGAATCCAAATTCTAATGAAAATTTATAGAGCATGAAAATCAATATCGTAAGATGGACACCGAAATTGTAGTTTTAAAAAAGCGAAAAAGTAACAAATCATTACTCCTTTAGGTCATCACTTATTTACTTAACTCTTTATTGTACACATATTATACAACAAGAACTAGAAAACACAAATAAATAACGCTATACAAAAAGTGAAATAGTCTCTTATAGGAGATATCTGACAGCTACGCTACAATAAAGATAAAAACACTAACAAAAATAAATGTAAGATATAAATAACTTATTGACAAAGCATAATGTCTTAATAAAAATAAGAATCAAAGTTGAAAATAAAAAAGACTATAATTCAGCTGTCGGTAGAGGGCACCCACGACTAGCCGAAGACACTAGCATATCCAATCCCAGGCAATGCATTTTTATTAGAAAATTAACGAGAAACGAGATTTATGGCCATTCTAAAATGTGAATTTCATCTGTAATGATGAACTCATTTGGTGGGTACTCAGAATTGTGTATCTATAGGACATAACTACCCGCGTTAACGGGTTAGAAAGGAAGTAAAAATTTCGCCACGGGACTTGAATCCTCAGTAGCTCAATTGTTTAGAGCATTCGTCGGCTTGAGACGAAAGGTTACAGGCTCAAATCCTGTTTGGGGCGAAATTTTTTCTTTCTTTAAAATTTATAGAAATTTATCCCAAGCACAGGGCAAGTGCTAAAATATAAATACGTTGCGAGAAACGAGAGTTATGGCCATTCTAAAATGTGAATTTCATCTGTAATGATGAACTCATTTGGTGGGTACTCAGAATTGTGTATCTATAGGACATAACTACCCGCGTTAACGGGTTAGAAAGGAAGTAAAAATTTCGCCACGGGACTTGAATCCTCAGTAGCTCAATTGGTTAGAGCATTCGTCGGCTTGAGACGAAAGGTTACAGGTTCAAATCCTGTTTGGGGCGAAATTTTTTCTTTCTTTAAAATTTATAGAAATTAATAATTACCCGTATTCTTTTTTTTGCTGCCTGACCCGGGGATGGAAACCGAAACCTCAGAAATAAAAACTTCATGTATTAAACAACATAGCCAAAGCCAAAATAACCAAACAAAAGAAAATTAAATAAACCGGCAGGCTCTATAAAACCACCTGATTACCTAATTATTTCAATATGATACAGTTTGACACTTCTCTATTATTTAAAAATGTTAAGATTGTATCATTGAAGATGCTACAGCATCATAAGTGAAATTTAAAAAACTTGAGGGTTAGCACTCTTTTGGCATTGGCAACACTCCTTACAAAAGGATAAAAAGTCAAATCTTTACAAACTTTATCATATACGTATTGTATTCCTTACCTACTAAAACATTCTATTACAAAAAATGAGCGGAACTTATACGTATGGCAGCAAAAACTGCATTTAATAACCTATTTTTTTAACAGAATACATTTTTCAATTTAACTCAGTCTATCATCTAAGTCAGAGGTTCCCAAACTTATTTCATGTAACGCCCACTTTGAAAATCAGTTGTTTTGTAGCACCCCCCCCCCCCTTTTTTTCTTGTCAATAACCTCAATAACATATTTGTTGCGCCTAGTTTAAAAAAAAACATTTTTTTCAAGATTTATACCGCCCCCCTCTAGGCTTCCAGCGCCCACAAGGGGGCGTTATCGCCCACTTTGGGAAAGGCTGATCTAAGTTATGTCTACATTCCTAACTGTACAGCCTTTTGGGTTTCAATCTGCGTTCCATCCAACATTTGCACATCTTCCGCTTTAAATTAAATGATAAGCAAACCCATTCACCTTAATGTCGCATGCACAAAGAACGACGACATATTTCAAAAAGATAAACTGAATTTGCATATAAATTACCTGAGCACTACCGCCTGGTCGTTGACCCGTTACATAAAGCCCCGTGTTATATTACTTTATGAGCCGCATAATATTTTGTTAAGGGGTTGGGGAGATAGGAATCAACATAACCTACTTACAGAATGTCTATGTTAATTTGAAAACGGAATCGAAAATAAATATATCTTTGTTTAACGGTGTGATAACACTATCGCCTGCTAGTGGAATATTGTAAGAGATTAGATTGCTGCGATGATCCAACATAATTAAATACAGTGTATTCCAAAGATTTTCCTTTTTTTTCTTAAATTTAGTTTTCGTCAATGTCGTGTTTTGGTTTTGAAGTTAGGGTAGCTGATAATTTTACTTAATAGAAAACATATTTGAAACTAAGGTATACTTATAGGTAAGGTACTATAATAAGGTATATAATAAGGTATTATTATGGCTTTGTGTATAAATGATTTTACTCAGTATTCAACCTAGCATCTAATTTGAAAAGAATGTGGCATGCAGAGTAGTCCGACTTAAATCCTATTAATATTATAAATGCGAAAGTTTGTAAGTATGGATGTATGGATGTTTGTTACTCTTTCACGCTCGAATGGCTGATCGGATTTGTCTGAAATTTGGAAAACAGATAGATTGTGACCTGGATTAACATATAGGCTATTTTTAATCCCGATCGCACACCGGGTTTCTGTGAAAACGCGGGCGAAGCCGCAGGTAGCAGCTAGGATAGAATATTTTTCTATTCGAAAAAGAAAATATATCATTTATCTTAGATCACACAAAGAGTACTTGTAAAATGTCTATATATACCACCGGATCTGAACTCACATAACCCTAGTGAAGTACTGACTATACTAGAGGGATAACTTACTAATTTGATTTTAGCATTAATTACACTAATGGGGAATGCAGTCGTCACATCCCTATACGTTCACGTAACATTAGTGTTACCCGACACATCTAAAAAATCCCAACACCATTCTTAAAATTTTAATTCTGATCATATACCTACGTGCAGTAACGACGTTTAGAGTAATTCTCGTATAATATTTTATAACAGGTTCAATGACTCGAACGTAAGTACAAATAGCTTCACAAGCTTTTCCTTTAGGTGTTTAAGAACAGAATTCAAATAAGCTTCTGGCATATGGTATCTTCTGTCTCACACACTATAATGAAATGCCAGCAGTAAGCACTGATATTATTGCTAAGGTTTGTGCCACCAATCCGGGCAAGTCATTATAGAACTCTTATTAACAATAGTGGCGGTGTTCGCTAAAGATAAACCGACGCTCGGCTCGTAAAAGCTGCTTATGTAGTCGAAAAGCAGTTAGCCTATATTCTTAGAAGTTATGACGAAAGAAATATATATTAAAGTTCTACAAGTCTACTACACCCACGCTTCTATCTTAATGATTTTCCAACCAGTTACTTTGGCTTACATTTTAAAAAGAAATCAGAGCTACCACGTGCAAAAATCGAACCTAAAAGAAAAAATACAACAATCATAAGAAGCTATGAGTGAACGACTCGTTAGGCGTTCAAATAATATTTTCTTTAAAGCAACTTGACAGTTATGAATGATAAATGTTATCTCTGGATTCATCAAACTTTGACAGATGTTAGAATTCAAAATGGCGCTAAGTACTGGCGTCGTGGCTGTGCATCATTATGACAAATTATAATCCTGCAACATTCACAGAAATATGCATAGGTCATCAATAATGATGCGAAACAGGTATACTTATAGTGAATATTGATGAGAGATTGTAGATTACTATTACATAGTTAAATTGTAGGTATATCTACAAGTAGAAACTATGTCATTCAAATCTAATTGAAAATGTAGTTATTGTCTTAACAATGAAATATGATTATTATTGCAAACATAATTGCTTTCTAGATATCTACGGACAGAGTCTTGAATTCGTTTTTGATTTAATGTACTTAATTCAAAATTAAATCCTCTTAACGTGTAACGCTCGCTGGCCGCATTCGTAACAGTGAGATCCGAGAAAGAGTGGGATTGAAAGAAAGTGTTGGTGTTAAAATGCGAAAGGACATGCTCCGCTGGTTCGGTCATGTGGAAAGAATGACAGATGAAAGATTGACAAAGCAGATATACAATGCGAATGTGGTTGGATGTAGGTACCCGGGGAAACCAAGGCTGACATTTCACGATCAGATCAATCGGATATTATCCGAGGATGGTGTCAAGAGTCTCCGAAACCGGCGTGTTTGTATGAAAAGGGTTATGAATGTGAAGGAAGCAAGACAGGTTTGTCAGGATCGTGAGGTCTGGCACTCGATACTCTCTGCCTACCTCGTAAGGGACTTGGCGTGAAGATATGTATGTATGTATGTAAAACCTCTTAATTGGGCAAAGACAGTCTTAAACATTAGATACAAAAAAAAAAAAACTAAAACGCAAAAAATACCTATGTGAAGATCACAATACTATTTACGATGTTTTATTTATAATGGGTCTAGGTGTTTTGTAAAAAATATTATGGTAGGTTACTAATTAAGTAGGTGTTTCGTTGTATTAGGAGGTATTATTGACTTTCGCCCAGAATAGAAGAATAAAATTTAGTTAATTTGGGGTTCGATTCAGCCAGTATAATTTGTCCAGAGATGTTTATTTATTTAGTAATTTATGTTGAGATATTGAACTGCATGAAAAATTAAGATACCTGCTTATAAGGTAAGCAGGTAGGTACTGCAAACAAACATGATTTTCGCGGCCAAAGTTAATACGTAAGGCACGTATTTTATGTATATCGATATACTTATAATACTTATAATCATATATAAATAATATAAAAATAAAGTATGTATTACTATAGTGTCAGGCCTATCTTTAGTCTATTTTATTTTTATTATATATTATGTGTACTCGTACATTGTCATAAAATCTTTGTTGTATTAATATAGTTTTACAATATGTACAGGTAATTATGTTTATTATGACTATTATTATTACTTTCATTATTTTCAATGGCTCTTATTTTCTACGTCTATACATTTAATATAAAAAAAAATATAAACATAAAAAACAGGTTACCAAAAACGGTGGTCTTACAACTAAACCGTCAGTGGTCAGGGCGACAGACTGAGGAACCTCCGTACAATGCGTGCCGTCCCCAAAACTGCTGCCTTCTGAATCCGGCCCTTAACCCAGGGTTGCAGAGCGAGTCTCTTAAGGTGTTGGTCGAGACTCTTCGCTATTAGACCGTTTATTGACACGACTATCGGGACAATTGTTGTTGAATCAATATCCCATATTTCGGTTACCTCGTGAGCCAAGTGAGATTTTGATAATTTTTCCTTCTCAGCTCTCACAAGGTTAACGTCACATGGAACAGTGATATCAACAAGAAAAGCCCGCTGCTCCAACCGATCTACCAGCACGATGTCAGGCTTATTGGCGACAATAGTCGTGTCCGTGATGACAGACCGGTCCCGGTAGAGCTTTGCATGGCTATTTTCAAGAACTGGTTCCGGCGTATACTTATAGTAAGGCACTTCAAAACCGACAAGCCCATATCGAAGAGCAAGTTGCTTTATTATTACTATTATTAGAATTACATTTTGTATTATATTTCAGTCTCTTTTGTTAACTTAGAATCTTAACAGTTTTTCATTAACTGTAATCATTTTTGTGTTTTTGTAAAATGTGTTTTTTTCTGTTCTCAATTTTTTCTGCACTACCCCATGTGTGTTTTTGTCATCATTACCCAGAGTAAACTGGGAGAAAATGCTTTTTTTGGCTTTTTCGCCTTTGTACATTTATTTTAATGCAATAAAGGATTAAATAAATAAATAAATGAATCCCCATTTCGCGTGGTCATCCAATTACGTTTGAAAGGATGAACCAATTTTGCTATTTCTTTTTATGTTGTATTGGTTATTATCAGAAGAAGGATTATAGTACGCGGAAAACCGAGAAAATAGCTAGATAGCTAGTAATATATACAGTGTCTATATTTCACGCAGATCATTTTATTAATATGAAGAAAAACTGTTGCAATATGTTTTTAAACGTCATGGCCGTAAGACAAAACCTTATCTCCGTACCGCAAAGTCTATTTTCAGGCGCAAAATGTAAGGCAATTTCATGGCTGAAGGACTTTGCAATATATTGCGTTAGAAATAAAGTCCCTATTTACTGACGCACATGATAATGCTGATAAATTGTTGTTTATTAAACTGAAAATGGCCACCATGTTTGCCCTTTTTTTTACTTTCTGTACGTGAAAATTAAACTTGTCTGTTATCATTTGTCTAGCGATTTATAGAACCGAGGGGCTTCTTACGGTGCCAAAAGCCATTAATAGAAACAAGAAGTCATCTAGCAACCGAAATTCGAATAATACGATGATGACAATATTTGAAATTCAATAAATTTATTGACAAATATTATCAATCTCCTCTCTTTTGTCGACTACTGATTACAATACAAACAAAGTATATGTGAGGAGATTTTGGCGCCATCGAGAGAAAAGATGGTCGAAGCTTTTTCATAATTATTGAATTTCGTGTTAATATTGAGTGAAATTAGTCAATTTTGGTGGCATTTTGTACAATTTTGTTCAGTAAAACTGCACAAATGAAATACTCATAAAGAAATTAGCGTATCGTATATTTTCTCGTTGCCGCCAAATCTCGTTACATGAGCTTGTGTAAAAAGGCCACCGCTTTACCCAAGAGCCTGACATGACTTATTGACGACTTACGACTGATGACTAATTAAAATTAATTGAAATTGATATCAAATTTGATGCAAATATCTACTTGACTAATGGCTAAATACTAACATGATGGCCAAAACTTAAAGAAAGATGAAGAAATATATATGACGTTTGAATGTATCTAACACATGTTAATTGTGTGATTATATTTTATAAATTAGTAGGTATAAATCTATGGAAATAGTAGGCAAGTAAGGTAATCATTCCCCAGTTGCAATACTGAGGGTATGAAGTAAAACACTGTCTCAAAATCTCGCTTTTAAGTAAGCTTTTTTAACCAGTAACGAAAACCTTTACGAAATGTGCCTACCCCGTCATTACTTTATGAAAGCGAGTATTGGATATGTCCGAAAAAGCGAAAGTATGATAAATTGAGTCAAAATGGGAGGTCTACGGAAAATCAATGGTGTCACGCTCGCCTCCCGCATTGTACGCCTATATGCGAAGAGGTATAGGTAGTCACAATCAGGGCGACCACGGTTTGCCGAAAACACTAAGTCACACAATGTCTAAGTCACAAATGGCATATATCCAATTCCGGGCAACGTTATTCTTACTACAAAATTTTTCTTCTGTTTTTGTTGCTCGACTCGAGGATCGAACCCGGGACCTCAAAAAGTAAAGTCTGAAGCCGCGCCGGACCGCTGGACCCCAGAAGCAATTTTGAAAAAAGTGGAAGTGGAAGTTTTGAAGTAAAAATAAAAAGTCCTTCTTCGATTGATTCGATTATAAAAAAAAAGTATCTTCACGCCCATATCCCCGAAGAGGTAGGCAGAGGTACAACCAAGGCACCCACGACTAGCCGAAGACACTAAGTCCCACAATGTGATAGGTGACAAGCCTATCGCCAACCGGGCACATTTCCAATCCCGACCAACATTTTTTTATTAGAAAATTGGAAAAATCCAATTTTCTTTTTGTTGGCCGACCCGGGATTCGAACCCGGGACCTCATGCAGTCAAGTCCAACACCCGGATCGCTAGATCACATAGGCGATTATATAGAAAATATAGCAAATGTAAAATAGACAAAACAGATAGATGCAATCTGAATGCCGATAGTTATAGGTTCCCGGGAAATCTAAGTTATTATTGAAACCACAAACAAATGGTTAGGGTTTCCGAGGGAAATTCAAGTTTCCTAAACTAGCGAGGTTGTATTGAAAGAGTAATGAAAGTACATACATACATACAT
>NJDC01000610.1:78386-89453 GCA_002245475.1 Calephelis virginiensis | reverse complement strand
GAGGGTGGTGTCAAGAGTCTCCGAAACCGGCGTGTTTGTATGAAAAGGGTTATGAATGTGAAGGAAGCAAGACAGGTTTGTCAGGATCGTGAGGTCTGGCACTCGATAAGGGACTGCCTACCCCGTAAGGGACTTGGCGTGAAGATATGTATGTATGTACATTAAAATAGCACATGGACTGCAAGATAATACAAAAGATTTTGTATTATCTTACGAGCGAGTAAAGCCGCCGGTAGAATCTAGCGTTGATATAGATTTATTTGATCAAAGAACACAATTTATGCAAACAACTGAGCAGTATATATTTGGAGAGAATAAATAAATAATTGGTGTTAAACGTAAATGGCAGAAATTTCAACAGCTTTGATTTAATAGACTGAAAGTGAGTTATCACAAAAAAATACTTTAGTACCTGGTTTCCATTAAGACAATCTAAGTATATAACCGACTTGATTTTGCAATACATACACATGTTCACGCCAAGTCCCTGGCGGGGTAGGCAGATATTAGTAGAAGGGTGTTTTTTTATGTGATAAGATAGCGAACAAACAAAAGCCTCTCGTTATAGTAAGAGAGAACCATAGCTTACAAAGAAACGTTCTAGGTGTACTGCTGTCCTATGGCTACAGTGTAAGGCAGCCTTTCCCAAAGTGGGCGATAACGCCCCCTTGTGGGCGCTGGAAGCCTAGAGGGGGGCGGTATAAATCTTGAAAAAAATGATTTTTTTTTAAACTAGGCGCAACAAATATGTTATTGAGGTTATTGACAAGAAAAAACGAGGGGGGGCGGGTGCTACAAAACAACTGATTTTCAAAGTGGGCGTTACATGAAATAAGTTTGGGAACCTCTGGTGTAAGGCCTCGTTTGCAAGTCTACTATACAAAGCTATTCTACCCTTCGAACCATGACGCAGTGACTATGATAGCAGTGATAGTTAGGACGACGAACGCCTACCCGGCCAAGTTGCTGCACAGTATTCGATCATCAGCGGTATTGTTAGTGACCCAATTAAGCTATTCTCGCTTTGCTTTTCACGAGCTACCAGAAAGCTGATGATCTACGCGGGGGACCTGGATAAGCGCGAAGAATTTTGGATGAGGCTATTTTAACATTCCCCTTAAGGCGTTGAACATAAGCACGGTAGTGAAAAACACTCACTCACACATCTTTCAATAACTCATGATCATGCAACAGAACTGGAGCCGAGGTATTTAATGCCAGTAAACTAACTAACGCGGCACAAGGCCTTCCGGCTTTAGGTTAGCAGCGCACCATTAACATCGTTGGTAAACGTCACGTTATCTAAGGCGGCATTTATCTGCTGGTTTCAATATTATAAACTGTATAAAACATTTTCATTCATAAAATCTAATGTTTATTTTATGAAATTATCACTGTTTTGTCTCGGAGTAATTATTATTATATTATGCACAAATTGTTGTAAACATGAATTAACAGGAAACCAAGTGTAACAGTTACTGTGTACACTAAGCCTGCGGTTCCGTAATAACATTTTACTAGGACTACCATAATTTGCAAAATATTTTTGGGAATATAAGAAATCAAATAAGAAGATGGCGTCCCCGATAGTAAATAATACAACCCTATTACATCATCCGAAACTGGGATCCTAAATATTTGAGTCTATCCTAATCGCCAAACCAGAATACGACAACGGCGAGAACTAAACTGACGTTGTGGCAACAAGAAATGCCTCACCCGTTCATTTGATTTATAAGAATTTATCAAAAAAATGTGATTAACGTATTATTGAATATTTACTAGTAAAAATATTTTTTGTTAGATCTTAAAATTAATGAAAAAGATCCCAAAGAAATGAAATTCAATGTTATTTGATTTAAAATTTACCGTAATACATTATTTAAAGTAATACGTTATTTAATTTTTAGTAACTACAGTAGCAATGAATCTTCTATCTCCTAAACATTTAAATATATAATACAATAATATATGAAAGAGAAAGTATGTATAAATAATACAAAACACACATACTATCAAAAGGCTGAATCGATTTCAACGAATTAAAATTTGAAATAAATTTTTAGATTTATCCAGCACAAAATTCTGTTAAATGTATTTAAGTTCAATTAAAACCTGCCTGTATAAGAAAATAAAATGTAGAATGAATTATTATTAGTATGGTAGTGTTTCCATTTTTATATTTTTTGTTAAGTATTTTGAATTAATATATATTTATTGAGCCCGGCGAAGGGGGCTGTGTATGCCAGTTATAACATAAACACTCTGATGAAGCCGCGAAATCCAAAGTGTGAAACCTCAGCTATTGACAGTGATATTTATGTAATATTTTATAATATTTTAAATGGTTTTAATTTGTTATCAACACTGGACGCATTTGTGAGAAAGACTCTTCCAAATATCAGGACTGTCCGTGCTTAATCGGAATGTATGGGCAGCGTTAACATCAACCATAGTTCATAGACACATTAAACTAAACTGTCAACGACACACAAAATGGCGACCGACCTTGGCATTGTTCCGGTTTTGAACACGATAACAATCGTAACGTTTCCTCGACTACTGAAAGTTTTTTTAAAATATTCATATAATAACATGATTGAAGTGCACAAATAGGAAATGACTTTTTTTAAAATAATAGCCACGGCCAGTGGATTACTGATGGTAACTGATTATCGTCGTGTACGGAGCTGTCTGACAGAAAGGCAGGAACTGTCTAAAAGGAAATGTTTTATGTAATCCCACAATCAAAAAATATTGAATTTGGAAGAAGGTAGATGGCAAAACATTAGGCAAAGTTATCTGTGGTCTGTACATATTGAAATGATCAAGAAGTTACGTTATCTTGGTATTAGCGGACAAAGTAATGAGTAATTGTAGATAACTGCGCCTTTCACGGAACGGGCAAGGACGCCCTCACATACCGCTCTTAATCATATTTGCCAACTGTATGGAAATTAAATTGTCTACGTTATAGCTGTAGTTGCTACAATATATGCCATTTCGTTTTAAACGCATTCTGTATGAACTATTCATTCTTAATCACTTTAAATACTTATCCTCAACATTGCAAAGTACACAGTAATTTAAATAAAAAAAATTAAAAAAAAAAAAAAGTCTGCTGTGGTTTTCGTGCTTTTGTATGTAACCAAATTATCTTTTCTTGAAGTCATTGTATAAGAATACAAGAAGAAAATAAAAATGAAGACAAAGATACTATTGATTTTTTTTTAATTCAACTCTTTTTTTACGATGTCTAAGGGTTATAGTACAGGCCTCCTACCATCTATGGGTTTCAGGTGCAATTTTTATGACCCTGGTATTTATGTAACATTTTAACTGAATTTATACAAAATACGTGTTAAATAAATAATCATTGCCCGTAGCCGAGTAAAAATAATAAGGTCTTTGTAATGACCGCCGTTTCCAAGAAAGAAATATCTATTGTATCTAATAATTATAGTTTGATTTCCACTTGTATGAACTTGTTACGTATAATGAAGTTTTCAGAGAATTGGTTTTTATAAGTTTCGAGTATTAAGGAAAACCGTTTGATTTTTATGAGCAAGATCCCAGGGCCGCCTGACTTGCTAATTTTCTCACGAATAAAATGTATCGAATCAAGTAGTGTTAGTTTATGATTTGAGTGCTACCTGCTACTTTTGACAATTTAACAGGTGCCAGCTGCTGTAGCTAGATAAGGTACCTATATAACATCACTACGTAGTATAAAACAATGTCCCTAAGTCCCTTTGCATGCTTAAGTCTTTAAAACTACGCAAAGGTTTTTATAACATATAAAGTGATTGAAGAGGAAGGTTTATATGTATATTTTGTACCCGTGCAAAACCGGAGCGGGCCGCTAGTTACTTATATTTCCCATAATCACAAAGCTTGTTTCTATTTATATAAATTAATAACTATTACCATCGGATACTTTCTATGGACAGCATTATTAATAGACATTTTAAAGCCCTCGAAAGGTAATTAAACTTTGCTTTCAATCTTAATTTGATGTTTATAAGATATACTTAAATAATGAATCCCTTTTTAAGTAGGAACTACTAGCACAAGTGAAATTTTTAATTCCATTTGATACTGAGAAGGAGTGCAACTAAGCAAAGTTTATTTTAAAAATTGTCACACTTCAAAAACCCCACCTACTAAATATAATGTTTTTTTCTAGAGACGCTGGTGGTAATTCTACTAAGCATCATCACAACCTTTTTTTCAGTGTCTGCTATATTTTTCCAATCAGGCAAACAGAAAAAATATATGAAAAAATTTAGACATGTCAGATTAGTCCGGGACACGTCAACTCGGGGTGTTTTTATTTAACGTTTTTCGAGGAACAGCTAAAAGTCTGTAGAAACGTCAAATACAAACTATTCTGACATTACTAAACATGTTTTGTCTCGTTCTATTAGTATCATTGAAAGATAGCGACAATTTAAAATTAAATGAGTGTACAACAAAAGTACTATAATCGACAGGCAAACAGACTCATTGAAATAGAAGGTTAAAAAGTAGCCTATTTGTTTCCTAAGGGTTTTAACTGTCTCCACGTTAAAAATCGTTATAATGGTTTTGCCATTTTGAAATTAAATTACAAACAAACAACAAGTCTTGCATTTATTTAATTGATTTTTACTTCAACTTGATGTTGTTTTTGCAACGATGCCCGTATCTTTTTTTTTATGGGATCTCGTTTAAATATCAGGATAAAAGTAGGTCAATCTCTAGGTTTCTAAATATCTCCTCACAAAAAGTACCATAACATCATAAGTAAGTACGCTTTCTCATTTATAATATCGGTAGGTGTGATAAAATGGATAATGGCGTCAATTAACAGCGGTAGTTTAACTGACGGCAAAAACACCCAAGAGGTAATTATTAATAGTTACTCTAAAATAGGAAAACTAGAATCGTCTTGACATTTACCTGCATAGCAATAGATCTGAGATCCCCAAACTTGAAGTGTTAGATCTTATACCTATTAACGACTGGCGCCTTTTAAAAAAACGTGGTTAGTATTCCTAGGTCCATTTTCTAATAATCTGTAGGTCCTGATAAAACATCAGTAGATTTTTCGATTGTATCTAGCTAAATTTGTAGACTTACGAGATTTTATAAAAATCCCATTTGTTATTATTTATATATAAAAAAACCGAAACCAGCGTGTTTGTATGAAAAGGGTTATGAATGTGAAGGAAGCAAGACAGGTTTGTTAGGATCGTGAGGTCTGGCACTCGATACTCTCTGCCTACCCCGTAAGGGACTTGGCGTGAAGATATATATGTATGTATATGTAATAAAAAAACTTCCAAGTGTCATATAAATCTGGTACTATTACTAAAATTATTGGAAAAGCTGTGTCTATACAGTATATTGTAGAATAAAAAAGCGGGTGCAATTCTCATACAAAGTGTACGTAAATATAATCATATAACAAAAACATGATTTGGGTATAGCCTTTGTAAGAAATTTTTTCAAGCCTAAAACTTTTTTTAGGTTTCTTGTCTCTGCTGATTTGACAAAAGAGGGTGGTAAGTTTGTCTGTGGCATCATAACTGTTGAATAGATGGACCAATTTTATAGGAATTTGCTGATTTGAAAGCTGACTTAACAGAAATATTTATAAGCTACGTTACCTACATATAAGTTTTGTAGATGCTTATTATAAAAATGTAAATATAGAAATAATTAGTATCTACAGTTTGAGAAACACTTGACATTTAAAGACTAGGTTGGCTAATATCCAAGCCTCGTCTTTTCGCGTGCCGTCGGATATTGATAACTCTCTGACGATCACAAGTACCTACCTTTTATCGTTTACCATTATCGCGTGGTAAAATGTACTGCTACAATGATTTAATGGTATCTGGATAGATGGATCTGTACTATACCTAACAATTTAAAGAATGTCTGCACATTGAAAACGTTCTAGACAAAATAAATGTTTAGACTTGTGCAGATTTTTAACTTTTATAAGGTAAACGCTCGTTACTGTCGTGTTTCCGTCTTCCGGTTAGGGAGCCAGTAAACTTAAGTACGTGACTTAAGTTTTCAGCCTCATGTGGCAACGCACTATTACAATAGAGTATATATAAAAGTATCTATATATTTATATATAATATAATATATAATATAATAATAAGTATATATATATAAAAGTATCTTCACGCCCATATCCCCGAGGAGGTAGGCAGAGGTACAACCAGGGCACCCACGACTAGCCGAAGACGTAGTCCCATAGTGTGATAGGTGAGAAGCCTATCGCCAACCGGGCACATTTCCAATCCCGACCAACTTTTTTTTATTAGAAAATTGGAAAAATCCAATTTTCTTTTTGTTGGCCGACCTGGGATTCGGACCCGGGACCTCATGCAGTCAAGTCCTACACCCGGACCGCTAGACCACAGAGGCGATTTATATATATAGTATATGACTGATTTTTATTTATAACTATCATCGACTGGCCCATCCTGATAGAAATATCGGTGAAATAATAACGCAGCTGCTCCAAAAACTCTCCAAGATATCTGGCAACCTCAAAATTCCAAAAAACGCGCTATCCTAAGTGTCTTTGAATATGACGTACTTAACGTTCGAAGATTTTGTATGCATAATGAAAATGGTTAGTATGCTTTCATAATAAAGTCCCTTTAAATTGTATGGACTATTCATTTGTCACATTATTTAATACTTTGAAAATGGTGAACCCTTATCAATTAGAACGATCATTAAATAAGTGAAAGCTGATATACCTACGAGTACAATTGAGTTTGCACATTTTTATTGTTAAACTGCAGTGTATGCATTAGGCATGTTATTTTTGTTAAATAAAATGTCAGCCATCTACTCTATCTACGATATTTATTTGTCTCTTTGTTAGCTAGTTCTTTGGTAGTCAGTTTCTTTGCCTTTTTATTGTCAAGTCATGCAAAACTATTGGATGAAATTTCATTAACTTGTCACTAAGTTAAGAATATCTTTGTTTAAGTTGGTTACATACAAACTAAAGCTATCAAATGAGAAAACAAATTTTCGAATAAAGCTAGTGACGGAAATATACCCTTTCGAGCTATTATTTAAGCACAGGTTTTTTATACGTCCTTTTTAAAAAATAAGTGACAAAATATGTGTCTGATCCCAAACATTTTTTTTAAATTCCTGTTTATTCGTTTATTTGGTTATAAACAATTAACGAATTGATAATTATGATAAGTTTTCGATATTAATTGATTATTCAAATGTATATCTCTAATATTCAAAGTGTACAATTTAATCTGACTTTAAAATATAAAATAACTTTACTTGAGTGCTCTTTAATGTCCAATTAAAATAAATGCCAATTTTGCAAAATGATAATTAACAAATTACCAGGTTTACTCAATATGACTTGTCAGCGAATTGACTTTTTTTAGATTTCTAGATAACGTTGCGCAAAAACGCTGCGTAAGGCTCGTGTAACCTAGAATTATTTACCTTCTATTTGAGCATTTCATTAATATTATATTCCACTAGCTGACCCAGCAGCTTTTTTTTAAAATGTAAGCCACCCTTATCACATAGAGGTATGAAAAATAGATAGTAGCCGATTCTCAGACCTACTGAATATGCATATAAAACTTGGTAAAAATCGGTAAAGTCGTTTCGAAGGAGTATGGCACAGGCACGAGAATTTTATATATAATATTTATAAATATGATTATCAATAGTCATGAATATTACTATATCAAATATACAAACGAATTTGTATAGAACAAATAGACATACGGCAAAGTTGGCCCAGGGAAGTCAGTTATTTATACTCGAAGAAATCGGCAATTTAACAGGCATTTATTGTGATGCTGGATTCTAAAAAGTTTATAAACCTTTCTTTTAAAGGAAAGATGTTCCAAAATATAATTATGCTTGAAATTGCAGTTGGTAAAGTTTATACATGATCCACTATCGTTTAGGGATGTTACGGAGCTTCAAGTCAGATGCCGATAAATCGGATCTTCCGGTTGTTTTCACAACTTCGGTTCCGACTTCGGCTCCGACACTTTTCTTATATTATATTATTAGATTACGAAGATTGACTTCTATTTTTTATTTATTTGCTTTTCCGAAAATCAAATTTCAAATCTCTGATCCCGACTCCAATTCCGATAAAATTACCTATGTTTCATCCCTACTATAGACACCAAAAATGCTGCCAATCTGAGGCTCTTGAATAACTTTACTGTCCACTCATTCTTTTCAAAAGAAATCGATAGTGATATACATATGTAGTGGAAGAAATAACAAAGGCAGCAATACCGATCTAACCCAGACTTGTAACACTCTGCCACATGATAAGGTAACAAATAGGTACATTGAGTTTCAACTCCTATTTGAAAGTAAGACAGTAAAATCAGTGATACAGGATCTCTAATAACAGCCTCTGAACTTCAGTTCCAAGGAAACGCTAGAATTCAACATCAACGTAGAAACTATCCCGTAATAAGCACCTGATTATATTGCCCTATCGAATAATCAATACCATCTATTGTTTGATATAGATAGGGCTGCCAGAGATTTATAAATATATATTTAAATATAAAAAAATGGTAAGTTCGAATGTCCGGGTTCGAATCCCGGATCGGACAACAAAAAGAAATTGTGGTATTTCCAATTTTCTATTAAAAACACATGTTGCTCGGGGTTGGATATATGTCCGATTGGTTATAGGATCGCCGTAGGTGGCGATAGAAGACACTAAGAGTCTTCTGCTAGTCGTGAGTACCCTGGTTGTGCCTCTGCCTACTTCTTGGGGGAAATGGGCGTGAAGATACTAACTAAAAATAGTAAGTAAAAGTTTCATATTCAAAGTTTTTTTTTATCACATCTAAAGGTTTTTGGTATTGAATCGCAAACACCGGGACGGACCTGATATAAGAGTAACACATCGTCTATGTGTATATTAAGATTATAATGGTGAATCGCTAACCTAAAACTCGGATATTTGTTAGTATATAGTATTAGTGTCAGTTATATAAACCCCTCAACATAAGAGACAAATTTGTGTTATTGGTGTTTATAAAAAAATAATAGTATAAACAGAAACACTTAAGTAGATATGAAAATATATATACTCATCTCATACATATTAAATATTAATTTACGCTCGAAAATACAGACCATATTGATCATACAACTTTCTGTCCTTTGGGAGTCGTACCCGAGTCTCGTGGATTATCTATAGAGTTAGACGTCGGACACCAACTTTTCAACCAACGGCACCAACAAATGGCTAAAAAGCTTAGTTACTATACTGATTATACATTTAATTAGTGAAATTTATATATAATACTTTCCAAATAACACTTGTACTTAACGTTTTGCTGTATTGTGGAAAAGTAAAAGTTTTTAGGAAGTATGTGTATAATGGAATTTCTCCAAGTGCAGACGATAAAGTGACACTAATTATTGTCAATAGAAATAGTGATGTGTCAACCCTGTAGACTGTGTAGAGTATACTTTACGTTGACGTTGTCGCCGTCATTCTCTCGACTCGGAGGTTATTTTTAGCTGAAGAGATTTACAATAGATTGTCTTAACTCCGTTTATATAACTTATTTTATGATTAACTAGTTGTCCCGGCGAACTTCATACCGTACGGCGTGCAACGTGTTTTTGTTTAACTTATATTAATCAATTATTTAATAGTTATTTTGATCGCCTCTGTGGTCTAGCGGTCCGGGTGTTGGACTTGACTGCATGAGGTCCCGGGTTCGAATCCCGGGTCGGCCAACAAAAAGAAAATTGGATTTTTCCGATTTTCTAATTAAAAAAATGTTGGTCGGGATTGGAAATGTGCCCGGTGGCTTGCCACCTATTACATTGTGGGACTTAGTGTCTTCGGCTACTCGTAGGTGCCTTGGTTGTACCTCTGCCTACCTCTTCGGGGATATGGGCGTGAAGATACTTTTAATAGTTATTTTGCTATAACAACTGAATTTTAATTCGTCTTAGCCCTGTATACAGGGCTAAGACGAATTCTAAAATTCAGTTCTAGAGTCATAGATGTTGTAACCAACCCCAATTTGTTTTACATAAACAGATTTATTATTCACCTAAAATGGTAATATTTTGCAATAAAAATGTCATGAGAAAAAAGCGTAAGCCGAAGTGTACCTTACTTCGGCTTACGCTTTTTTCTCATTTTACACTTTATATTTTTAAATTGGCTGATCTAATTTAAATTTAAGCGAAATTATAAATTACGTAACAACAACTCTATATAGATATCTTTAAAATACATTCGGATTTCGGAAGCTTGAAGCGGACAGTCGAAGCGCATAATTTAAATAGTACTACTGTACGTCTGTAATTCCTAACCAATATCGCCAAGTAAAAAACTTGCAAATACAGAAAAACGAATTCTAATGTAATTTTTATTATTATTCCTACAGTTAATTAACAATTGATCTTACACATAATATTCATAAAACGCGAACAGTGTTATTCACACTTTTAAAAAAAAAGTTTACATTGATTATACTCACATAAATAAAATTTATATTGACTCGTATAAACATATGTATTTTAAATAATTAAATACGAATTTCATTATTTAAAATATGTTTTACATTTATAAACGTTAACGTCGAATATTTGTTACGTTTGTCGCGATATTTCGCTAAAGTGATCGGCGTGCTATCTTATATTGTATGTACACATTTTTCATGTTAAACTAAATTTAGTACAAAAACGCAGAACTGCTGTAACAATAAGAGTAACCGTAGGCGATAAACCCAACAGGTGTGACTGGTGCGTCGCTATCTAAAGCTCAGCTACCCTACCGTCCAACACGGAATAAAATAATTGCGAGCACAGACGTTATCGCGGCAACAAAGTTAGGGAATGGTATCAATCCAGGCAAGTTAATGCACATTACTCTGCGCCCGCACTAATGGAATAACACAGTCACCTAAGTTACTAGACTACCACCAGCATGCGATGGGGTCGCTACTTCCCGACGCTGGAAAACAATTATAATAATTTTAACATATTTTTTTTTAAGCACTGGCCCTGTGC
>NJDC01000610.1:59333-75090 GCA_002245475.1 Calephelis virginiensis | reverse complement strand
ATTTAAAATTTTAATATGAAAAAGAATTTATTATTACGGAAGACGTGGCAGCATGGCCTAAAGGTCTTAGCCGGCCCCAGAAAGGGGCAAATTAACTTAAAAAAAAAAGCGGTGACAACATACAGTCATTCTACCCTCCCTCCGTCATACGAATGTTCGAGCCGGTCGTATTCTGACAAGAGTTGACATCTTTTACCCATTACAAAAAGTGCACAAAGCTGCTGAAAGTTTTCACTTCGAGAAACCTGCTTAAAAAGACAAGCTTTTATGGGTTAATATCTATAAATTTTAAAGAAAGAAAAAATTTCGCCTCAGACAGGATTTGAACCTGTAACCTTTCGTCTCAAGCCGACGAATGCTCTAACCAATTGAGCTACTGAGGATTTAAGTCCCGTGGCGAAATTTTTAATTCTTTCTAACCCGTTAACGCGGGTAGTTATGTCCTATAGATACACAATTCTGAGTAAGTGGGTTACTTTTTTCATTAATTTCCTCAAGTTCTTACATTCGAGATGTAGTATTGGATTGGTTATACAAAAATGTGCTAACCACCATTTTGATGCCACAGACATTTTGAATGGACAGCAATACTGATTAGGTAGGTAAGTACTACTTACCTAGTAAGTAGTATGTATAATTGCATTGTCATCGTAAGTAAAGATCTGAAATTCTATTCTAATATTTGTCTTTCATTAACAAAATAATAACTGAACAGTTAAACTTAAATAAAAGCTATTATATAAGTGATATAATAGCTTTTATTTAAATTGAACATATCAGACTAAATTGTTACAAAATATCTACCTAATGTCGTAAATGTGAAATGTACTAATGCTCAAAGCCTGAACCAATCACGACTAAATTAGGTACATGTGTTGTCTGTGGGCCCATGAAGGGTTTTATCTCGATGATTTTAATGAGTTCTCGAGCGAGAGGTGACTAAAATTTTAACGCGTAAGTTTGAACGCAGATAAAATAATTATTATTCGAACAGCAACATACCAGAACATGACAAGATAAATTCCTCATTAATCCAGAAACAAATCATATTTATTTATCTATAATATTTTCTTCCGTTTACAAGGTTGATATATACGGAATTTAATTGCAAGATTTTTTTTATGATATTGTAAAACAAACAAGCAGACGGATTTCCTGATGGTAAGAAATTCACATGGTAATGGTGCGTTGCCAATCTGAGGCCGGGATGTTAGACCTCGAGCAAAAGTAAGTTTATCGGCTACCTTACCCTCCAGATCGGAACACGTCATGACGTTATGGCGGCAGGAATAGGTAAGGCGGTGGTACCAATCTCTACTACCTAGTCAGATGTCACGGTTTTAGTGACGGTAAGCCTGTGCTCGTCTTTTACGAGCTGCCTGGCACGAAGGCAGATGAGTTCTGCAAAGGAACCCGGAAAAAATTGAAAAAAAAGAAAGATTTTTCCCGAAAGTATAATTTTTTTGCTGGTAAGCGCTGGGCAGCAACTTTCCCTGGTAAGGATCCGCCGCTTTGCCTATTCCTGCTACCACATTGACAGTATTTCGGTCCTGACGACAATAATTATAATTGCAGTTTTGAAACGTACTATATCTTAAAAAGTGCTGGTTTTTACTTTCTTAAGTTTTCAGTAAGATCTATGTGTTTTGTTTTAGGTTAGGTTAGGTTAGGTTAGGTTAGGTTTTTAACTCCCGTATCATTTTACATTTCATAGACCTATCGATTAGTTTGATGGAAAAAATATTGGGTTTTGTATGTATGCACAATGCCGTTTTTACTATAAGGGCACACGGGGCGAGTGCCCAGGGCCCCTATCCTCAGAAGGCCCCGACGGATCGACCATTTCACTAACTTTTAACCTTAAAATATTTTGGTTGGGTGCATTACGTTTTTCTCGTTGCCCTAATTCGGGAGCATTCTATTTCACAGCTTAAGAACGTCTTAGTAATTAGTCAATAATTAGGAGCATAAAAAGTGACATTCTTCAGAAAATTGAGTTTGAGGATTTAATAGATTTTCCTGAACAGAAATCCTGAAAGAAATTATTGAAATCTTAAAAAAACTGCGGCTTACCAATATTATTAATAACATACTGTGTAGCATATTATAATAATATAATATAATTGAGTACCCAAAAAACCGTATTTAAAAAAAATTTTAAAGTTTGATTTCTTTATATTCCAAAAGGGCCCCAGGTTTTCGTGTGCCCAAGGGCCCCAACCTAATCTAAGACGGCCCTGTGTATACATGGTGTGGGTAAGCGCCCCTACCTATTTTTTTAAATTTTTGTATCAAAATAGTTGTAAAGTTGTAAAAAATCTACTAAGTTTAAAGTGTGTAGTCTTTCATAGTTTGGTAACAAAATGCGTAAGCACTGACGAACAGACGGACTTGTGGAATCTATAACCATCTTTTTAATAAAAATTAAAGCACTCTAGCATTATTGTCTTGTAGTCAATAGTCACCGTTTGACCGCCTCGTTGGTCGAGTGGCTAGTGTACACGCTTTTAACTATATCGACCAACCGCGAGGCTCGGGTTCGATTCCCAAATAGGGTAGGCATTTGTTTGATGAACTTAGGTGTCTGCAATTTCCGGTGTGGGTGTTTATTCTGGTATATATTTAAGTATTTCTATGTATTAGAATCGTTGACACCCACAACACAAACATATTTGTTTATATTCAATTTGTGTAACTTGTCCAGGGATATTAATTATTTATTGATTACTGTGATAAATACTTTAATGTCAACTTAAGTTTACTCTTACTTTGTCATTTGTTTGTTAAAAAGACAATAAGGCGAGATTTCGCCGTCAAATTTCAACGCGATCAATGTGAAAATGCGATTAGTCAATTATTAATGTCAATAATGTTAATTTTGCTGTCAAAGAAATTTTGTTTATTGTAAATATTTGTATGAAAAGGGTAATTAATGTGAAGGAAGCAAGACAGGGTTTGTCAGGATCGTGAGGTCTGGCACTCGATACTCTCTGCCTTCCCCTTAAGGGACTTGGCGTGAAGATATATGTAAATATTTCAATATTATATTCTACGTGGTATGTAGATGCTCAGGGGACATGGATAAGAATTTTGTCAGTTTTAAGAGTAGCTTATGAACTGGATCACAACCGATAATTGAACTCGTTTACACTATACTTAGTTTCAATGAACCAGGTTTTCAATATTACGATCAGTGGAATCAGACCTAACAGTTTTAGTTTTGTCCATTCGGCTATTAGTAGGGGAGCCTGCGATGCGAAATGTGTAATAACTCCAGCGTTACTGGGACCCATTGCACTTTGTCGATTGAATAGTGGAGAGTAAAAAAGGTCATGTAAGGTTTTTCTTTTTAGCGGTGCGTTAAGTGTCTTGAAGCTAAAATAGCAATTTCAGTCACTTGATCATAACCGAACTCATCAGATATTAGTAATATATATGCCTAATGTGTCTCCGATGACAGAAAGATGTCAATCAGACAGATTGCTGTAATGGACAATTAACACATATGATTTGGTTTTTGAAAGTTTCTAAAACTCCTACTCCCGTACGTCTTGTCCAAATCAAACATGGACTTATTGGCATGCAATAAGCTCGCCGTACTTTAATCTGACATGCACGAGAATATTTTCAAGCCAAAAAAAATTAGACAGACAACCCTACATGCGCGTCTCTATGTAGAGATTTGATACATAATGGAGGTGTTCAACAATGGTACAGCGTATCTCCCATATCTTAATCTGACGCGCCTGAGTTAGTCCAAAAATCCCCTCTTGGGCTCTCCTACTATATGGAATCCTTGATATTAACTCACTTTTATAACATTATTTTATAACATACCCACGTAAATGTAGCGTATTATCTTTTACATTTATTTCGATTCCGTTCTCTCAAATGTCATCAAATGTGGATCTAAAACGATAGTAATTCAAAGAGTATAATAATATACAGGACCAATAGTTGTTAGTGTATGTGTATTCATGCCCAATGAAGTATTTATACTAGCGGCACTCTACAATGGCCGTGTTGATACATTACATAAGTTGTATTTATTCATGTCAATTAATTATTGAAAATAATATAACCACTGTGCTTAGTATAATCTGTAGTGTTACGTTCGTTGACCGCGTTCACAACATTGAGATCCGGGAAAGAGTGGGATTGAAAAAAAAATGTCGATGTTAAAATTAGAAAACGCATGCTCCTCACGTTCGGACATGTAGAAAGAATGACAGATGAAAGATTGACAAAGCAGATATACAATGCGAATGTGGATGGATGTAAGAACTCGGGGAGACCTAGGTTGATATTTCACAGACAAATCGCTCGGGTTTTGTCCGAGGACGGTGTCAAGAGTCGCTGGCGTGTTTGTATAAAAAGGGTAATGAATGTGGAGGAAGCCAGACAGGTTTGCAAGGATCTTACATTGATGGCAGTTCAAATCTCCTGGCTAATAAAGACCATTTGCCTTCCTATCACGTAGATTTGAGGCTTGCATAGGTTAAATGAGAATTCTTAAGATCACTATAGCGTGTGCCACGATAGCCTCTTATTATTAGGAGAGCAATTTGCTTATTCTCTGTCTTAGCCATAAACAATATAATTGCATTACAAAAATGCACTTTGGCTGTTTGTCAAACCCAAGGGCTAGCACTAGTTTATAAAGTAATTAACGGATTGGATCAGAAGCTCGCCTGTCGACATAGCGCGCGAAGTACATTACAAAATTCCGATTTCACGAGACGCCTGATGTAACACGAGTAACTTAAGAGTTATTATTTCAAATGGACTGTCACTGACCTACATACATCTGACAGGTCAAGGTGACGCACATCAAACAGGCAATCATGATTGGATTAGAATGTTGGCTTAATTCAGAATTCGCCAATTAAATGCATATTCCTAATGATAAGCACACGTGAGTTAACCTGAACTTATTTATAAACACAGACTAATGTACTCCAAGGTTTAAGTCGACATGATGTCATTACTGTTTTTTTACACTGTAATACAGACTGTATTACAGTGTAAAAAAACAGTAATGACTTTAGTCTATATTTATCAATAAGAAGGAATGAGTTTTATATTAGAAAACAGCTAAAATATTTTTAGTTTTGGTTGTGTATGAATCGACAACTCCATGAGCAGAATCTCTTTGTGTTTGAGTTGACTACATGAAGCTCGGGTGTTCGATTCCCAGTCAAGGGATTTTTTCAAAAATCAAATTTCAAAATGTTTTTTTTATCTATATATAATTATAAAAGAAAGTTGTGTTAGTTACACTTTTTATAACTCAAGAACGGCTGAACCGATTAGGCTTAAAATTGATGGGGAGGTAGCTTAGTACCGGAAGAAGGACATAGGATACTTTTTATCCTGTTTGATTGTGAGGAAACTGGGAAAAACAACATTTTAATTTTTCGCATACAAACTGAACGGGTGGAATGAAGTTCGCGGGAACAGCTAGTTTTGAAATAAAATAAAGTTGTCTGCAACAGGATGAATACCCGATAGATTTGCCATCTATTACATTGTGGGACTTATAGTACCTTTAAATGATAGTAAGTGCCCTCTATCCCTTTTCGGGGATAGGCGCGTTAAGATACTCGGGATAATTCCACTAGTGCCATTAAACTAGGAAGGTAGTTCTATGATACTATTATACTACTACTATACTTAACTACTACTAATACTTCCACTATATTTTCCTCTTGCTAATATTGTAATTTAAACATTTAGTTATATGTTAGTGAAAAAGGTTCAATAGTTGCAGACATTACTTCAAACTGATTAAAATGTTATTTGCCGTTTTGTTAGTACCGCAACAAGCTTTGTATTTGTTTAATAAAAACTTGTTATTTTGACATTATAGACACTTCAATTTTATTTGTATAGATTATTAAATAGTATATTACAAAACTGTCTATCCGTCGTATATCATCATGAATAACCAACGAATGAGACACGCCAGTGTCAACATAGACACCTCGTTGCGAAACTTATTTTAGAGCCCTTATTAAGGAAATTTAATAAACAAGCGTATAGCGGAACTATAAGCGATTGAAACATTTTAGCTGCTTTATTTTTGAGCACGAATTTGTTACCTATCGACATCCGAAATGGTATATACGCAAAAAATAGTTTTATTTTAAATTAGGCACCTATCTATTGCCTGATGGAAAGTAAAGAAGATATCAAAGGTTGAAGTACACTTAAAAGTAGGAAGTTGAGATTCATTATTTTTTTAAAAACGCTTCAGTTAAAAGTCTACTTATTACAAAGCTTATGAAATATCGCTTTAACTAGCACCCTACACTCAGGCCACTTAATAACTGAGACCACGCGCGTGTATTTTTTAATAGCTAGCGGCGATGCAGTTTATTTATAGATCCGCTTTATATAACAATGCAGATTATTCCTAGGCAGGAAAATCACATTTCCTTCTTAAAATACGTGCTCAATTCTCTTGACGACGGAATGAATCTATTTTTATAAAATAATATTTAAACTCAAACAATTAGCTGTACCTTGCAGCAGTGTATGATAAGAAAAGAAAGAAAACAATTCATAGTTTTTTGTGTGTTTTGCATGTATAAAATGTATTGTTTACATATAAATATTTATAAAACGTTAATGGTGCCAAAACTTTCATTCTCTGTCCGCTTCATTTTTGTGAAAAGGGTTATAAAGTTTTCTTTTCACGTACTCGTAATAACCTATAATAATATAAAGTTAGTAGTAAGTACAGAGAGTATTTCCCTCGATGTACGATTTGGTGTTCTGCTAGGCTACAACGCAATAAATAAAAAACGAGTTCGATAATGCACCCAACTCACAGATACCCTTTCATAAACGAGTTTACGATGATAAAGAAGGTGTTCCGGAAACCTACATTGATATTATCAGGGACATGTATCGTGAATCTAATTCTATAGTTAGTATTAATGTTAGAGACTCAAAGACTTTCTCTCACATAGTCAAAGTACACTCAGCCCATTTTGGTTTATTGTGATACCCATCAGCCAATGTGGATGAAATACAGACTTTTTTGAATGGCTAATGTGTTGTTTACCTTGCGGTATTTACAACCTCACCGGAGCGTACTACTGCCACAGCTGCATATGCATGCCAACAATACTATGCTGGTATATACAGAAGGAGCACCCATTGAACGGATAGCAAGACTCTCAAAATAAAAATGGCTAATACCAAGTACGTGACGTCCTCAAATCCTTATACCATAGGGCAAGCGCAGACATGGCATAACATATAGACTACTTTAGTAACGCTAGTACGCAAGTGTTGATGTGCTTGGCGATATTAATCACGACACCTCAGCACAAATTACTGCGGCGAAAAAAAGTGTAGTGAATTGAAAAGCTGTGAAACAATTATCGTGCATACATCAATAGACGCTGGCTACAGGTAATAGAACAAGCTTGTGACAATGAACGAATTAGCACCACCTCTTTACGTATTCATGTAACCGTAACGTCAGTACTTGACATTTTCGTATTTAATAATGGAGGGTTGTGGTTTGGTTGTACCTCTGCCTACGTCTTCGGGGAATTGGGCGTGAAGATACTTTAATGATGGAGGGTGGGGTATCTTGTGGAGTTAGACAGGTAGCCTATAATAAGGAATAATATGGTGTCCTAGGCGACAGTTCTCTCTTTAAGGATTTTGTAGTAGTATCAAGCATATATTATCAACTAAGTATCTTAAAATACCACTTCCATTTTTCAACCACAAAATTTTCTGTTTTTGGTCGATTACGTGGGAGGCAGAGAGTATGGAGTACTTAAGGTCACGATCGTCGCAGACCATCCTAGCTACCTCTCCATTCATTACTGTTTTCATACAAACACGCTAGTTACGGTGCTCTTGACACTTCTTGTTATTCGTCATGTTTGTTAAAATTTCTAATGAAATTGATTTTTTAAATATATATTTCCGGTGTATGAAAACGTCCTCAAGGACTGCTGACTAAAAAACTGATGATTATGTTTCGTTAAAACATATTTCCAATTAAACTTTTGTCTACAGCACACTTTTCATTTAATTTACCACTTCCTTATTCCAGAAGTTAAGGAACGCGTGACACGTATTTTACCTATATGGAAATATCTATCTTTCTAACAATTGAACTTGAGCGAAAATTGTGCTGATAACTTAAATGTAATTTTTAAAGAGCTTTTATTGATACCCTGCATATGAAGGTTTGATAAATAAAATATTTAGTTTCACATAGAGATAGCGCCCCCACTAACATTCGTTTAAAAATCGTATAGCGGTTCAAATATGTAGTCCTAATAATTTGGAAATACAGTGGCTGTGACAAACGGAGGGACGGACAGACGGTCTTGAGTTGATAAGGGTTCCGATTTTGCTATGCAACGCTATTGCTCTATTCTATGCTCTCTGGCGTTAAAGACTGTTAGAATTTCATTACATACTACTTCTATTATCGTCATACACATGTCACAGATATTCATGGCAAAGTAAAAGTATGTATTTATCAATCTATAACTTTTCTACACGTTTCTAAAACTCAGACTGTGGGAAATCGCTACAAGTGAGACCACACTGCAAGCCCCACACAGAGCGAACGAGATCACGAACATTCGGATATAATGCAAAAATCGTGATTTGCACCAAACCGATGCACACGTTCGGTGTAATACTGTTTATTATTTTAATACGGTAAACTTACGCGACATTAGCTAATAAATAGATAACTAAACAAGCTATTCTACACCTTAGCTGGGTTAATTTAAGTTTTAAATTAGATCATCGCTAGAATAAATCTAATTTAATTGTGTGAATATTAGCAGAAATTATAGAACATTATTAAGATTAGGTCACATAGATATATATATATATATATGAGATTAACATTTGAATATGTGTATCATAAACTAGTAACTGATTGAATGTATATAGAAAATGTTAAAAGAAAGATGTGGTTCTTTAATAAATAGACCTATTACACCTATTCTTCCTATTCACATACCTTATTAAAATTTTATAAATACTGGCTAAATCGCAGACGTTATTGTGGATGATGTTTTTATTAACCAAACTATAAACATTGTTTTTTTCACATGAACCTTCTCTGATAGTAACTAACCACATCGCCATAAGTGTGTGTGTGTGTGTCTGTGGCATCATAACTTTTAAACATATAGACAGATTTCAACGCCGATTTTTTTGCAGTTGAAAAAAAGGCTTTTTTTTCGAATTTTCTGTGTTAAAGCTGACGTGATCAAGATGGTACTTAGCTACATCACATGTAGGTTTTTTCGGGGTTTGTTGATTTTTTTTTAATTCTAGTTTTATTTATTACGTATGTGATTTTTAAGGATATTTCCATGATAAACGTATTGAAATCAATTGTACCATATCTATGTAAAAATATACTTGTATGCAAACGTATACACTTGTATTTGAAAGTAGAAACAAAGTAATTATTAAATATAAATCCACCCACATAACTTACGCAGTTGGGTAAAATGGGCTTGGCCAGTATCTTGGTTCAACCCGTCAATGTCAACATTTTCATGTCAATCACATAACATTGGAACATATCGCCGGCGGCGCTCGAGTGTTTGGAAGCCCTTGCCTTTTCATTGAGAGTTTTCCACTAAAAGTTGAGTGCTTATATATGTATTTAGGTTATTCAAATACAACATTTCTTTGTCATATATTAAAAAGATACAACTTACGGCCCACACGAAAACTGTGTATCGTGTAAGAGCCGAACAAAATTCAAAACCTTTTATTATAATAATTATTAGCATTATGTGATCATTATGCTAAAAAAAAAGTTCCACAAGTTTGAGTGTGTCTGGAGCATCGTAACTTCTAAACGGAAATACCTATTTCAATGCGGATTTTTTGTTTCAAAGCTAACGCGATCAAGATGGTTCTTAGCTGATATGAAGGTTTTGTCAGGGTTGATTGTCTTTTTTTTCAGTAGTTTTAGATATTCATATGTGATAAAGGAAGTTTTTTATTTTACGCTATTGTCAATATTTCAGATATTTTTTTTATTCGGTAATTTTGAAAATTATCACGTACTTTAAATAAGGTGTAACATCACTACGTCATACTGAGCTTGATGATGGTGACTTTGCAACAATATCGAACCATAAACTATTATGTAATAGGTACCTACGACTGTACAAGTTAATACGATTTTCTTCTGGTCAGCGAATCTAGTATCAGTAATCAACGATGATCTTAATACAAGAACTAATAATACCTCAATATTACACAATGTGTCGTGTGGCTAGGGTTACCAGGCTGATGAACCAAGATTTCGGAGAGATAGCTTCAAGCAGTTACACACGTCGCCATTTTTAAGCGACTATGTTCCTTTACGTAACTACGTTTTCATTAAAAAAAACAATTTATCATTAAAAAAACATTTAATAAAAATAATTAAATACTGTATTTTTTAAAATGTTAATTACGCGATTACTCGGCAAATAAAATGTATATAGTCCCACTTAATATTTTATTGTGTTTCAAAGACATGTGTTTATATTTTGGTAGTAAAATGAAATTCTTTTACTGCTCTTGTTTGTTACAAAACTATGATTAAGTAACTTAAAGTTGTAATAGTATTACAGTTCTTTATAAGGGGTGGGATATGCAAATTTACACACACACACTACAGTTTACCTAACTATCCTTCCCTCCGAACTGTAACATGATCACAGCTTACATTATGACTTTGGCGGCAGAATTAGGTAATAGGACTTAGCTCTCCCGACTAGTCGTAAAAATATTATCATTTAAGTTTATGGCGTGAAAGACAAACATTCTAAACATTAAAATGAAGCAGACAAAGTTATTTCTTTACAAAAAAATATGGACGACATAGAATTCTAATATATTTCTGATTGATTTTGCCCAGATATATCCGATGATTTCCAGTCAGTGTGGCAACCCTAAATAACAACATTATCTTCTAGTCATTAACATTTTACTCTAGTATTTAGTCGTATATTCTAACTTTACATTAACATTTAGTTGTTATTTGCTATAAGCCTATTTACGAGTTCATTAAATAACAATCTAGAGCTTGATGTCTTCCTAAAGCAGTACTCACTGAGAACAATTTATACCCTCCCGCCTAGTTGGTCGAGGGGCTAGCGTACACGCCTAACTTCGTCAACCAACCGCGAAGCTTGGGTTCGATTCCGAAGCATGCATTTGTTGTGATGAACATTTAGATGGTTGCATTTCTGGATATGTGTGTTTATTGAATTTATTCTGGTCTCTATTTAAGTATTTCTTTGTATTAGAATTATTGACAACACCCATGACACAAGCACATAATTTGTTTACTTTGGGATACGATCAATTTGTGTAATTTGTCCGGGGATACTTAATTATTATTACTTATTATTTAGTACCTAGAATATAATCTATGTCCTTAGTTTTTCCACGGGTAAAACTACATGTATAACCTAACCGTGAGAATTGGTTTCAATAGTTCCCAACCTATCTGCCTAATGCATATTAGACATGAACATTTAGATATTTATTTTTGTGGGTCTGAATGTTTATACTCTTATTCCGGTACACGTTTGAGTAGTTCTATGAATTAGTATCTCCGAATAACGCCCATAACCCAAGTATATAGTTTGCTTACTTTGGTTTTAAAATTATTTGTATAAGGTTTACGAGAATACTCAGTACCTATATATGTATGTAGGTACATATATTCGATGGTAGCCCCCGACTTTCCAAAATGTAAGAAATATGTAATCTTTGTTTCTAGTAGAATAAATATTACTGAAGATGAAACTGAAAGAGGAAAATGTAAGACGACTACGACGTTAGCATTTTATTGTAAATATTTTTGAAATGTTTGTTGATTTGTGTCCGAAACATAAATAGATTCCGTATCAGCAAGTAGCGTAAAATAAAAGTTCTTGGAGCTTAAATACAATGGTTACGGTTTGCGATTTATGACGTATCAAAAACAGGTGCTTACTAGATCTCGTTCAAACTAATTTTCGGTGGAAGTTTACATAGTAATTTGCATCATATATTTGTTTTAATTTCATCATTCTTTTATTTTAGTAGTTACAGGAGGGGGCACAAATTTCACAACTAGGAAGTGGTACTCGCGCAAACTTAGAAAAAAATGAGGCTAGAAACCTCAAAATCGTTTTTAAAGACCTTTCCATGAATACCCCACGCGTATGGGTTTGATAAAAAAAAAATGAGATTCAATCCTAACAATGAGGAACCTCTAAATTTTTTTTTTGTTTATTATTCCAAAAAATGAGGAGGTTTTAATTTTGAACGTATATATTTTTTGTTTTATGTTTGTTATGCGATTACTCCGTCAATAGCAAACCGACTTTTGATGTTTATATTTTATGATTTAAAGTTGGTCCCATGTCAATTTTATCACGGTCCTACGGCTTAAGAATGCATAATTTTTCTACTTATCTTGATAACCTCACCATTAATTAATGATCCATCATTGGTGATCATAAACCACTAGTAAGATATTGATAAAATGTATTTGGGACCATTTCGGAACCACTCGCTATCATTCGAAACAAAAATTATCAAATCGCGACGTGTTTTTTTGCATTTTTATTGCGCTTAATTTCTGTGTGAAAATCTTAATGCTGTTTACATCATTTACCAAGTTTCAATAGCACAGTTTTCTAAGATATCGCTGTGACATACGGATGGACATACAGACAGACATGACGAATCTATTAAGGTTCCGTATCTTAGAACATGACTACGGAACCCTAAAAATCAAAAGTTTTAATTGCAAAACTAAAATTTTAGTAACTGGTAAGTCACAAAATGTTATATTCCTTAACATATGAAAATCTCAATTTTAGCTTAGTAATGATGTAGTAGACCATGTTTTCAGAACATACAATGTAATAACCATGTCATAGGTAATATTTAGGTAAGGCAGACCTGGGGGCTGGTTATGTATCTCAATGGCCAACTCAAAATAGAAAAGTGTACATCAAATAGCTGTCAAATGACGTCATTTGTATTTGCTATCTCTATTGTATTTCTGTTAATCACTGGAGATAGCAAATATAAAACAGCTATTTGATGTACCCTTTTCCATTTTGAGTTGGCAACTAAGATACATAATCAGGCCCTGTTAGGGGCTGCTCGGGCCGCACGTGTTGCGGACTAATCATATTAGACGTGTAATTCGTGGGCCAAGTTCGCTGACACACGCGTAACTCTACAATAATGGCCAGATTTACTTGTTAACGTCGACGAGGGTAGCACTTTCAACGTACGTACTCATATTTTATTTCTATAGGTTCTCCTTAAGAAAACTGAGACGTCATCAACCTAGCAATGCTTTTTTTTTACTTTTTTTCAATTACTACCTCAACCCCCTCAATTCCCCGTGTTGGTCCGGGCTCCTTTGTAGAATAGACCATCTGCCTTCCTGTCAGGCAGCTCGTAAAAGGCTGGCATAGGCTTACTGTCACTAACACCGTGACATCCCACTAGGTTTTAGAGTTTCGCAGCGACTCACCCGGATTGGTAACGCCGCCTTACCTATTCCTGCTACCAAACTGTTCACTGTTCGGAGGGTAAGGTAGCCGGTAAACTTACTTTTATTCGAGTCCTAACATCCCAGACTCAGGTTGGCAACACATTTGTACCCACAAATTATAAAGACTTATGTACTTTGTACCCTAAGGAGCTTACAGGTGTCAAAAGAAAAAATGGAATAAAAACATCAAAAAAGTAGCAGGAATTACTTGGCGATGTTTTGCTAGAGATAGACTGGAAAAATCAATAAAGTTTAATTGTCTATTAATCTGTAATCTATACATTTAAAAATGAATTATCGAAACGTGTGTACTCACTCGTATGGCTTCGAACAAGTGGACCCATTTGGTTAATATTAGTTTTGAAATATTTTTGGAATTCCAGAGGTAGTTTAAAATATAAGAAAAACTGAGAACGAACTATGAAAAACAACATTTAAATTTTTCCCACTTAAACTGATCGGAAGAACGAAGTTTGCAGGAACAGCTAGGAAACAATAAATATGTAATCAGATTAGAAGCCCGTCCCGTCCCAGCTTCGCACGGGTGGTCAAATTTAATTTTTTTGAATACATGCACTTACATATATATTTTTTTTAAAAGAAAAAAATTAGGCCTGGATTATTGTAGGCAACCCATTTCCAGTATATTTTCTGATAAGCTAAACTTATTATGAAACAGGTCATGTCATTCTATTATCAAGTAGACCTAGGTTTGGATTTCAGACAACAACTTATTTTATTATTATTATTATATTTGTTTTATAATATTCTAAACACCTTTTCATGGTACACATTAGATGGTGCATTAAAATTTCAGAATAATCTTTTAGCATTTTATTTTTAGAAGTAAAATAAAATTAAACCAAACTAATATAACGAATACCGTCAGGGGTAAAGACATTTGTTGATAATGTTGTCTACAGTTCTCATAAATATTTATAGAGAAGAGGGGGAGCATTTTAATAACTTGTAAACCTTAACCCATGTAACGTGTTTCTCTGCCAGTTATGGTTATTAGAATAACATGGAAAAACCCAAACTTAATGACCGTATTTTCACGACTTCGTGATTTACAATGAATTGTGAGAGGAGAATGAAATGAAGTACGTCAGAGTTTACTGTAATTTTCCTAAGATCGTGTGTTGTTCGGACAATTGGCACTATCTTACAAACGTTATCAACATCAACAGAGCTAAGATGCGCAAACTTATCTCTTCAGGAAATCACCCATATTTTATGGATGTAATCTAAAATAGCTGCTGTTAACAGCTATTATCTCCTTCTTCAATATTTATAAAAATGGATCCCTCTTTGTCGTTAATCGCATCATGAATAGAATAGAATACCTCTACATTGTGCACCAAAATACATAAAAACAATTGCACTAAAAATAAAACTTAAAAACTAAGTAATACATAAAGGCCTCATCGCCAAAACAGCAATCTCTTCTAAGCAACCTTATATTATGGAGATATAATCTAAGAAATCATTAAATATCAATTCGAATAAAAATATTTTAAGACCACGCAAAAAATATCAGATTAACTTTAACCAAGTCAGATTGAACGTAGAAAGTGATGTTTAATCACATTTTCAAAGATATTGATATTTGGGGCATTCCTCACTTCTACGTGCGTATCATGCATTGCTAATTCTAGCTGATTTTTTGTTATTGTGTTAGTTACTGCAAAAGGAAGGTTCATACAACGAGAATATCCGGGAAAATTACAGGGAATTACGACAATCAGTTCTTTAGTTACACATATGCCTACAAACTATTAGTAATGTCAAGCGATACGAAGTTTACCGTGTCGGCTGGTTAATATTACATAAATATAAAAGTATTGTCTTAACAGATGTAAAATAAGCCTTTATTTCGCTAATTCCGCGTAAGCAGTGTAACCGTTGTGGCAAATAATCCTCCAAACGACACAGAATGTGACAAGCCTAACTGACGTTCCCACCACTCACCTCCGCGATCAGAACACGAATATAGGAAGAGCTCGGGAAACAATATAAATTGTCACGTTCTTTACATGTGACAACCCTACCTAAAGTTCCCACCTCCCACCTCCGCGACCAGATCACAAATAGAGTCCGAACACGGGAAACGAAATCACTTGTCACGTCCTTCGCCAACTTTGTCGAAGCACTCACCACAGAGAACACCAAATCGCACTCGACGTAGTA
>NJDC01000610.1:30500-52567 GCA_002245475.1 Calephelis virginiensis | reverse complement strand
TTTAAATTAGAAAATTGGAAAAATCCAATTTTCTTTATGTTGGCCGACCCGGGATTCGAACCCAGGACCTCATGCAGTCAAGACCCACACCCGGACCGCTACACCACAGAGGCGACCCCAAAGTAAGTTAATTATATGCTTGTGTTATGGGTGTTAGTTAACGATACTAATACAAAGAGATTGTAACACATAGAAATACTTAAATAGATACCAGAATAAATATAATAAACACCCAGACACAGATAATGCAGTCACATAAATGTTCATCACACAAATGCCTGCCCTCGTCGGATTCGAACCTGAGCCTAGCGGTTGGTGGACTGATTGACTTGACCAGGGAAGCGGTCAAATAATCCTTTGCTTACCTAAATGCGCCTTCGTATAGCTTTATATGTTCCGCTTTAATATTTTTATATATTTTTTAAGGCACCAGTTTTTTTGTAGCTAAAATAAATCTTCTAATTTTTAATGTTCACAGTCAAGTCAGTATAAACAGTCAAATTGTATTAAAATGTTTTGCGAAAAAGCACAAGTGTTATTCGATAAGTGTAAAATGAAGGCCTACTAATTGCCGACTATGAAACGCATATACCGTATCTTAAATAGCTGATGCGCAGCAAAATTCACATTACAGTAAGTAATTAAAAACGATAGTTTCTAGTTACGAACATTTGACTCTTAAACTTGTGAGATTCAGAAAATAGCTATGAACGGATTTAAAAGTAATAACTAACATTTTGTAAGGTTTATTTTGCGAAAATGATTTTTTTAACAATTCAGAACTCTAGCAACTAGTCCTAACTGTGGCAAAAAATATATTAAATCAACTGGTTACCCGCGACTTCGTCAATGTAGACAATCTTTCAGCTCTCTTTACGGTCCTTTGGAAAAAATACCCTGTGTTTTAGCTTGGGTTCTTTAACTAAATGCATATAAAATTTCATCTTAATCGGTCCAGCTCTTCAGCCGTGCTGGCGTAATAAACCGACATACAGACAGACTTTTGCATATATAACATTATTATAGACAGTACATTTACGCTATACACATACACATATTTTACATAACTATCTAACATAGAGTAAAAATAAACTTAAATAAAGAAAAAAACAAATACGACGAATGTCTTAATCTGTTATTTAGTCAAATTAATTCCAGTATTTTCTCATTGTCATGGAAACCCAAAGGAACTAGTCAAGAGACTGGGTTTAATACTTTCGACAAAGTTTCTCTTAACATTTATTAAGCGGTGTTTGCTTAGGACCGGAGTCGAACTTCAATCCCTCGCCGTATTTATTTTAGCATTCAGTTACTTACAATTCGTGTAGATTATAATAAGGGATCGCAAATAATGTTCAACATTTTGAGGTCCAAGTTTTTATAAAATGTAAGCCTGGCTCTACATTGCATATTTTATTAGTTCCTTTAGAGCAGAGGTTCCCAAACTTATTTCATGTAACGCCCACTTTGAAAATCAGTTGTTTTGTCGCTACCCCCTCGTTTTTTTCTTGTCAATAACCTCAATAACATATTTGTTGCGCCTAGTTTAAAAAAAAAAACATTTTTTTCAAGATTTATACCGCCCCCCTCTAGGCTTCCAGCGCCCACAAGGGGGCGTTATCGCCCACTTTGGGAAAGACTGCTTTAGAGCGATGACCGAAATAGACCTAGACTTGTGTAAATTTAGATTACTTACGGCCGTACTACGTCTATTAACATTTAATGTATCAGTAAATCACAATTTTGTATGAAAAGGAAATGAAGATAAATAAAATAAAAAAAGAAGCAAACGAAGAGGAATTTCGACGCGATGGTAGAAACTCACAGCGACTCGTCCGGATTGGTACCAGCCTTACCTATTTCTGCCACCATAACGTCAATGCTTGCCGTTGACGTGTTCCAGTTCGTAGTGTAAGGTAGCCGGTAAACTTACTTTTGCTATAGGCCTAAGATCCTGGCCTCAGGTTGGCAACGCACCATTACTACCTTTGGTGTCCCTAGGCGGCGTGAATTTCTTTTGCATCAGGAAATCCGTCTGCTTGTTTGCCTTCCAGTATCATAAAAATAAATGGCTGGTTAAAATATAACTGACGTGCGATCGTTATACCTTTACTACCTATTTTCTTTATCTTACGTTTTCTAATTTTGTTAAGTTGAACTATCGAAATAGTATCGTCACGCCCGTATCTCTGAAGAGATAGGCAAGGCGCTAAATTCCACAATCTGATAGGTAGCAAATAGCCAATCGGATACACATCCAATCCCAAGCAACGTAGTTTTTATGAGACCATTGACAAAAAACACGTTTTGTTTTTGTTGCCCGAACGGGGAATCGAACCCAGGATCTCATTAAGTCAAGTTCAACACCGCTAGACCACAGAGGCGATCAACTATAGAGGAAGTGCAAAATATGTAAAATATAATCGTTTCGTCCTATATTAATTACAAAAATGTTTGAAAAAAGAAAAGATGATAAATTAGAATATGACGTATGATAAATATGAATTCAAATGTAGTGTGTTGTCAGAGTTAAAATTATTAATAAAAGTGGATTAAGGAGTGACCCTAAACTCATCGAATTCTATCACATAAATAAAATTTAAATAAATAAATATCAGTGGTCAAGATGTCAAGTCAGTCAAATTGAATCTAACCCCCAAGTAAAAAAATTATATGCTTATGTTATGGTTGTTAGTCAACGATTCTTATACATAGAAATACTTAAGTAAATACCAGTATACATTTAATAAACACCCAGACCCGGAAATGTAGCCATCTAAATGTTCATTACACAAATGCTTACCCCGTCGGGAATCGAATCCGAGCCTCACGGTTGGTCGGTGTAGTTAGGCGTGTACGCTAGCCACTCGACCAACGAGGCGGTCATAATATATAATTTTCTTGTTACCCATAAAAGGACGTAACTTATTATCTTCTACTTTTTGCTCGCTTTTTAATTGGCATTAGCAAGTAATTCAGATTTTACCAATAAAATTTTTAAAATTAAAAATTTATACCGAGTACATAAAACGTGCCAAAATAAAAAAAACCGGTTGCATTCCGGGAGTAGCAGAAGTGAAAACTTGAGTATTACGTTGTGCATTTTTGATATTTTGGAATGGTTAGGGAATAATTTTACACGAATTGTTTTAATTATCAGTATGAAAGTACTATAATTCATGTGGTAGAATACAATTTTCATTTACTGCGCTATCTTATACAAACATGACAACACAGACATGACAGTGCCCTGCGCCGTCTAAAGAATTTTCGATCACGTGTCCTGACGCGAGATAAGAAGTTTTTATCCATTCCAAAAAAAGTATGCAACGCCGCTAAAGAAGTTTTCACTTCAAAAAAATAGTTAAGGAATACTTCCAATACATACTTGCTGAAACATGTCGAATCCTAGAGGATGGTAACAGTTGTGACTTAGGACTACTTTTGATAGAAACAGATTATTAGAGTGGCGATGATATCTGAATACATTGCAGACGTTTTAGAAATGCATTGACCTGATCAAATTATACACTTTCATACCAGCATGTAACGCAGTAATTACTTTAATTCCTATCCGCAACTGCAATATGTTGGTAAGAATCATTGCGTTTTGCAGTTACTTGTTACAAAATTTTGGACAGAAATAAACTACAAACATCTTTATTTTGGCTGAAAACGTCTACATCTATCTACATTAAAGAAAGTCGTGTTAGACTACGTATAACTCACGAACATTTTTCCCATACAAAGTGACCGATATGAACGAAATTCACCGGAAAAGCTAGTGTCTATGAAGATGAAAGAAAGTCGTGTTAGTAACATCATTTATAACTCAAGAACTGCAAACCAGTTTTGCTACAAATTGACGGGGAGGTAACTTAGAACGATACTCTGAACCCGTTTGACTGCGAGGATCCTAGGGAGAACAACATTTTAATTTTTCCCATACAGACTGAATGAGTGAAACGAAGTTCGCCGGAATAGCTAGTTTAAATAATGTGACATACAATGAAACAGTAACAAATCTAAATCTGGATATGAAATATTTTAAAAAAAACAATTATTGCTACGAATTGATTAATTATACGAACTTAAAACGAAGGGTACTAAAATTTTTGTCGTATTTTATCACGCAAAAACTATTGAATGAATCCTATCCTATTAATTAATATTATAAATGCGAAAGTTTGTAAGTATGGATGTATGGATGTTTGTTACTCTTTCACGCTCGAATGGCTGAACGGATTTGTCTGAAATTTGGAAGACAGATAGATTGTGACCTGGATGTTAATATATAGGCTATTTTTAATCCCGATCGCACACCGGGTTTCTGTGAAAA
This sequence comes from Calephelis virginiensis, assembly GCA_002245475.1. NCBI lineage: Eukaryota > Metazoa > Arthropoda > Insecta > Lepidoptera > Riodinidae > Calephelis > Calephelis virginiensis. Next base: position 48,228 of record NJDC01000610.1, on the reverse strand, counting down.
CGCGGGCGAAGCCGCAGGTAGCAGCTAGTTTAACATAAAAACAGAAGCAATTAAGCGTAGGAAATGATTAAAGAGCAGAAAGAGTAAATAAAAATGTATTTTAATACACTCTTATTATTTCTATATCTGCGTACGTATTTATGTAACAGAATTAACTTCTTTTTTCCCATTTCAGTTAATCTTTAATCTAATATATAAAATTCTCCTGTCACGGTGTGCGTGACTGAACTCATCCGAAACGCCTGGACCGATTCTCATGAAATTTTGTGAGCATATTGAGTAGGTCTGAGAATCGGCCAACATCTATTTTTCATACCCCTAAACGACTCAACTCATTTTTTTTACTAAAATCACATTTAAAAAAGTAGCAGAACAACGTCGGCCGGGTCAGCTAGTTTTATTATAGATCTGTAAAAATATACCTGTGTGAAATTATACATATACATAATATAATGTTGGTATAAAATTGTAGAGTTGATAATAATATGTAAGAAATCACCATAACTATAGCATTCGAATTGTATTGATCCGCTTAGGTTAGCCAGTAAATTAGCATCGCGTTTAATACACCAAATTCAGGTTATTTTACATTGTCATTATCGCGTTTGGAGCCTATATGTGGCAAGCCAATTTGTAGCCATTAGCCAGTACTTTCGAAACATAAAAACCAAAAAGTTAATCGAATTCCCCTTAGCACGAGGGAAGGAAACTTCGTATTAAAATATCATAAGAAACTACCTAATAGTTTCTCAACTAATTGTGGGTGCCTTGTGCCGCTGCAATGAAAAATGCTGGTGTACAAATTGAATTAAAATCGGTTAAGCAGTTTTTTTTTACATTGGAGGACAAAACAAGCAGAAGGATTTCCTGGTGGTAAGAAATGCAACCGCCTAGAGATACCAAAGGTGGTAATGATGCGTTGCTAACCTGAGGTCGGGATATTAGGCCTCTAGCAAAATTTAGTTTACCGGCTACCTTATCCTCGGAACCGGAACACGTCAAACGCAAGCAGATAAAGGTAAAGCGGTGGTACGGATCCGGGCGAGTCGCTGTGAAACTCCACTACCTAGTCAGATGTCACAGTGCTGGTGACGGTGGGGCTATATTCACCTTTTACGAGCTGCCTGCCTGGAAGGCTGATGGTCTATTCTGCAAAGAAGCCGGACCAACACGGGGACCTCAATCAATGTCATGATAAACAACTTGACGCGTAATTTATATATTAAGTTTAAACTCTATGTTTAATGCGTCATGTAATTGCATCAATTGAAGCATTTCAAAAGAGGAAAAGTTAACAAAAAAATGGCGCGAACAATCATGAATACATTACATAAGATGATCTGGTGAACGTTGCCTAATAATAGTTTATTTAATAAGCTAATATTCTAGACCGCATTACTTTCTCTACGGCTCTTTGTGTAACAGACATGAATGCTCTACAAGAAAAGAATATTTGGAATAAACGTGTCTAAAAGCTTTCAAGTTTTGCGAAATATTAACAATAAAAAAAGTCTTTGTTTTCAGATCTTTTTTTTAATATATCGCCTCTGTTGTCTAGCGGGAAAGCGTCGGACTTGACTTTTTAAGATTCCCGGATCGAACCTGGTTGTACCTCTGCCTTCCAGTTCAGGGATATGGGCATGAAGATACAATTCTTTTACTTCTTTTAATGTAAAATATGATTGTTGATACGTATGTTTGCAATTAAAAGCCATAACTTTGAACCGATCATGTCCTATGTAGTGAATCCTAACCTGTCACTTTGTGGGACTTAGTTTCTTCGGCAATTCATGGGTGCTCCTGTGTAAATCTGCCTTTCTCTTCGGAGGTATAGGTGTAAAGATACATAACTTTACAACCTTATAAATAATGCTACTAACATTAACTAAATTTACTGATTAATAATTATGTAAAAACTACTATAACATTTTCTCTCGATTTCGATCCTTCCAGATACCACATAATATATTTGTTATTTAAATATACTAGTAGTCGCCCATTGGTCGAAATTCGACCATAATAAATGTTAATGTGTTGTTTATAAGAACGCCATCTTCATTGCTCAAGACCAACTACTTATTTCCAAACTTTTTAGTGCGCCATCTGTGATCTTTTATCGTTATCATCAATATATTTGTTTGTGTGTGTCATATGCATGGTAGTGCGGGTAATGTTTTATTCACTGATTTAATGTACTTTAGAAGCAATATTATTAAAAAATATTAGCGTTCTGCACTTCTCCTAACCGTAAACTATAAGTGTACCAAATTTCACACTCCTCCGTTCGCGCAATTTTCGTAAAAAGGGGTCCAAAGTTTTGGCATCACGTAATAATATTTTCATAAACAAATACATTTGGCCAATCAACACGAATTAATCTAAAACTTACATAGATAAATTATGTGCGAAAAATAAATCTGAAACGAAAGCCAGACCTAGAAGTAGAGAAAACTCTGTTTCTTCACAAACCTACTGGAAGTAACTGAACCCAAATATCAACGATAATAATTACCGGGGTACTATTGTATCACAGCTACTCATATTATGTAACTAGCTTTTTACCCGCAACTTCGTTTGCTTAGATTTTCACACAAACTTTCAACCTCCATTAAAACCTACTGGACATTGATTATAATTATTGTGATTATATTGATTAAATATTAATAAATATATCTAATATTTAAAGCTGGGCTCTCAAGTATGCCCATACCAAATTTAATCAAAACCAGTCCATCATGAAAGCCTAAAATGCAAACAGAGTTTCACGTTCATAATATTAGTATTGATTTGTACCAGCACCATGACGCCTTATATAATTTCAATATTGCTGTAGTATTTTTTAACCAGCAGTTTTATTGAACGTACAATAAGTTGTCTTTTACCTATATCTATACCTATACCATTAACATCTATGACCTTTCTTTCTATATCTATCTATTCTTATAGCATATCTGTAGATAGTGAATTGAATTGAAGATATTTAAAAAAAAGGTGCAGGCGACTTAAATTGGGCAGCAGAACACATTTCTAGCATTTTTGTCGGTCTTTGAATCAGTCTGTCTGTCTGAATCCCGACCGCGATTGACGCCATATTTACCTAACCCATTGTAACGTAATTTTCCAGATAGTCTATGTATCGAGGAAGGTTATAGGCTACTTTTTATCCCGCTTTTAAAGGGGGGTCCCGTGAGAGAAGAGTAAAAGTCAAAAGGTACATTTGAAAGTAATTCATTAACGCGTAGTCTGATTTCATTTATCTTTTTTTTTGTTTTGTAGTATATGCTTTACAAATTATGCCGTTCTTTTTCAAGTCATAAGTATTGGGGATAAGAAATGGCAGACATAATAATACTTAGTATATCGGTGACCAAATAACTTGAAGATTGAAATGGAGAAAAACATTTGAACGCACAGGATATACATATATATTTTAATGCCAAATCCAAGATGGGAGGCAGAGGGTTTTAAGCGCCAAGTGCACGAAGTACGCCGTCTCGTCTAGTTGTTAATGTAATACGTGCAATAATTGATTATTAACGTGTTGAGTTGCACTAGCGATCGTCGAGCGTTTAGGCGTGCAATTAACCAGAGGTACCCGGAATGCACAAGATCCACCGGTTTTCCTGAGTCTCACTACACCAGTTATATAATAGAGGTAATGACCTCCTACATAACGTAAACATCGGTAATCCTTGCATAAGCGTTTGTTAATGTAATTCGAGATTACTGTTTACACGTTGCGTTCTCTCCAATTCTCAATAATAATTAAATAATAATAAATCCCAGGATATATTACACATATTGATCGAACCCTAAAGAGAGAAAATTGTATTATGTTTGTATTGTATGCTTGTATGGGTGACAACGATACTAATACAAAAATAATCTTATACCAGAATCGCCTCTGTGGTCTAGCGGTCCGGGTGTTGGACTTGACTGCATGAGGTCCTGGGTTCGAATCCCGGGTCGGCCAACATAAAGAAAATTGGATTTTTCCAATTTTCTAATTTAAAAAAAATGTTGTTCGGGATTGGAAATATGCCCGGTTGGCGATAGGCTTGCCACCTATCACATTGTGGGACTTAGTGTCTTCGGCTAGTCGTGGGTGCCTTGGTTGTACCTCTGCCTACCTCTTCAGGGACATGGGCGTGAAGATACTTTACTTTACTTTTACTTTTACCAGAATAAATTTAATAAACTCATAGGAAATAGGGACATCTAAATTCATTGCATAAATGCGATAGGCAGGCACACGTCGGAAATCAAACCCGTGCTTCGCTTTTGGTCGATGCAGTTGGGCGTGTAAGATAACCCCTCGACCAACGAGGCGGTCAAAAATTCCTATCCTATTTCTCCTCCTACTCCTCCTAGAGGAGCGTATGCTAGAAACAAAATTTGAATGTAAAAGTAGGAAGATAGGGATAGATTATAATATACTAAAAAAATAAAAAATATGTACGTATTAAGCAATTTTTTTATTGGAAAAACTAACAAATACTAAATAATAAATCTATTCATCTTAATAAATAAGTTCTCAAGCTTTTATAATGGATACAAAAGTAATTTTAAGTCGGCGACAAACAATCTATGAACAATTAAATTACTTCAATTAAAAGAAATAACCAAACAAGTTAACAAAATAATGTGAACTCGGAAGCAATAAACATTAATATCCAAATAATAGTTTTTTGCTTATTCGGCGCCGATTAAAAACTACATAAGTATCTAGGTACATTACAGTAATTTAAGAACCTACGATCGCACTCGGAAACTTTAATTATCTTTTAATCGGTCACTAATTCGAAATTGCCCTGTCACCTCTGTGGTCTAGCGGTCCGGGTGTTGGACTTGACTGCATGAGGTCCCGGGTTCGAATCCCGGGTCGGCCAACAAAAAGAAAAATTGGATTTTTCTAATTTTCTAATAAAAAAAATGTTGGTCGGGATTGGAAATGTGCCCGGTTGGCGATAGGCTTGCCACCTATCACATTGTGGGACTTAGTGTCTTCGGCTAGTCGTGGGTGCCTTGGTTGTACCTCTGCCTACCTCTTCGGGGATATGGGCGTTAAGATACTTTAATTCGAAATTTTTGATACAAAATTATGAAATAATGATAGATTAAATGTTGATCAATATCTCTGTAAGAGGCCGTTAGTTATTAAGATTGATAAAAGTGTTTAGGGTTTGACAAGTCCAGCGCCAAGCCCTATATTGCCAATCAACATCCAAAATGATACACATGGTGCTGAAACCATTATGTTATAAGTTTTTGCAATATGGAATATTTTTATTTATGTTCTAAGACTTTCGACGCTAAGAGACAACCGTCACCTGTGAACACCATAGACGTTACTGGTGATACCTTATAACCGGGCCCTTAGATCATGTATGCTACAGGCTACTGGTGGTGTAGCTCAGCACAGACCACGAAAAAGATGAGCACTAATGTAAGAGCAACAGGGATGGGTAAGGGCTTCGTACCAAGTCGCTACATAGCACTTTATCACATAGTAACTTCAGTTTAATGCTTTACCATAAATAAAAGAAAACACACTTCATCATAAAAAAACACACTTCAGCATAAAGAACCATTAATTTAATATCATTCAAAAGTTAATTCGGTTTTATGAACACAGCTAAGCAGATATAAACGAGAAATAAAATAAAAAGTCGATTCACGTTTTACGAGGGCTCCTTAACTTGGAAGTACCCAGATAATACTGTGTTTTGCAGATGCGGATATGTTTACGGAGTCACAGAACTGATACTGTATTACTTGTCTGATATCGTATTTGTAGTCTAATTATATCAATGCTTGCAAGGGTCGTATAGTTATTTTTGGATGAAAGAGTAATCGCTAGAATTTTCGAAAAAAAATATATTTTTAAATTTACAAGGCACTAACTACTATTTAAATGATTTACACTTTAAAGAACGACTTCTTACAACAGGAAAAATTGTCTGCTTGTGAGCCTTCTAATATTACATAAAAATCAATCAGTGAAACACTTATAACACGAGAATTGTTTGAAAAATTCTAAAGATTTTTGGTTTTCCTTGGTACAAGATTTTATTTAAGTTACAAAGTGTGTTTTTCCGGGATTTTGAAACCCAACTTTAAATTTATTCTTGACCAATTAACCTAGTTATTGGCATACACTAATAAGTAGTACAACGAGACAAAACACATATAGCGCTGTCAGATTAGTTTGCACATTTCTATAGACGTTTATTCTACTTCTCGGAAAATTGTAATGAAAACATTACAATTTAACATGTGCGAATTAATATATCTCAAATCTTCCAACTCTTTTCAAAGCATACACCTAGAATAAATTAAGAATATGCACAGTAGAATTACGTACTACTTTTATCCTATCGTATTTGAGCTTATTTGATAAGTTTTGAATAACGCTTCTCAAGCTTTCTGCTTGATATAGCCCTTACGAATAAAAGCTTGCCACAAAATATATTTTTTTCAAAACTTATTTGGATCTCTGTCTCGAACTTTTGTCTCCATATATGTAAAATCGCATACCATTGTTTGTCTACTATGGTCTCCTAAACTATTTCACTGATTTTTATCAAATTTGCACAATTCAAAATTGCATAAGTCGCGGCTAACAACTAGCAACTCACAAAGTAGAGTTAAACTACATCAATGGAACGGGAGGTATGAAGTTTGCCGGGACGACTAGTGTAACATAAATGTCATATTACATTTGTCCTCATTTTCAATAAGCAATCTTTAGCAAATTACAGGTATTACCGGGTTAAACTTCGATATGAATCCACGATAGCTAGAGAAAGGTAGACCATACAACTTAAATAAAATGTTTTGTAACTAAGTTCTTGATTGCGTAACTTTTGTCCTAATAACTTTCGATGTTAGGACATTTTCACACTGTGGCCCTGAGCTAATGTACAATGGTGGCGAAAATAACAATTTTTCCATAAAAAATATTTAATACAATTAACGACAAATAAGTAGAACAAATATAGGTAACTGACACAAATTATTGTCAGCCTCAAGTTATATGCAGGTGCTACTAGCGTTTTTCTTATTTTTATGATATTGGAAGGCAAGCAAACAGACGGATTTCCTGATGGTAAGAAATTCACGCTGCCTAGAGACACCAAAAGTGGTAATGGTGTGCTGCCAACCTGAGGCCGGGATGTTAGGCCTCGAGCAAAAGTAAGTTTACCAGCTACCTTACCCTCCAAACCGGAACACGTCATGACGTTATGGCGGCAGGAACAGGTAAGGTGGTGGTACCAATCCGGGTTGATTTATTTTTATGTTTAACAATTTATGTTTAAAATTACATTCGATAAGAAAGAACAGAACAGAAATTAAATCCAGATAGTCCAGCGGTTTTGTTACATCTGACAATGAATGTCACTTACATAAGCTAATCAGATATAAAAAAGATCTTCACTTTATCGTTTGAGATAACACTCTCATTGCTTATTAAAAAGAAACCGCTTCAAATTCCTTTCAAAGTCCAAGCGTCAATGAGGTTTCTTACAGAAATGTATAGTTACATTCCTGTTACAATATGTCATCACTAAAGCAATAGTGAGTTTGTTATATCTTATTATCTTTAACCATTAATTACATTTTTAATTAATTTAAATATGGCTTAGCTACTGTGATGTGGATTTTATTAAACGTGGCTATGATTTAAAACTGGTGTTGCCTTTCCTATATTGAAAACTGTTAAAAAAATTGTCTGTGAACTTGCCGTGACGCACAAGAAACAACAAACTAACTGTAACTCTAAGAAGTTTTATGTTCTTGTAACCTTTTCTCCTATGTTGGTCTGGATTGCGTGTGTAGGATAATGTGTGTGCCTGCCAAGCAGCTTGTAAGAGGCAAAGTTTAAAAGTTAACAAGACCACAGGAGGTTGAGTTTCGTGCGTGTGTTCCTGTCGCCGTAATGACAGATCCCCGGATCCGAGGGTAGGGTCGCTACCCGGGGTGTTAGGGCCATAAAATTATGCAAGTCTACCGCTTAGACTTGCATAATTTTATAGCCCTAACACCCCGGTCAAATGATAGCAACGATTTTACAACATCACAATGATGTCTATAAATTTTAAAGAATGAAAAAATTTCACCCCAGACAGGATATGAACCTGTAACCTTTCGTCTCAAGCCGACGAATGCTCTAACCAATTGAGCTACTGAGGATTCAAGTCCCGTGGCGAAATTTTTAATTCCTTTCTAACCCGTTAACGCGGGTAGTTATGTCCTATAGATACACAATTCTGAGTACCCACCAAATGAGTTCATCATTACAGATGAAATTCACATTATAGAATGGCCATAACTTCCGTTTCTCGCAACATATTTTTATTTAAGCACTTGCCCTGTGCTTGGGATAAATTTATATAAAATTTAAAGAAAGAAAAAATTTCACCCCAGACAGAAATTTATCCCAAGCACAGGGCAAGTGCTTGAATAAAAATATATCAATGATGTCTATAGGCCACGGTAGTCTCTTTCCATGAGGAGGACCGTGCGCTTGTCCACTGGTAGAGACAGCTTTTGTACAGAGATTAGTTAGATGTAGATAAGGTAAAACAACCTTACTTTTGCTTTAGTTATGACGTATTGTAACAGGCGGTACAAGTCTAAAACAATTAATGCGAAAAGACCTCTCTACAGTACAGGAAAAGTAAATCCAGATAGTGCAGCGATTTAATGTAATATCGGGCAATAAATGTCACTTACACAAGACAATCGTTACTGGGAAAAGATCTATATTGTGATGCTTTAGTAATAACGCTCTTTATCTAACATAATGTCGATTGAGAATTGAATAGCCAATATTAAAATATTTACCTATAAGGATTACATGTTGTCTAAACACAAACTAAGAAAATTATATACATGGGTTATAGGCAACGATGTATACACAAATCGTAATGATATATTTAAAAATAAAAGATGTAAAATAAGCCTTTATTTTGCTAATTCCGCGTAAGCAGTGTAACCGTTGTGGCAAATAATCCTCCAAACGACACAGAATGTGACAAGCCTAACTGAATAAGTTTATTTTTGGCTTGGTCATCGCAACGCTCGTGAAAAATTCTTTGTTTTGTAGTGTAATCCATACAAGAAAATCGAAAAATATGTATTTATACTTGGAACAGGACGTTTGTCGGCTCGGACACTATCAATATAAATAAAAATGAATCCCCATATCCCCATGGCATCACGCTTGAAGGGATGGACTACTTTTTTTGTGGAGTTAGTTATTATCAGGGGAAGGATGATACAAAGAGAAAAATAGTAAAAATGGCAGAGAAAGTGTAATTTAGTGTAATACAATTGGCTAGCCTATATCTATACTTATACTAATATTATAAAGCGGAAATGTTTGATCCTTTTGTTCGTTTGTTTAAAATGAATAGTTTCCGAAACTACTGGACCGATTTCAAAAATTTTTCATCCTTAAGATGCTACATTATCCTTGAGTGGCTTAGTTTCATCAAAATCGGTGCAGTAAAAGCCAAGTTACGCAGGCGAAACTGCGTGAAACTGCTAGTATAACATACAAATGAATGTCTATTTCCTTTGGTCATTGCACAGATAAATATGTCCAAGAATTTCGCTATTTCTTTTTCTCATTTTTATTTATTATCAGGTTCATAAAAAAATAATTAAAATGTAAGTTTAGTGGAACATCAGAAAATTTCAGAATTCAATTTTCATGAAGACAGGACAAAGTCAGACAGCCTTCAGGCTCGCTACTTTATTAAATAAATATTCAAACCCACAAAATATATTGGTCTGAATATTTTAGGCTTATTATATTATACAGACAAATAGGTTTGAAATTCAATTTAAATTTAAATAATTGCATGCACAAAATGTGTATCTTAATTGCTGGCATCTAAACATTTATTAAGTGCGATATTTACTACTAGTTAAAAATTAAGCTACACATTTCAGTGACAGTCTGCCGACGTTAAGTGACAGTCTGCCAACGTTACGTGACAGTCTGCCAACGTTACGTGACAGTCTAACGACGTTCAACTCCAATAAAAACATGAAAAAAAACGAACTGCAACTATTTTATATTAAAAATCATTTATACTTCTTAAGATTACGCTATGATTTCATCATACTTTGATATTATTACCAATGATAATTTTCAATAAATTTACAACCACAAATTTGGCAAATACCTTCTCATATCACTGGTGGTGAGATCAACACTGCCACCTCTCATCATCAAGACCCGGATGGTTGTAGGTGTTTATTAAATGTATAGCGGCATTTTTATATTTATTTTCACTATGCATTAGTATCACTGGCCTTATAGGCCATTAGTATACAGTAACGTTAGCACATAATTTGCATTATTTGAGGTCAGATTAATTTATTCCATGTGTGTTTGGGATTATTAGAAGCTGGTCCAGATAATAAGTTTACCTTCCGCTGGAAAGGGAAGTGCCTCTAGAATTACTGGAACGGACTGCGTTGGAGGATGGCGTTGTGATTGGCGTCAGAATGTATTCGTTGATATACATTCGACATCGATTCATCGACACGAGAAAAAATTATCGCAACATGTGTCTTCGCCATTGTCGTGTTCCAATGAAAGGTAGATTTGCAAAGGCTTTGAAAGGCGACATGTATTTCTTACCATTAGAAAAAAAGTCTGTTAATTTCAAAGAATAAGCTTAATCTTATCTTACCTGAACAATAGCGTCCAAAGCCATCCTCTCGATATCCACATTGTAAAAGTTGAGCTGAGGCACGTGTCTCCGTCTGGGGCGGATGTCATCGTAATACGCGACCACATCATTAATGGATACCACCGGGCAGTCGTCCACCGTACTGCAACCACTGCTTACTCCATCCACACCACTGTCAGAGTCTCCTTCCCCCCCAAAACCCTCTTTAGAATCCCGACGATCCCCATAGCTAGATACCGATCCTTCTTGATAACCAGATTCGTTCATCTCATCTGGTGTCACTATTTCCGGTATCTTCGTTGTATCGTATTCGTAACCAACGTCATCATCGACATTTGGTTCGCCAATGTCGGCCATAGTGAAGATTTGATGCTCTTGTTTCAGATCTCCACTACATGGTCTACTTCACCCATTAACACTGCTGAAGCCCTGTGGACAATTAGAGATCGTTACTGTAAATAAAATCCTATTAATATTATAAATGCGAAAGTTTGTAAGTATGGATGTATGGATGTTTGTTACTCTTTCACGCTCGAATGGCTGAACGGATTTGTCTGAAATTTGGAAGACAGATAGATTGTGACCTGGATTAACATATAGGCTATTTTTAATCCCGATCGCACACCGGGTTTCTGTGAAAACGCGGGCGAAGCCGCAGGTAGCAGCTAGTCATATCATATATCATAAGGTATATCATTTTAAAAACTATTGCGGGTATATGTATTTGTTGATAAACAAATGTACCGCAGGATTGCCACCAATATAATTTTTGAGTATACCTTTTTTTGTAAAAAAAAAACGACGGGTGAAAATCTGAATATTAACGTTGTGCATTTTTGATAGTTTGGAGTGGTTAGGGAATAATATTGCACGAACTGATTTAATAATCAGTATGAAAGTACTATCATTTACGTGGTAGAATACAATATTCATTTATTGCGCTAACCTACACAAACATGACAACACGAACAATCGAGCAAGCGCCCTGTGCAGTCTAAACAAAACAGCAGGCGCAGGCATACATTTTCCTACGCCACGCCGGCTGTTTACTCTCCATCCGTCTTACGAATTTTCGATCAGTAGGGTTACTCTTAAAGCTCAATTCATGCAATATTGGAAATTGGAATCGAGTATGTCATTTTAGGTACTCTTGAACACAATACTAATTATTAACATTTTGTTAATAGTAAACAATAAATTGTTTGAACTAATTTGTAACTCATTGTTAATAATCCGCTAGAACTGTGTCCAAAAGTACCTAAAGTGACATATACGACTCCAATTTCCATTTCGCATGATATCGAGGTTCAAGAGTAACCCTACAGATCACGAAGTCAGGCGCGTTTAGAAATTTAGCCACTAAAGAAGTTTTCACTTCAAAAAAATATGTTTGCAGGTAGGTACACAACTACCCTGAGAAATAAATAATAAAATGGTAAAACTTGCATAATAAAATGACGAATATTAGCAAGGTTGATTTCTCGGAACCAGTTTTTAAATATCAATTCTAAACTAAAGTTCTAGCTTTCAATGAGATTTGCATGTATGACGTTGAACTTCATCCACCCTATTTGCAAATAAGTGTGTTTGAATTAAGCTTGGAATTTGCTGGTAAACATGTACAAAAGACCTTACTATCTGACCACAGAACAACAACGCACCTAAAACATCTATGGTATGTGTAAACCACGATTATTACCATCAGAGAGCTGTCTGTCTGTCTTATCGTTACCACATATTATGCCATTATAAAAATCTGGTCACAAAATAAAACTTCTACCTCCACATTAAATTTACATTTTTGCATTATTTTTATTAAAATCTTTCATTTGACTTTTTTTATAGGAAACAAACAAGCAGATGGATTTCCTGGTGGCAGGTAGGTTGGTGTGTGTGCAGCGGCAGACTTGGATTGCAACTACTATTCTACCCGCTATGGTATCATTACTCGCATATTATCGTGCTCCGTGGTAACGGTAGTTGGTATATTTTCAAACGCAGCCTTAGTTTCCGGCCACAATACACCGACGCATCAGTAGCATCTATGGTTATTATTTACAAGCCGCGGTTATTATTTTCTATTAGAAAAACCGTCTGTTTATACGATATATCGAAATGTTGTCGGTCAATCTACTTAAGTATAACGTTGTCATGACTTTCAGTAGGTAGATTTTGATAAAATTTAAAATGCATATAAGTAAAGACCAAAGTTTAAACATAGCCTGTATTTTATTACGTTTTTCAATAATCAAACCCCAAATTACTATTTTGGGATTAAAAGTTTGTGTGTAGAGGCTACGCTGATTATGTCTCTCGTAAATAGCTGGTATCATAATTATTAAGTCGAATAATCATTTGACCACGGACCTCTAAAAAGCTATTCCAAAGTCCATGCGACTCTCGATCTCGCTAAGCCTGACACAGTGACCTCATGGTCGTGTTTTTATTTTTACTAATAACCAGCATTCTGTTTTGTCCGACCGGTTCGTTCGGAACAGGTGGAATACGTATGGCTTCGCGTGACATAAATAGAAATAATCTGATGCCAAACAGACTTCTTCAATGTTGGTTTATTAAATAATGGCATTTGCCACCGGCTTCCTCTCATTACAGGCTTGTTTTAAGTACAACTATACACGTTCATCAGTGTCGGGATGTGACGACGCAATCGCCCGGTAAAGTTAAACCAGTAATAAAGGTTTCTGGATCATTCCACTAATGGAGTCGGTTATTTATACTGTCCAGCATTTCAGCTGAATTAGTATAACCATTTAACCTATTCCTAATGTCATAATGTTTATTCTCACGTTGACCTTCACCCAAGACCCAAGATTCAGATATCTAAGGTCTCTTTAGGCACAGTACAAATATAACACAGTATGGAAACTATCTAGAAAAGCTCAAGCCCACATTCTAACATAAAAATGCGAATTGACGAGAGTGCTAAGTGGTTTCCGCGGTGTTGCAGCAGCAAGTGCCGCTTTAAGACATGATGTATCATTTGTAAATTACATAGTTATTGCAATTTGATTTATAAAAAAATAACATAACCCTATAGCTTCAATGGAGTGTAAGTAAATGTTTTATTAACTAGCCTTAGTTTCCATACTGTTTTATATTTGTACTATGCTTAAGACGACGGTTGACATACTATTTCATAACATAATAACATACTAGCTGTATACCCGTTAACTCGTCAGCTTGTAATAGTTACGATTTTCATACAAATGCTTATCCCCCCCTAATTGTCATTTGGGGGTTGATTTTAAAAAAGGGATCCTTTGCTTGGCTTAGGGCCTCTAACTACATTTATGAATATCAAATTTCATGAAAATCGGTCCAGTGGCTTAGCCACGCAAGTCAAACAGACAGTCATGCTTTATAAATATATTAGTTCGTATATTTTGATGGGCAGAGCAATTCTGGTATCGAGTAATTGGAAATACTTATCACTGATAATCTGAAAATCCTTTATCTATGTATATTCTGTCTTTTTCTATATACAGGGTTACAGGATAAGTCGACCTAGATCCGTTAATGGCGCATAGCTTCCATCATTTCTGACTGATTTGACTAAGAAATACCTAAACTGAACCATTTCCGAGATATTCAAATTCTCATAAAATCCTAGATTGTTGTACCTGACTAGATAGATGATAAAGCGTAGATATTATAAGTGCCATAATGTTGTTTTAAGATATTCTTCAAGGAAAAATAAACTTTCTAATTTTTAATTAACTTTTTTCACTTTCGACCGTCGTCGACCTATTTAGTTAACGTACGAACATTTTTAGCTATTGAGGTCAAAAAACATTTTAAAAATTCAATAATAATTTACAATACCGACACACTTCAAAATATCTAATACGATAGCCCAAAAACTGGCAAATTTTATAAAAATAAATTGATTCGAATATCACGAAAACGGTTTAGGGTGTCTGTCTGTCATTTCTTAGTCAAACCAGTCAGGAACGATGGAAGTTTTACTTTGTTAACAGATATACGTCGACTTACCCTGTAACCCTGTATATAAAAATAAATCCCTATTGCGCGTGGTCATCGCATCACGCCTGAACCGATTTCGATCACTTTTTTTTTTGCTTTGTTAGGTATTGTCAGAAGAAGGTTCTTACGAAGAGAAAAATGCAGGGAATGTGGAAAAAAAATACTTTAAAATTATTCTACACCAACTGTAATGAGCTATCACTGTCAAGAGATACGAAGTTCGCCGAATTGGCTTGTGATAATATAAAAATTTCCCCTGGGCTAGCTTGGCTTGCTATTTCGAAATTAACAGCAAACACCATTTAACTTTAATTTTTCAATAAACAAGTAATTTTCCCGTTCTAAATCTATTTTCTCGTACAATAACTAGGTAATAACTTGTTATTTTTAAAATTGGTTTAGCGACAAAGGAACAGTAATTTCCGTTTTTACTTTATAGCACCTCATTATTAATTTAATCGTGGAATGACATCATTTAAATAACTAAATTATGAATATGATTTTAGTTTAGAATGTAACTACCCCATCGCCTAGTTATGGAATATAGAATTTAATTAAAACAAACAAAAGTCCTGCAACGACTATCCAATATTTCTGCCATTACCTTACCTGCATCATATCGTTATTGCTCTTCATTGTTGTGTTCCAGTTTACGATACTTAGAAAGCTCGCCTAACATTCTACCTACCTGATGAAGCCTATAGACACATAGTCTATAGACATCATCAAGTAATCGATCATATTTGGTGTATATTCAATTCCTATATTTGATATTGAATATCCTACTAATATTATAAATGCGAAAGTTTGTAAGGATGTGTGTATGTTTGTGACTCTTTCACGCTCGAATGGCTGAACGGATTTGTCTGAAATTTGGAACACAGATAGATTATGATCTGGATTAACACAGACTACTTTTAATACCGATCGCACAACGGGTTCCTGCGAAAACGCGGACGTAGCCGCAGGTAACAGCTAGTAACGAAATATTGCGACAGTAGTTTTTATTTTGTTGTGTAATCGAATAAAATGGCACACTATCAATACTTAAAATTATTTAATTTCAATTTTTCTCTATTATTCAATCAAGTGACAATAGCTAGCATCGACATACCTGTTTATACCTGGCTGGGTTGCCGGTATAAACATATGCCAGGTAAATAACAATCAGGTAACCCAACTTTTGCACATTTTATATATGTCTTATACTTTAGGTCAGGATAAAATTTTCTTAATATCTTCTTTTTTTTATAAAAAAATACGGGTTGCACTCCGGGAGTGCCGGCAGAAGTGAAAACTTGAATATTAACGTTGTATATTTTTGATATTTTGGAATGGTTAGGGAATACGAATAATATTGGAATAATAATACGAATTGCTTTAATCATTAGTATAAAAGTACTATCATTTATGCACAAAATTCATTTTCATATCAATAACCTGCGTTTGGATTGACAAAAACTCGCTAAAATAAGACTAGGTACGTGACGGCTAGGAGCGTCGTCACTATCTGTTTAACGAACATTGCTCGTCTTTACATAAAGCTTATTTTCGTATCTACGTATATTATACGTATCTACTATCAATTTGTCTTAAGAGAATGTAATGGTAGGTATACTGCGGCGTATTATCCATTTTGAATCCTTTACTCTTCGGAAACATTTTTTTATGATATTGGAAGGTAAACAAGCAGACAGAGTTCCTGATGGTAAGAAATTCACGCCGCCTAGAGACACCAAAAAAAAACCAAAGACAAAAAAGCAGCAATGAATCTGCATTTTATTTTAGATCTCGCGCCGTCTTATTCGCGCATGCGCCCTTCGCCATCTTACGAACTGACGATCTGACGCGAATTCAGAAGTTTTTACCAATTCCAAAAAAAGCGCGCAACGCCGCTAAAGACGTTTTCACTTCAAAAACTCTATCTTCGATTTTTCAAGGCAACCTATTTTTAATATTTTTTCTGATATAAGTACTAAATTTATTAGACAATTGTGTTCATCTTATTACCAGCTCATTGCCGGTTGACTTAAGTTCGAATCTTAGACTATTACTAATAAGTAATGAAAAAAAGAACGAAAGAAACAAGACCAATAATGTATTCCATTCGCGCCCTTCTAGCAGATATCTAGATAATGGTCATGAATACACATTTGCGCCTAGTATTATCATTCCACGATTTTTCGTTCATCGTTTATGTAACATCGGTGTCAGTGTGCCGTCTACACTCTAGTCTACAATATTAGAGGTATTTTACGTCATGCTAAGAATGTAATCGAGGTATGGGTTAAACGTGACAGATTAAAGATCTGACATGCCCATTTCAAAATACTGGTATTTGGTTCAAGCGGCGCCATGACAGCTAAATCGTCGAACGTCAAGTGAAACAGCCGGTTCTGCTATACTTAATAAGTAGCATTTTTAAGTCGGTGTCGGGATGTAACGAACCTACCGCCACCTAGTCAAAGAACCATTCTACTAGTCTAAAGGTATCTTCACGCCCATATCCCCGAAGAGATAGGCAGAGGTACAACCAATGTACCCACGACTAGCCGAAGATACTAAATCCCACAATGTGATAGGTGCCAAGCAAGGTAGGTAGAATAAAAATATTTTCTTTCTTTCTTACATATTTTTGCCACCTCAGCTTCTTTGTTCACTTGTTGTGTTTCGTACTGGAGTATAGAGATCAGATATGCAAAGCCTAAAATAGCGACGCTCCAGTGACATTTGTGGCATTTACAGGCGATTAAGATGGTTGTCTCTAACAGAAGAGCAACCGGTTTGATCGCTTTTTTAACCTAAAAAAGGAAACGGATAAAACTATGCCTTAAAATTGTTTATAAATTCTAAGCTAATTCTTGTCAAAATAATCGCCTGCAAATTAAATTTATTTAGTTCTTGGAGTTGCTCCAAAATTAAAAACAATAATTTCAACTTTAGAATGTGTGTCAGGGGCTTATGCGCATAGCCCACCTGCTTGGTGTAGGGCAGCCTTTCCCAAAGTGGGCGAT